>JAVJIX010000070.1:4567500-4640000 GCA_036785185.1 Paratrypauchen microcephalus
TTGGGCGTTATGAATGTCTATCATTGAGCGTATACGTAAGTCCAGAGCCAATCATGTCAGTTGTCAGTTCAAACTACAAGCTTCCGTTTGTCATGTAGTACGCGTCACCGTCTTTCCACCCCTCCCCCGCTCTCTGATTGGGGACCTAAATCTGGGACTCTCGCTTGGACGAGTTGCCAGGCCGCCTTCCAGTTCGAAACGAACGGAAGCGGCCTGGGAATTCCCAGGCTACCCGCACATTACCACATACCTCCACTGTAGTCCCCATCCCAAAGACCCCCACAGCATCCTGTCCTAATGACTATCGGCCCATAGCACTCACATCTGTCATCATGAAGTGCTTTGAACGAATCATTAAGAGACACTTCTGTGACTCCCTCCCCGACACCCTGGACCCCCTGCAGTTTGCATATAGAGCAAAGAGGTCTACAGACGACGCTATTGCTCTAGCAGTCCACACCTCTCTCAGTCATCTGGAGAGAGGAAACACATATGTGAGAATGCTCTTCATCGACTACAGCTCGGCATTCAATACCATAATCCCCCCCAAACTGGTCTCTAAGCTCACCGCCCTGGGCCTGGGGACGTCCATCTGCTGCTGGATATGGGACTTCCTCACCAACAGGCCACAGGCGGTGAGGATCGGCAGCCACGTCTCCTCCACATGTGTCCTCAGCACTGGGGCACCCCAGGGCTGTGTTCTCAGCCCTCTCCTGTACTCCCTGTTCACCTATGACTGTACCGCCAGGCACAGGTCCAACACCATCCTCAAGTTTGCTGACGACACCACCATCTTAGGCCTCATCACCAACAACGATGAGAGCGCCTACAGAGACGAGGTGAAATCACTGACCAGCTGGTGTCAGGAAAATAACCTCTCTCTGAATGTCAGCAAAACTAAGGAAATGATGGTGGACTTCAGGAGACAGCGTGTAGACCAGCATCCCCCCATCTCCATCAACAACGCTGAGGTGGAGCAGGTCAGCAGTTTTAAGTTCCTTGGGGTCCACATCACTGAGGATCTGTCCTGGACACTACATACAGACACTGTGGTTAAGAAAGCCCGACAAAGACTCTACTTCCTGAGGAAGTTGAGGAAGTTTGGTATGAACACCAGCATCCTCACAAACTTCTACAGGTGCACCATCGAGAGCCTGCTGACGGGCTGCATCACAGTGTGGTATGGGAACCACAAAGCACTACAGAGGGTGGTGCGAGCGGCAGAGGACATCACTGGCAGCAGTCTCCCCTCCATCCAGGACATTTACCACAGCAGGGGTCTGCGTAAAGCACGCAGCATCACTAAGGACCATACTCATCCGGCACAAGGACTCTTCTGTCTGCTACCCTCTGGTAGACGATACAGGAGCCTGCCAGCACGCACAAAAAGACTCAAAGACAGATATTACCCCCAAGCTGTCAGACTACTGAGTATTACTGGGTAATACTCTAAATAATACTGAACTCTCAATAATACTGCACTACAGTACTTTTCATTATGCATAATTATGTTTACTGCTGCTGCTCTATATGAATATATCATGTTTGTCACTACCTCACTGTAAATTACTGTTACATGTGCAATATTTATACCACACTATGTGCAACATTTATACCACACTATGTGCAATACGAAATCCACATGCAACACCTACACCACACCAGATATTATGTGCAATCTGTGAAATACTTACACCTTATTTGATCTTGATTTAATCCTACCTGCACCTTGTACATTGTACCTTGTTTTTTGTTTTTATTACATATTTTATTATATTGTTTATTATATTGTTTATTATATTGTTTATTATATTGTTTACCTCTTCCCCTGCACTTTACAACACTTTTTTTTACCATGTACTATTATTGCATGTTATTAGTACTTCTTGACTATCTTAGCGAGTCAACGGTTCTTCTGATCCTAAGCATTTCATTGCATTGTTGACCTTGTGTTGATTCTGCATATGACAAATAAACAATCTTGAATCTTGAATCTTGAATCATTACTTTAAACTATGACATTAAAGGTTGCTGCGACGTCAGTGCGTACACAGAGGTCTGTCCCCACAATGCAATGAATCCCCGCATGTAGACACAGGTAGTGGCACACACAGGGAGGGCAGGGAGGAGGAGGGCAGGTAGTGACAGTGAGGCCAACATTTGGCAAAGCAACAAGGAGCGAGGCCAAGATGAGAGAGGCAGGTGTGAGGAGCAGGACAGGGACAGAGGGACAGAGATGCAGGCTACAGCTCAATATAGACTCAAACACTGCACGCACACACACAAACACACACAAACACACACATACACACACCCAGGCAGGGGCTCTGGACGAGAATTAGGGAAGTCACAAAGTCAAATCTTTAGTTCTGGGCTATTGGGTAAAAACAAAAAAACAACAACAAAAAAACTATAATTGATAACATTGCTCCTCAAAAACACACAGAGTTGTGTTTTATTTCACTTCATTCATACACGTTTCAATCACCTGCATTATTTGCCTGTCTACATCTCCAAAAGCTCAAAATATGACCCGCCACTACTAAACCCGCCACATGTCGGCATTAGTGAAAGGGAGATATTTGCATTAGAAGTATTTTTTTCAAAATTTGTTTTTTTTGTTTTTTTTGCAGAATGTGCTAGTTGAGATCATGAAGAAGCCATGTTTCAATTAACAGCATTTGTTGCATTAAAAGCATACATTTTGTATTTTAAATTGGCTTGTTTTTCAGAAAGAAAAGGGGGTGTGTATAAATCACCATAATTACCCACCGATTGCGCTCCCTCCAATCATGATGATTAACGCTGTTGTGTTTGCGCTTGTTCGCCAATCAGCTGTGAGTGAGCCTCAAGAATATATACGCGGCATTTCAAGAGAATAAGGACAGTGAAACTGGAGAAAATCCTTAACTTGCTACGTTAATGCCACGTAAGAAGGAACTCTCACCTCTGGACACAGGACACGATCGGGACACCGTGGACCGTGGATATATGCGATACGTGCATACACGTAGATACGCGAATTATCGGACCACACGACAAACTGTTACAACGGAGCTGACTGTGTTCTTATGGGGTGAATCATATTATCATATTATTTCTGCATCAAAGGGACAGATTAGCTGACAGCAGTGTCTGTGTACAGGACTAAACCAGGACTAAACCGGGACTAAACCGGGACTAAACCAGGACTAAAACAGGACTAAAATAGGACGAAACCAGGACTAAAACAGGACTAAACCAGGATTAAACCAGGACTAAAACAGGACTAAGGTGTGTGTGTGTGCCCAGAGTGTATATGTGTGTGTGTACATGTGTGAGAACATATTATCCTGTGTATTATTGAATTATTGAATGATTATATGGACTTTTTGTTATAAAAGCATTTCCATTTTAACAAAGTACCTTCTAATTCTGCCTGAAACTCCACATCACAGTCATGTCAGTGATGGGGGAGGGCTTAGCTCAATGTCATGCAAATGAGTTCCTTTGTGCTCCACAAGCAGATCTTTAACGCGGCTTTTCTCAGCTCGTCTTTTTTCAGATGTGCTGCTTTCAAATGGACACAAATTCTTCAAATGTTCTCAGATGTCCATGAGTAAGGTATTGTTGTAAAGCTTAGAATCTACACTTTCAGAATCTGTGAATAACTCAAAATGCCTCCAGGACAACCTGTGTCTTGTTTTGCCATGGCCGTGCACAAATGCTCTGTTCCACGTTGTGATGTCATGTAGAGGTAGTTTTCAAATGAACCGCTCCTTTTACCTTTAGATCAGTAGAAATTGGCAGTTCCAAGTCTGAAATCATCTAAATGATTCTATTGCAGGCGAAAGGAGTTTAAAAACACAGTGGAACACTTGCTGTATCATCACATGACATCATAAGGTGGAAGGAGTGTTTTTAGTTTGAGAGAAAAACTCAGCCAAGGTTTGTGTGTTAAACATGTTTGTTTTGGATGAGGAAACATTATGGCATAGATCAAAAATAGCGTAATATGGGCCCATTAAAAAGGTATTTCCTCATGATGACCATTTATATCCTAATTGAGTAAACACAAAATAATGAGTCATGAGCTAATACACAATAATAAAATGTGCAGTTCTTGGTGTAATGTTACTGCATCAACGTGCTCCCCTCAGCCATGGGCCTTCGCCTCCGTCTGAACCAAGCTTGGAACATTCATATATTTAGTGAAGCACATTATGAAATGAGTCATGAAATAGAGGCATCTGGACTCAACAATTAAATGCATTTACTGAGAAATCTCAAATCTAGTGTAATATTCTGATGCTGTTGCTCCTGAATATAGATGGACCAGTCATTTTTAAAGGGCCCATATTAAGCCTTTTTTCTGATTTATGTTTTAATGCCGTTTCCTCATCACAAACAGACCTGGAGTTGTGTTTTATTTCATTCACACACGTTTAACACGCAAACTCTGAATATTTAGTGATGTGATGTCATATGGTAATATAGGAAGCGTTCCACGATGTTTTTGAACTCCACCTTCACTAGAATGATAGATGATTTCAGTCCAGAAATTGCCCATCTCTACTGAAGGTAAAAGGAGCTGTCAACTCGAACACTACCACTACATGACATCGCAAGGTGGAACAGAGCATTTTGAGCTTTGAAGATGTAGACAGACTAATAATACAGGATTACTCAAACATGTGTGAATGAAACAAAAACACAACTCCAGGTCTGTTTTGATGAGGAAAAAGCATTATAACACAGCTTGAAGCTCACAAGAGTCAGTGTTGTGTAATATAGGACCTTTAAGATATTTAGAGAGAGATTTAGTTACATGTAGATATGCCCTAAAATGAAATGAAATGAAAGCTACAGTATGACAGCCTTCTCCTGCTTGTTTCCATAGATATGATGGTCTTTTGGCTCAAATATTCCATAGTATGGCATAAATCATTTCCACAGAGAATGTTCCAAAGTATGGTCATGTCAAGTATGGCCATTTCCATGGAATTATGCAGGTGACATGCCACCTCCAGAAAATTACACACTGTACTGTACATTATTACAGTTTTTTTTTTTTTTTTGAACAGGGAAAGGTCCTGTGTGGTTCCTCACCAAGTCCTTCAAATCAGGAATGAATTGTTCATCTGAAACGCATGATTATACAAGATGTGTCTATGATGTGGGGTTAGGAAAAATCATGCACAAATGAAATGACATAAGGTAATCTATGACAAAAGAGTACCTTTCTGTACCAGTGTATTGTAAGATTTATTTATTTATTTTAAATATAATTCCTAAAAATTATTCCCTGATGGAATAATTATATATATTATTAACTTTTGTGATTCTTTAATCTTTAGAAATGAAGTTTCAAATGTGTACGTGACTTGTGGTCATATGTTTTGAGTTGCAGAAATGTCAGATATCTGAGGGGAGACGTGAGCAGACGGCTTGGCTCCTCCAGTATCTAAGTCACAATGTGATAGATGTCATATCTGGAATTATCTTACAAGTGTTTTTGTTTTAATGATTATGTTTTGTCGGCTGTCCTGCCACGTGTTCCCCCACCCCTTTATGGGCAGGACCGCAGGTGTAACTAGGATTGTGAAAAACTGAATAAATACGCAGCGGAGGGCACAGAGAACGAGAACGCTCAGAGCAGACTGTTGCCAGAGCATTTGTGATCTGGGCTTTCTCTCTGACTGTTCTCCGCTTGCAAGTGAAAAACCTCATCTGTCTTGTCTTCCTTTCCTTGTCTACAGTTTATGTTGGGTTGCCAGCACCCATCAATTCCCATTCAGACTTGTATTGAGCTGTTACTAAATACAGGCGGATCTTGTCCTCACTGACTCCATTGATCTCTGTGTCCCTGTGTCTTTGTGTCTCTGTGGTCTTCTGCAGGTCAGAGGTGAGTCTGCCTCCTGTCCACTGGCGCTGGATCAGGACCTATATATAAAGTGTACAGGATGGTACAGGAAGAGACTAATATGGGACAGTAAGTGGCTGCAGTGACTGTTAATGCCTGCCCCTTATATCGTCTCCTCCATTTTCAGGAACAGATCAGTCATGTAAACACAAATCTATCACAGCACGCTTTAATGCGTCTCTTCGAACAATGAGATAATCGAATATTTAACTTCTTTGTCTTTCTTAATGGTGATAATCTCTAGTCACAGCTGCCCTGGGACAGACTGACAGGTGTAATTGTCATTCTTATCTAACCACAGCCAATTACACATACAATTACACATTCGTACATGAATAAGTGAAGTTGGTTTGCCCAAGTGTTTTGCCCAAGGACCCAACAGTCATAGCAAGAGGGATTCTATTTACACCTAAACTTAAAGACAATTAGTCTAAATAATCTATATTACTCAAGAAGTAGATATTATGTTAAAACAAAAACTGTACAATGTATAAAAATATGTTGTATTGCCTCATAAAACACATTAATTTTGTTGGTTTCCATTTAGGTTAGCTGGTTAAAACTGGGATACATGGTGTAAATTATATGTTCATATCTCTCATCTCTCAAACCCTTGTATTCGCATGCATTGATTTTTGGCATACAAGTTTTTGTTTGGTACCCCAGCTTTAAAGGCCCCACTTGAGGAAAAAATAAGTCTGCTGCATACTGTCTGCATCTAATTAGAAAGTATTTTACTGTCCGAGTATCAGGAATTTTGTGTTAGCATGGTAGTTGTTATTTTAAAAATCTTCGTTGGTCTCTGAGAGCTGTGAAAAGTGGAGAATAATTAGGATGCTCTGAATGCATAATGTAAGCGAAGAAGACTTTGGACCACTGCCAACCTTTTAAAATGAACTACTTCTGTTTTACATTTTTAAGATGGTACAAATCAGGTAACGCACCTTCAGGGTAGATTTTGTTATCTCTTTTGGTAAATTTTGGCATTGCTTTCCTCCCATCTTTCACCGGTCCAAACTAAATAGCAAGAGGCCTACTTTGCATGTATTTTGTTATGCTGTGTGTTTGTGTGGTTCAATATTTCATCCAAAATGTAAAAAAAACAAAGAGAAAACAGAGTATATTTTGGGCGGGCGGAGGAGGTGGGAGGCCAGTGCAAAGAGACTGGGCTCGTTTTACAGAAGTGAGCACTGAGGGAGGCCTTTGAAACTCTATTCCAAGCGGAGCCGAGTCAACCCCTGCCAGAGACTCTTCAGCCACCACCCGGCCCAGAGGAGGCACACACACACCTGAAGCATGAATCAAATGCACCCCACCTCCACCACACATACAGCAGATCAGGAGCAGGAATCAATAGTTTATGTGAGATTAAAATGTATGGCCACATGGCCATGTTATTCTGAAAAAGCACAGTGATATTGTATAATGCTGACAAAATTATTTTACATTAGTTTCATGTCATGTTTTTACAAGACAAAAATTTGCGTAGTTACTGGGATACTCAATTATCACTGCAAAATGTGTTTATACTCAATAAGTATATGTATGTTACAGGCGCTCCTCAACTTACGAACGAGTTACGTTCCGGACGCCCGTTCGTTAGTTGAATTTGTTCATAAGTCGTTATTACATGTTTAAGGCTTGTATAAGTTATCTATATGGATTTGTGCTGCATTTAAATCAGGGACGTGCGGTCAGGGGAGGCAGGGGAGGCAGAGCCTCACCTGTCATCGTGACAAGTATAAAAATAAATAATTATAAAATCAAATTTATATTAATATTTGTCCATTGATCTTTTTGCATGACTAATTTCGAAAATTTTCTAGAGTCAAAATCGCTGAATTTGCCTATTTCCTGTTCAAATACAGGGATGAAACGAGAGGTGCGGCAGCAACGACCCAAGCCTCACTTCTAAATGCGTAATTCATCACAAACTGGGTTGATACATGCAATTGGCGCGTGCTGGTTGCCGTATATCTACATGTCGCCAATATAATGTTTGCAGATACATTTATTTGACCTGATTTTCCACAGTCTGGCTAATGTCTGTAACCATTAAAGTTTAATGTTTGTTAGTGACATATTTAATTTTGCTGATGGGAAATAAAACCGCAGTGAAAAGGGACAGGGTGAGGCAGATAGTACTCTGCCGCACTGAAGGCGGCGTACGTGAGCCAACGGGTACTTGCTGCTGTTCTTCTACGCAGAGGCGCCAGAGATTCAAGTGCACTGTTTTGAACCGTTTTGTATTTTTCCACGTCGGACTGCCAAAATGGAAGAGGATTATATATCTAAGCTTAAAAATTTCTCAAAACTGGACTTTCAGTCAAAAGTGGACGTGATTAACACAGGTAGACCTAGACCAACGCCGGAGCTAAAAGGTTTGCTTCAAACTACGGGACATAATGGACAGAAGATAACTCGCTCTTTTCAAACGGAGTGGTACACCCGAAAAGACTGGCTATGTGGCTGTCCTTCGAAAAACCGCGTTTACTGCTTTCCCTGCCTTTTGTTCTCAACTTGTGACAATGTCTGGACTAACACGGGATATTGTGACATGAAAAATTTACCACGAAGCCTCAGCAAACATGAGAGATCGACCACTCACATTCAAAGCCAGATTGCTTTAAAAACTTTTGGAAGCTCAAGAATCGATTTGGCTTTGAACGAACAGCGGAGGCTCAACGTTAGCATCCACAATGCTAAGGTAAAGGAAAACCGACAGATTTTGAAAGACCTCATTAATGCAACCTGCTTCCTAGCTAAACAGGAGTTGGCATTTCGTGGTAACGATGAGAGGACAAGCTCTTCTAATCGTGGCAATTATGTAGAACTATTACATGCTTTTGCTGCAAAGTTTTTTGACTTTGTCAGACTAAAGGCTGATCTCATCGGACTGTACAGCTCACAAACGGTGAGGAATGAATGCAAATCTCCTGAACAGCTTCTCAGCTTTTTGGCCCAGAAGGATCTGCTACAGACTGTTCCTGAGGCGACAAAGTTACTCCAACTGGTGCTCACTGTACCAGCTACAACAGCGTCCGTGGAAAGGTCGTTCTCTGCGTTGAAAAGACTGAAAACATACAGTCGGAATAGGACCGATTCAGGACGACTTTCCTCCCTGGCGATCATCTCCATTGAGGCGGAGAGACTTTTAAAACTAAAGGAAAATAAGGAGGACTTTTACAACAAAGTAACAGAGGTTTTTGTGGCGAAGGACAGGCGCATGGACTTCATCTACAAATAAAGGTAAGACCACAAACAGTTTTCATTTCAATCTTATAAAAAAAGAGATTAGACTAAGAAAAATATAGAATATCTAAAAACTAAATACTGGCCTTAAATAAAATATTCTTTGTTTTTATTTTCATTATTTGGTGAGCAATCTGTATTAAATAGATTAAAGTATCAGAATTAAAAGTTTTAAAAACAACTGAAAATTTAACTAAAGTTAAAATTGAAATCCGTGGTTTTGTACAGCGCTCTTTACTCTCATTTATGTTGTATGAATTTTAGAATGACGACGGCCAACACATAGAGGGTGTAGAGCAAATGCACATTTTTTCTTACCTTTACGTATCTGTAATATGTACCGTGTGTGCGTTTTGTGAAGAATGCTGTTGGAATTTTGAAATAATCAGTAGTTAATTGAATAAGCTACCCTTTTTGGTTTATATATTTGTAAATCTGACACTAAAGGAGTCAGTGCCTCACCAACCATGAACCTCACCGCACGTCACTGATTTAAATAACACTAATATCACTAATAACACTAATAAATAACACTAAATAATACTAATATGCTTTTTAAAAATATGGAAAACTGATGAGATAAAAAGAAGAGAGGGACACAGAGGCAAACGCAGTCAGCTGAGAGAGCTCTTGGGGAAAGCCGCTGATTTTTGAGCCAAATACCAAGAAGTTTCTCCATCTCTTCCATGAGTTTCCCTCTCTTCTTGCTTATGATGGTGGATTGCATACCCGCTGCACTTTTCACATGCTCCATAATGCGGTCCTTTTGTTTATATATCGTACCAATTGTCGAACGGTTCACGTTGTACGCGTGTGCCACATTCACCATCTTCTCACCAGCATCAAGTTTCTTTATTATCGCCACCTTCTTTTCAAATGAGATGGCTTGCCGCTTTTTCACAGAAGCTTCACTAGAAGCTTTTCGCTTTTCACCAACCATATTGGATTACTGTACGCATGCAAGAAAAACAACAAAGTTCAAAACACCGCACCGTAGTAACACCGTAGTACGCCCACTCAGTTGAAGTTCTGAACACTTCTACTGAGTGGGCGTGACGCTTGGGGGATGCTGTGCAGCCCCTGCCTGTGCGTCAGCGGCGGAAATACGCACTACGTACTGTACCCGGAAGTCGGAATAGGCGCTAAATACAAAAACTCACTTGCGTACATGTACAGCGCTTTTGCCCAAACATTTAACTTTTTTTTTTTTTTTTTTCGACCCTGTTCGTAACTCCGAATGTTCGTAAATCGAATGTTCGTATGTCGAGGAGCGTCTGTAGTTACCTTCAGTAGATTCTTGTATCACCACATGACATCACAATGTGGAACAGAGTGTTTTCCGTTTGAGAGAAGCACACAGCCTAAATTTGCAGGTTTGTGAATTAAACATGTGTGAATGAAACAAAACGCAACTCCAGGTATGTTTATGATGAGGAAACAATTTTATTTAATTTACTTAATTTAACTTAATTTAACTTATTTTTTTTATTTTTATTTTTTTTTTTGAGGCAACTAACTTAAAGTGACATAAGAGATGTTATTAATGTTTTGAGTGCAGGCAAACTTATCTTCTTTGAAAATGCATTGATTCATCCATTTCATTTGTAATTTGGTTGGATTTATAATATTGAAATACTGAAATTAAATCTTAAAATGTCAGACAGCGCACAGGGGCCATTCTGAGATTGTTTTCTAATTAGTTGAGGGACAAAATCTCCAAAATAACTTTATTAATATGTGACCTTATATTATGAAAAACTATTGACAATAAGGCACAATAAGGCAGGGACCTATTGGAAAACTGCTCATTAACACAAAACAAGCCAAACCACATGTGAAGAACTGCTTTATATAAGATAAACTGCAGTGGCTTTCAAACTTTTTACACCAAGTACCACCAAAGTAAAGATTTGGGTTTCAGAGTACCACCAGATCTAAGCCAGGTCTGTAACAGGTCTTTTCTGTTCTGACCGTGAGAGAGAGCGGATGTGTTTTCTTTTCCTCTCCTTATCTATTGCTCCGTTGTCTGCGTGCCTCTCTTGTTTTTCGTCATTTTCTCGCTTTTTGGAGCAGATTTTCCATTTTCCAAATTCCTAAAATATGGATGTGATCAGCTGGGCCCTCAGCACGATTGATACTCTTTTTTCACGGTGGAGTGCCGCTCCGGGAGAAGCGGTGTGTCCGGATGGTACTTTTGCTGCTGGATATGCGAGGGACTCGTATCGTGTGTGGCAAGTCGTATGTTTGGCACCAATGTACCTGGAGGATGTGGAGGATATTTACGTATTCGGATTTCTGATAGCTGGACATCTGTTAATTGGCCTGGGATTGTCCATGATCTATTGCAAAAGTTGTAAGCTGGCAGCAAGTAAAGAGTCCCCCAAGCTGTCTGCAGTAATTTCGAGCCATTGTGAAGCCGTTGGAGATCTCGTGAAAGGATTACATCAGAAAGTGGGACAGGTTGAGGTCCTTTTGGAAGGATTTCAACCGAAGGAAACATCTCGACGTTTGGATATCATCATGGGCATGGTGACAGAACTGTGTAAAGCCAACGCAGCGCAGTCTGTGCGCCAAGAGGAACTAATGAGATCTCTCAAGAATCTTCATGGCGATATGAAGATGGGGGTCTGGCAAAACCCAAGCTCAATCTAAATTGTTCACCTGGGTCTCTAAAAATGTATTTCATCATGCTAAATTAATCCCTTTGCAAATTATGTCTCCTGTGAAAATCTGTCTCCAACAGTTATCTGTGTTTTGACTTCGCCTCCCTGCATGAACACTCCAAGGCCACAGATGTGGTTTGTTATCATGGACTCTACATAAACATGGCACCCACTATCACACACTGACACTGACACGATTGAGTAAAATGTTCCCTGTCTTTAGGAAGGTCTGATCTCTGCTTTCGGTTCAATCAATTTCATTGATTTCCAATCTGACCCCCCCCCCACACCCTTCCTTCTGTTGCCAAAGAAAAAGATCACCGTATGTTATATCTCCAATTGTTTTTTCTGTCATTACATGTTCTTAAATTGTCACTGATTGTATTACATCTTTTCTACTCTGCATCTCCCAGTCGGCGGCGCGCGCATGCAGAGCGGCCCCTCCCCTACCCACTCTATCACTGTCCTGCCTGGTTAGTGGGGAAACCAAATTTTGAATTCACTCTATGTATATGTACATGATTGTTTTCGACAATAAAGCAAACTATGACTATGACTATGAACAGTTATCTGACCAGCCAGAACCACACGTTTTGATGATACTTTACAAAGATGAGTGGATCTGGAGCCATTTCCTGTTTTCTCTGATTTCAGAAAGCGTGATTGACAGGCAGATTAACCAATCCGAGAGAGGTATGCTCCGTTCACAAAACAAACACTGCTGCTTCCAGGTAAAAAAAAGGAGATAACACAACAACAGCTAAAAGACCCAGGGCAAACGTGAACAGATAAAACTGATTTTCTCACTAAATAGTTGTGGGAGGATTTTTATCAGTCACTTGAATAAAAGTTTTTTTTCCAATATGCATTCATTTTGTGAGAGGGGGAAAGCAGAGATAGACCTCTCAAACATAGATGGTAACATTAAAGCTAACATCACGGCTAACCCTGGGCTCTCCTGGGCTGAGATTGTTTTTAAAAAGCCTGAGGTATTTGAGTGGCGAAGGTCACTGCTCCAAATATGTGCAATCCCGCGGTATTAATTCAATATGCAGCTACTATGTTCTGGTGTCTCCTACTCACTCAGCCTGAGAGCAACTTCTGTGCACTCAGATGAGTGTAAAAAAGTAAAATATAGTAGGTACATTAAAATAATTATAATGCTTAAGTCATTTAAGATTAAAAAAAAAATACAGCTTACTCTGAAACTTGTGCAAAGACAAAATACAACAAATGTCTATCTTTGGGGAAAATATGTTTATTCATTCTCTGCATCCCAGCTATCTTTTAACCAGGGCAGCTGGGGCAATCTGTCAGGACAACATCCATTAGTGTGAGATTACCCCATAGACTGTGTTTATAAATGTACATAGCTAACCTGCTCGCCGTTGCATTCCAAACAGGAAGTGAGCATGGGGACCCTTCTGTCTCCATTTGACTTTACACTGAAAAATGCTCCTTCTATAACTGCTGCAGTGAGCCTCGTCATTTTGGTCTTAAAATGTTTGTATTAACCCACTCTACATGATTTTCCTACTATTTAACTCCTTTCCAAATTCGCTTCTATAACTGCTAGCCTTGGTGAGCTGCATTTGACTGGAGCCTAACACTTATACAGTCCATAGGTTGCCCAGATCTGACATTGTAATTTGACCACTTTAAATGGAGAGTGATAAGGTTAATGCCATACTTTGGCACATTCTTGGCACCACCACAAAAGTCACATATAGATCGTTTTGGTGTTACAGGTCTATAAATAGTTGTGTAATGTGCGTTCTATCAAGAGATGACCAAGATTCAAAAAGGTTCAAATTGACCAAAAGTTTATACAATACAGATCTGTGGGTCCAAACTTTGCACTAGTGCTATGTAAGTCTTACCCCGACATGTAAAAAGTGACCACCCCTCATCTCCCTCAGACCCACATATCAAATACAATCATGAATATGCAAAACATGTGGATTGGATTTCGGTCACTCTTCCACTCTTCATCTCCTTTTGGTACCTGCCCACACACATTCCAGAAGACAACCCCCATTGTGCAGAAAACATTCATCCCCAGTGTTCATTCAAATAAAACACAAATAACTGTTTATATGTTGTATGATATAGAAATATGATTAAGTATATGCATGGACCTAAAAAACTTCAACATTTCTTCAAAATGTGGCAAAAGGAGAAGTTCAATTTGTCAACTGGACAAACGTTTATTTGGTCGAATACGTTTCGCAGCTCATCCAAGCTGCTTCTTCAGTTCTGGCTAGAATGTTGGTGGACACTGTTTTATATCTGCCTGAAGGGAGGAGCGAACTACAATGAAATTACTATGAAACTATCACACCTATTTGTTTACAGTTTCTGTTAGTTAGTCTGTAAACAAACAGGTGTGATAGTTTCATAGTAATTTCATTGTAATTAGCTCCTCCCTGCAGGCAGATATAAAACAGTGTCCACCAGCACTTTAGCCAGAACTGAAGAAGCAGCTTGGATGAGCTGCGAAACGTATTCGACCAAATAAACTTTTGTCCAGATTAGGGATGGGCATTCGGTGAAGTTTTCTTCGTCGATCGTCGGGAGAATTAATGAGTAATAATCGGTTAATCGTTAACATATTTTGTATTAAAAAGACAACAACCATTCACTCATGTGTGTCGCTTTTACTATGTCTGCCGAGGCTGTGGGAACAGGCGCTTCTCCACGGGAAAGTAAATCTGCAAATCAACATGCGTAGAGGTGGATTAAAGCGAGGCGACACGCATCCTGCAGCCTCTGCTAGCGCGCTCGGAGTTAGCCGCTTTGGGATCCGAGCTAACCGCTGCTAGCCCGCTGTCTCTGTCCTACCTCCTCCACACAACCCAGCCGTATCTGCAGCAATATTTTATTAGTGCCCTCCACGGCACTGATGGGGGAGCATGTCTGTTTCGATCATCTTCGCTATCAGTTCGGTGACCTTCTCTGCAGCTCCTCCTGGTCTGTGCTAGCGCAGAGTCCAGGCTAGCCTGTGATAGAGATGATGAACCGCCGCCACCTTCTTTTACCAGACTTGGATGCGCGGTGTTCAAATGATAAATCATTTGTGTTGTCGATGAGGTATATTTGTATGCTGCATTGCAGTGCTTGCAGTGCGCTTGGTCATTTTCTAAATTAAAGTGGTCCCACACAACACTTCGCCGCGACCTCTTCATGTTTTGGCGATTGACCTACGGAAGCTCACATATATCAACTGAGGCGCGCCAACTGAGGCGATTGTTTTTGTTTTTGTTTTTTTGTCGATGAAAATGAACTTGCTCGGTGAAATTCTTAATGATCAATTATCGGTTAATCGATTAATTATGCCCATCCCTAGTCCAGATGCCAAATTGAATTTCTTCTTTTGTCGTGGATTCTACCTGGACGACTGAGGGATTCTACACATTTCTTCAAAACCTATAAAACAAACATTGGTTCACACTCAGACTTGGAGCTAAACACGGTGCAGTGGATTGTGTCTAAATACAAGAATAATGTGTGTTTATTATCACTAAGTGTGTGAAGAGGGTTTGACGTTTGGCCTGACACATAAAAGAGCACTGAACAGGACTGAACCACAGGAGCAGAGGCACAGAGAGGCTTGAAGTATCGAGGCAGATGGGAGCGCAGTGTGAGAGAAGAGAGGGAGAAAGAGGAGGAGAAGGAGGGAGAGGAGGAGGAGGAAGAGGAGGATAAGGAGAGGGGGGAGAGGAAGTGGAGGAGGAACAAGAGGAGAGGAGGAGGAAAAGGAGTTGGGAAACCCCCACCAGTAAAGTGACATAGTGTGCCTTTAAAGATCTAGTAGAAAACACTCCTCTGGTCTGAACTGAAGCAGAGCTCTTCTTCTTTGTCAGGAAGTGTTGAGTCAGAGGTTTGAAGCTCATTTACATGTTGTTCTGTTGTTCTGTGGGTGACCTCCCAACATCCAGATATGTTAAATCAGCTGCTGTGAGAGCATTTTACATCATTTATTGTGTGAATGTAGAGGAGTCATGGGTAAAATAAAGGTGCATTGTGTAACTGTAGCTGTGAAGCTGTTTGCTTTGCCTGGAATGTTCCACAGTATGGCTTTAACATCTATTTATCTCAATGAAGACAAAAAGGTAATGCTGCCAAGCTAAATCAAAGTTACTAGTTGAAGAAGGTAAACAAAATCAGTAAGATGTCCCAAATTAAGTTCCTGTTAAAAAGTTATTCATTTTTCAAAGTTTGAACGCAAAATCTATGAAAAGGAAGAAGTGCTTGAAAAATAAACCCCCTTCATGTCTAAATGGCAACGCACAGAGCCTGAGATTTACTCGACTCATTTAAAATTAAACAGCTCTTCAGATATTCCGCTTCAAGACTTCCACTTTACAACATTTAGGATCAGGATTCAAGACAGCACAACTTCAAATGGAAGCTCCCCCAAGTCTTCAATGTTTACACTACAATTCTGGCCAAAGCGGTGCTGATGTGGAGAGTTTGAACCTTAAATAACTCCAACACTGGTGTATGGAGAACATGGGCTTGTACTGCAAAATCTCAAATCTAGACAAGCTAAGATGACTTGAATTAAGAAAGTTTGATCATAATTTGAGTATATTTCACTTGTAAAATTACCTACCAATGGAACAAGACCGGAAAAAGACTGTGTAGTTAAAATATGAAAATACATCCAATGCCTCTAATTGAATAAATATAAGGAAGAGCTGTTTAATGTCACACTGTGGAACATTCCAGGCAGAGCAATGATATCTCCATGGAAACACGCAGTTGATGGACTCCCAACTAACAGATTACACAGTACACCTTTAAGATAAGTAAAGCATAACTCTTTGGACTTAAAGTAAGAAACAAAATCTAATGTTGCTTGAATTAAGAAAAACACACACGTTCCATTGATAGATCATTTTACTTGTCAAGTTGAATCGACTCAAATAAAGTCAAATGTTTTTAATTTAAGTCATTTTAACTTACCTTGATGTTGCTTTCTGCAGTGTACTTGAGAAGTGATGTCCTTGTTTTAAAGAAGCAAATTTAGAATATCAAATACTATAATAAAAAATAAACAATGAATAAGGTAAAAGAAATTTGTTTTTCAAGGCACATTTTAGCTAAAGGTAGACAACAGTGGAACAGTGGTTGGCAGTTCCAATCCCACATCAATCCGTGCATGCGTCATTGTGTCCTTAGGCAGGACACTTCACCAGCCTATGAACTATGAATGTGATGTGTGAATGAGTGACTGGTGGTCAGCGGGGACTGGTGGCACAGACTGACAGCTTCACTTGTCTCACTTCACCCCAGGGCAGCTGTGGCTCTTGATACTTTGCAGTGACGTCACGCATGTATGTCTATGGCGGAATGTTCAGCAGTAGCCAGTGACTGCGTGCACATGGTCGGATCAGATTGGATTTCTCCAAATCTGATCCCGTTACTCGGCGGGTGGTCAGTCCTTAGATCCAAGTGCACATGAAACTCGTGTAATCGGATAATGGTCAGAGACCTGGCCGGCTCCGCTACGCTATGTGGCGCTGTAATCCAACTACTTCCGGGTGATGACTACTCAATAAAAACACAACAAACTATGTGGCGGTTACAAAGATGGCGCTCGAGGAGTTTGTCGGAGCAGCATTGGTGCACGTGTTGTGCGTTCTTTCTTCGCAGCCATGATTTCATCTGACTTTTCCTGGAACAATCGCTACTTATGACGGCGTCGGCGCCTCCTGTCACTTCCGGGTGAAATCCCTGGCAAAAATTCCCGCGCATGCGCAGTATGCCAATCCGATCTGATATCGTGCACAAGGTGGCACCAAGCGGATTACTATCAGCCTAAGCCAGGGGTTCCAATCGGATTCGGGAAACCAATCCCTGTACGGTCCTTAGCCTGTGCACATGAATTCGATACAATCGATACAATCGATACAATCGATACAATCGATACAATCCCAATCCACCATCGAGAGCCTGCTGACGGGCTGCATCACAGTGTGGTATGGGAACTGCACCGCTCAGAGCCGCAAAGCACTACAGAGGGTGGTGCGAGCGGCAGAGGACATCACTGGCAGCAGTCTCCCCTCCATCCAGGACATTTACCACAGCAGGGGTCTGCGTAAGGCACGCAGCATCACTAAGGACCATACTCATCCGGCACAAGGACTCTTCCGTCTGCTACCCTCTGGTAGACGATACAGGAGCCTGCAGCACGCACAAAAACACTCAAAGACAGCTATTACCCCCAAGCTGTCAGACTACTGAACTCTGGGTAATACTCTAAATAATACTGAACTCTCAATAATACTGCACTAAACTACCTTTCATTATGCATAATTATGTTTACTGCTGCTGCTCTGTATGAATGTATCATGTTTGTCACTACCTCACTGTAAATTACTGTTACATGTGCAATAATCAGTGCAATAACCTATGTGCAATATTTATACCACACTATGTGCAATACGAAATCCACATGCAACACCTACACCACCATATTATGTGCAATCTGTGAAATACTTACACCTTATTTGATCTTGATTTAATCCTACCTGCACCTTGTACATTGTACCTTGCTTTTTTATTTTATTACATTTTATTACATATTTTATTATATTGTTTATTATATTGTTTATTATATTGTTTACTTCTTCCCCTGCACTTTGCAACACTTTTTTTACCATGTACTATTATTGCATGTTATTAGTACTTCTTGACTATCTTAGCGAGTCAACGGTTCTTCTGATCCTAAGCATTTCATTGCATTGTTGACCCTGTGTTGATTCTGCATATGACAAATAAACAATCTTGAATCTTGAATCCGTTTGCAATCGGATTCCACTCGTCCATGTGCACGCAGTGATTGTTTAGACCAGTGTTTCCCAACCTTTTTTTGTCTTGTGTACCCCCTGAGCCTTTTTGTCATACCTCGAGTACCCCTCACTCATACGTGTTGATAATTCTCCAAATGTATATAAATATACGGGTTAACTTGGGCTAACCAATTAACACAGTGGAGTTTTAAGGCTGAAACCAATGCCAAACTGTACCCAATATAATAAAACATCTGTAAGTCAACATAATAACGAAATTACTTAAATAACCCCCCATATGATACGATTTCATTGACTAGCACCACTATGCGCTATTTATCACATGACCAGGAAGGGCCCCGGTTTGGCCCCTGACCCAGAGAGCAGCGCGGAGACAGCAGACGGTAAAGAGAGCGTGTGAAACCATAGGCGCCAAGTGGCGCCTCACACAAGCTTAATGGGGGGGGTCCAGGTAGTGTGGTAACAGTTTGTATCGGAGCCTAGCTCCACAAACCAGGGGGCGAGCGCTGTCGCTCTGTCGGCTAAGGCGCGCTCTGGGGCCAGAGAGAGAGAGGGGTGCTGGTCGGGGAATGACAGGGCAGCTACGGGCGCTCCGTCACAATAAAAGTTATTTTCTTGCAGAGATCAAACTACTGATTACTGTGACTGTCACAGGTTTCTCAATATTTGAGACGGACTTCTTCACGAAATGGAAGCACACATAGGCTAAACTCGGTCTCCCTGTGCGCACGCATAAAAAAAATCTCCCCCTGCGCCTGGCAGTGACACTGCCGCGTACCCCCTGGAGTGTGCTTGCGTACCCCCAGGAAAACGAGTACCCTTGGTTGGGAAACACTAGTTTAGACAACACATTTTCAGGAGCCTGTGATCAATAAAGCATTCATGGTCCTGTTTACTATCTGTATTTTATCAACTACAGACACTAATCGATACGAAAACTAGTATTGAAAATCATTTGGGCTGATACTGATAATAAAAAAAAAATCTTTGTACCTTTCCTGAAAAGACTAGACTATTATACGCCCCTGGACCACTACGGAACCTACCTGGATGACTGAGGGACGACACTGATATAACACTACATGGTGAGGACCAATGTTCCCCCTCATTTTGAATGTGTCTGAGCAAACACACTAACTCCCTGAGCGCTCCTTGGAGCCCTGTGAGCGACACCCCACATGCACCATGCCTGAAATTTGGAATTATAGATGCTATATGTTTGCAATAAAATAAAATTGTACATCAAAGTACAAAAAAAAACCCCACATTTTATTAACAGGTACTAGTAGTTTAAACATACATTTTGATTTGTACTTAGTGCTTTGCACTTAGTCTTGCTCTTCTAATCAGAGCGCTAAGTGAGGCACGGGGAGGTAGGATGTTTTATAAAGTTTAACCTGCTGAAACACGCTAGGATGCAAAGGTACACGCTGTTGCGAAAGAGCTGCGCGCGCTCGCGGCACGTGTGGTGACGTCTGGTGTCCGCGGCTCCAGACGAGCACACGGCCCGCGCGGCTCGCACCCCGGGCGAAGTTTGATACGAGACACGTACTTTTGTTCTGAATACGGGACGATTCCATTTTTTTAGGGGACAGTTGGCAACCCTAAACACAACTATACATATATATACACCCAAAATCTTTCTCAACGAATTTGCAGATATAAAAAAATGACCCCGCGGCTGAAGAAAAAGCGCAGATCCGCTAAAAGCCAGAACTCTTTCATCCCTGATTTACAGTGCGCTGCATAGGTTTTCTTCTGCGCTGAGAATGTGTGAGCAGTGCACAATTGCGCAGGCGCGCAGCTTAGAGGGAACATTGGTAATTGGTAACATTGGTAATTCTTTTGTCTACATAGTTATTGATTCTCACTGTATCGGAATTGTATATATCGAATCTATTTCTTAATTTCAAAATCAGAGTTTTTTGTATCGTGACAACACTGTATCTTACAAACGGCCACAGTGTAGAGCTTTGGGAGGATTTATCAAGCTTGCAAAGACCAATACAAATATAAGTCATGGAGACCCTGACAGTCCATAAGGGTGTGGATGGGCTGAAAATGGCTCTTATAAATCAGGTGTATTGTAGTAGATGTCCAGAGATGTCTAAGGAGCCTGAAATATCATATCTTCTACAAGGACAAAATCAGAGGCAGCGGTAGCAGACAGAAGAATGGGAAGCATGCTGAATCCTTCATGTTTGGAGCTCAACAAAAGTCACTCAAAGCTGTGTGTGGGGACAGAGGAGGACACAGTCTGACTATGTGGTGTGTTTCACACTTATGATTCACAATATAGATTTATTCATGGTAATTACTCAGGCACTGTACCTCATTTTTTCCCATGTATTTGAACTAAATGTGTCTCAGTACTCATATATTGTATGAGCAGCTCTTGAGGTCAAAACAAGTCAGTTTCTTGCTGTCCAATTAGAAAGCGTTTTATTGTTCAAGCACCAAAAAGTGTGCATTAGCATATGCTAGTTGTGTTTAGCATTACCTGTGGCGGCAAAACTCCGCTCTGGGGTCTGAAAGTTGTGAAAAGAGCTTAACTCTAACCTGGCTCACACCTCCTTGATCTGTGTGGTCAGAAAACATAGAACGTCATGATGATTATTTGAATCTGACTGGTCCAAGTGTCACAACAGTGGAACAAACCAAGTAAACTTTTGTTACACAAATGCACAAAGCTCTTACCTTCTGCATGTTTTTCACAGTATTGTGAACAATAAATAGTTAGACTCAGAAACACTCTCCTATTTGCTTTCCTGATTATTTTTGCCTGTATGTCACCCTGATGCTCTGAATCCATGCTACAACTTCAATAAAGGTTCTGTAGAATGATATGCGCCTGTTTTCTTCTTTTTTGCAAGATACAACAGAAATCGGAACAATCTGTATCGTCAGTAAAATGAAGTACGTCTTTTGGTGTTGCCATGTTTGTTTTGGTTCATTTGGACTCTTTGCCTTTGGTTTCAACACGAACCTCATTGCTGTGACCTGACTGGTCGCCAAACACCTGTCAGGCCCTGTCGCACCAGCGGGCCCCTGGAAGGATTCTCATCAGTTTGTGAACTCACAAATATCAAGAGAATCTGAACACAAAAGGTAAGTGAGGAATAACTTTGGACCACTGCAAACCTTTTAAATTCTGTTTTTCATGACAGTAAAAATGAGGTAAAATGCCTTGAATATCTGAGAAAAATACAAAATGCTAAACTAAGACAACAATTACAGGAATCTCATGCATAAGGCCCCATGCAGACAAGAAACGTGTACACAGCAGGGAACATTTTATTACCCAAATATAACTGCAGCCTTTGTCATTTGTAAATTGCAACTGTTCAGATTGCAGTTTCAATCTGATTAATCCTATAACCCAGAGGCGGGCAATTATTTTTTCCATGGGGCCACACGAGAAACAGAAAATAATGTAGAGCCGGTTGTTTTGTTTTGTTGTTTTGATAAGAGTTTACGTTATGACTCAGCAATGAAAAAGTGAGGTTGCCTTACAAAAAATGTCATTAAAAAACTCTAAAATAAAAGCAATGCAGCTTTAGTCCATTCATGAGGTCAAATGAAAAAATATGTTTACAGTATTTTGTAATTCCAAATGATCTTAAATGGGCCCAGGACCTGGACAATGCCCAGGTCTGCTACAACCATATGAAGTCTATTCAATGGAAAACGCTTTCTTGTGCACTATATATATATATATATATATATATATATATATGTATATATTATATACACACTGCCTCTCACTTTCATGACTGTATTATTATTATTATGATTGTAGATTCTCCTGCTGAGCTGAAACAGTGAAGTTCAGTGCAGTTTGGGAGCTTTAGGCCGCGCTTAGAAGATTCTGAAAATATCTGCTCTCTCATACTAAATGGGGCAAATATATTGAAAAAATAGGTAATACCTAATTTTTGTTTTGGAGAAATGCAAAAGTGAATATATTGTTTAAAATAAAAATGCTTTAAAAATGACTTAAAGGTGCAGTGTGTACGAGGGTCCACCATCTGCTCGTTTCCATCACATTTTATTACTTTGCCTAGAATGTTACATAGGATGGCATTAAACCTACATATCTTGCATTTATACAGTTGTGGGTATGTTTGTGCTCAAAAATACATTGAAAAACATGTATTGTTACTGTGAGTGGATTTAACCTGTCACTTTGCATCAGATTGTCTCCATGAATACAGACGAGTTTAATGCCATACTGTGGAACTTTCAAGACAAACCAATAACATCTCCATGGACCCTCCACCAGAAAAAAAAACAAAAACAAACTAAAACATGTAACCTCCTAAACAAAAGTGAGAATTCTGCACTTTAGTGGTTAATCTTATGTTGCACAATGATTTTTAGTGCAGTGACTCGTAGTATTTTAGTATTTTATTGAATATTTTTGTTTCAATCCCAGTTTCACTACTCTACTACTATTAAAATATAGAGAAGATAAATCTCCCCGTTAATTCTTTGTTAAACAGAGCCTCTGCTGTGTCTAAACTGTAGCAGATGCTCTGGGATTATAGTATTAGGTCCTGTGAGAAAACAAAAACGCACAAAACTCCAGATCAAAGAAGAAGAATTGCCTCACATGTACTAGTATACCGGTACTTTCACCTGAAAATTGTACTTTTAATCCTAAATCTTACATTTTATCCCAAAGCACTGGAAATTTAGTCAACAATGAAACCAACTGACACCATTGTAAAGGAGTAAATCCTGTTTAAATGAAGTAACATTCTGCAAAGATTAGTCAAAAATATGGATAACTTAGTTTTGGAGAAAAACACTGAAGAAAACTGAAATTGTGTGCACATTTGAGGAGAATTAAAACATAAGATGAAACCCTTAGAAAGTTTTGAAGGTTGTTTTAAACATACAAACTTAATATGTAGAACAAAGAGTTTCATTGTGTGTTGTTTGCTGTTCTGAAATATAGAGTGTAGTGTGAGTAAACAGAAGTGTAGAATATGTTTCCACACACAAAAACAAAACACCGAGGAACACGTACAGACATGCTGATGTAACATGCAATAGTAATGAACACGATCTGACAGCAGAAATGCTTATAGGGCCCATATTAGACTATTTCTGATCTGTTCTAATGTTGTTTCCTAATATAAATAGACCTGTGTGTGTGTTTTGTTTCATTCACATGAGATAATACAGGAAGAGCTCCAGTGTGTGTAAACTCCACACACCTTCACTAGAATCATTCCAGATCTGGGATTGCCATTCTCTCCTGAAATAAAGATAAAAGGTACAGTAGCAGTTAACTTGAAAACTACCACTACATGACATCACAAGGTGGAACAGAGCATTCTGAGCTTTGGAAATAGACTCATAATGTAGGATTACTCAGACATGTGAGAATGAAACACAACTCCAGGTTTTGATCAGGGAACAACATTCAAACATGGGTAAACGCTCAAAAGAGTGCATTTTGTGTAATATAGGACCTTTAAAATGACTCTGCCAATGTTTTGTGGATTTCATAAGTGCACAGGGTCGCTATCTGTGACGTCACAATCCCAGGAATTTTAAAGACTGTTTTGTGGGGCTCAAAGGAGTTTTTACAGAGGATGCAGCATGAACACAGCGAAATACAACTCCAAGTATGTTTTTCATGAGGGAACAATATTCTAACATGATCAAAAGCTAAAAAATAAAAAAAAATATATATATATAATTTGAAGAAGAATTTTGCTTAAATAATATTTGAGTGTTTCAATCAAAATGTGTTGATACATTTTGTCATTTGATTCCTCAATATTTAATTTACTTTTAAAATATCCCTCTTATCTTCTTATCCTGGTGTCAAGTTTAAAAAATGCATATGTGTATGTATAAAATGTGTATTGTTGTATCAGATTAACCAGTTAGCTAAAAAAAACAAGCTGACTGATACTGAATTAAATGTCAGAATTACAGTCTATGTTGTCATGATTTCCTCTGGTGACAATGTATGAAATCACACTTATTTGCACAGTTTTTTCTTTGGAGTTTGGAATCTCTTGATTGGCTCATGCTCTTTAGGATCCTGACAGAGCATTTCATCATCGCTGCCTCAAAACACCAGTGTAAAAAACATTCCCACTGTGACACGACATTAAAGATTCAACATTTTCCCATTTCTGTAATAATGATCTGCTTTGTAAACTGTGTGTGCTGCTTGATTTTGACTTTTACTTCTCTCTATGCCCAGAAATCAACAAAAAAGTGCAAATGAATAGTTAAAGAGCCTGTAGACGATTTTTCCCCATGAGCAAATTGATCTTACACTATATAAATGGACATAGTTACCCTGCTCGCTGCCACATTCCAAATAGGAAGCGGCCGGCTCCATCGACTCCGTTCCCAATTGACTTTACATTGAAAAAGTGTCAGCCCTCTTTCTTTAACTGCTGCACTGAGCTTTGTCATTTTGATCTTAAAATGATGGTATTAAACCTCTCTCATGATGTTTTTATTTTGCTGTTTTGTCTATTAATAAATTCCTATTCTTAATATGGAACTTAGCTCCAAATTTGCGCCTGTAACTGCTAGCATTGTGAGCTTCATTTGACTGGAGCTGAACTTAGTTTAAAGATCCCATGACATGGTACTTGTTGATGCTTTTATATGGCTCCTTAATGGTTCCCTAATACTGTAAATGAATCCTTCTTCAAAATCAACACTCAGTGCATGAGAAACAGAGATAAGATGAGAAAGAGTCATAAATATCTCTCTCAAACTCTTTATTCTGGGCGTTGTTGCTTGAATGCAAATGAGGAGAAAAGAGCTGGCCTATAGTAGAGGGTGGGGGCGTGGCCAAACTCTCCGCTCTCAGCTGATCCATTTCCTTGTTTTTGGACGGGGGGAGAGATTTGAAGCGTTCCATTGAATAACATAAACTTTACACTTTTCCACAGAAAATAAAATTAAAGCTCACTGTCTGTTCAAAGGTCTACGAGGCTCAGGTAAAGTGGCCTGTAATCCGAGATTTAGCCATAGTTTATAGCTATGCGTTTCATGTTTGACGTGCCTCCAGGCAAATAAAAAACGCACATTTCGCACTGGCCTAGCGCATTCGAAACTATGGCTCCAAACTCTCTGGGCGTGATTTACAGAGACGCTGAGTACAGACAGACGGGGGTGGAACTGCATCTGCATTTCTTTTTTCCATCTGACGTCAATAAGTTTCCTTGTTCAAAATCGCCCGTTTGAGATCCAATTTTTTGTAACGCAGAAAAGGATCGCAAATGCTCAGTTTAGACATTTTAACTTTTAACCATGGGGGGGGGGGGGGGCTAAACAGGGTAGGGGAGCTCACATTAACGTTCAAAAACCTCAGAAAGTGAAAATTTCATGCCATGGGACCTTTAAGATTAAGATTAAGCCTTTATTGATCTCACACACAATGACACACAGTGACATGGGGCAGTACCGTGAAGGGTCTTGCCCAAGGACCCACACTGGTTAGCTCATTGCCGGGGGGATTTGAACCCACAACCCCCGGGGGAAAAGTCAGTGACTTTGAGCTAACCAGCCGGTCCACTTATTTATACAGTATATGGTCTTATTGTATCAGTAGCTCTTGAGGTCAGGATAAGTCCACTGCGTGCTGTCTGTATCTAATTAGAAAACATTTGATTGGCTGATAATCAGGAAATGTGCCTTAGCAGGGCAGCTGTTGTTAGATTTACCATCATGGCAAAACTCCACACTCCCACAGTTGTGAAAAGTGCTTATAAAACTCATCTCAGTGAATAATTAGAATGTTCAGAATGAATAAGGTAAGTGAGGAATAACTTTGGACCACTGCAAACTGTTTAAAATGAATCTGTTTTTTGCCTTTTTAATACTGTATAAATCAGGTTAAAGAGAGGGTTGGTGTATTTCAAGAAAGATTTGCAGCTTGTGGGATGAAAAACAAAATGGTGGCAGATTGCAGCTCCCCGTGGTTCCCTTCTGCTCATATTGTGAACGCCTCACTAACCTCCGACACAGAAAAGGAGTCACTGCAACTATAAAATCACCACCAGGAAGACTCCAGCTCTGATCAAATGTACCAGTGATCCACAGTCTGTCTCTCATCTCTCTAACTCTCGTTTAATGAGATTCAAAGTTGACAGAACAAAATCTATCATCTTTAAGTTCTTCTGTCACAATAGCAAAAAGTCAAATTACTCAAAAAAGTTGTTCATTGAAAAAAGTTCAAATGTATTAAGGCCCAGATTACACTATTTTCTGATCTATGTTACGTTTCCTCCTCACAAACGTCCCTGGAGTCGTGTTTTGTTTCATTCACACATTTAACACACAAATCTTGCATATTTAGGTTCTTCTTTCAAACAGAAAACACTCTGTTCCACGTTGTGATGTTTTCTGATAATACAGTTAGTGCTCCACTGTGTTTTTAAACTCCATACACCTTTACTAAAATAATTTGGATGATTTCAGCCCTGAAATTGCCCATCTCTACTAAATTAAATGTAAAGGGTGTTGGCTATTAACTTGAAAACTACCACTACATGACATCACAAAGTGGAATGGGGCATGTTCGAATTTTGGAATGAGATATGTGTGAATGAAACACAACTCTAGTATGTTTTTGAGAAGGTAACAGCATCATAACATGGCTTAAAGCTCACAAGAGTTAATTTTGTGTAATATAGGCAGTAGTCGAGTTGTAAAATGAAACCAGGGGGGGGTGTTAAAATGGAAACGATTTTATAACAAAAAGTCCATATAATCATTCAGTAATTCAATAATACACAGGATATATGTTATCACACACGTACACACACCTTAGTCCTGATTTAGTCTTGGTTTAGTCCTAGTTTAGTCCTGGTTTAGACCTGGTTTAGTTTTGGTTTAGTCCTGGTTTAGTCTTGGTTTAGTCCTGTTTTAGTCCTGGTTTAGACCTGGCTTAGTCTTGGTTTGGACCTGGTTTAGTTTTGGTTTAGTCCTGGTTTAGTCTTGGTTTAGTCTTGGTTTAGACCCGGTTTAGATCTGGTTTAGTCTTGGCTTAGTCCTGGTTTGGACCTGGTTTAGTCCGGGTTTAGACCTGGTTTAATCTTGGTTTAGTCCTGGTTTATACCTGGTTTAGTCTTGGTTTAGTCCTGGTTTAGTCCTGGTTTAGTCTTGGTTTAGTCCTGGTTTATACCTGGTTTAGTCCTGGTTTAGACCTGTTTTAGTCCTGGCTTAGTCTTGGTTTGGACCTGGTTTAGTTTTGGTTTAGTCCTGGTTTAGTCTTGGTTTAGTCCTGGTTTAGACCCGGTTTAGATCTGGTTTAGTCTTGGCTTAGTCTTGGTTTGGACCTGGTTTAGTCCGGGTTTAGACCTGGTTTAGTCTTGGTTTAGTCCTGGTTTAGACCAGGTTTAGTCTTGGTTTAGTCCTGGTTTAAACCTGGTTTAGTCCTGGTTTAGTCCTGGTTTAGTGCCGAAATAGATGCAGAAATAATCTGATAATATGACTCACCCATAAGAATGCGGTCAGATCCATTCTAACAGTTTGCCGTGTTGTCTTTAATAATCCGGAGCTCCGGAGAAAAGGACATAATCCCGAACGTATCCCGTGTCCCGAGGCGAGAGTTCCTTCTTACGTAGCATTAACGTAGCAAGTTAAGGATTCTTCTTCTCTTGGAAATGCCGCGTAAACATTCACGCAGCTCGCTCACAGCTGATCGGCGAACAGGCGCAAACACAACAGCGGTAATCGTCATGATTGGCGGGAGCGCGATCGGTGCGTAATTATGCTGCAACATGATTGGAAGCTGGAGCGCAGTTCGGCCTATGATTGGCTCTTGGGCACTGGCCATTTTGACTTAAAAACGGCAAAATTCGCCAAAAGATTAGGGATATTCATGCCTGATTGATAAAATGCCATAAGGGATGGAAGAAGGGATGCCCCCTCAACTCGAGTACTGTATATAGGACCTTTAATTACTACTCTATTGTTATAAGACAGTACAGCTAATAGAACTATTACTAGTAAAGTACAACTATTATACTGGTAATATTAAAACTTTCATCAAATCCAAAAAAATATGTTTTCCACAAAATGTAATTTCATGCGTTGGTAGATTTCATATTGAATAACCTTAGCAGCTTGTTGAATCCCTCAGTGGTCCCCCTCAGAGCAGCTTCATCCATCTCCAGCTAAAGAGACGTGAGCGCTGGAATAATAAATGAACGGGTCATTTTTAGGAGGAACAATAGAGGAGAGTCCCAGAGCCTGTCTCAAGGTGAAACCGGTCACTGCACTAGAAAAATATACACTGGTTTTACAGTAGCATGGAGGGGTCATTATGTGTCACTCTTTTCTCATTTGCCCTGCTAAAGCAAAAGTTACTACAGTTGCTACCTTGTTTATCATGAAACAACTATTTCAGAATAAAACCACACAAAAAAGTAAAATGTTGACTTTAAAGGTCCTATATTACGTAAAATTGACTTTAAGCCATGTTACGTTGCTACCTCATCAAAAACATACTTGGAGTTGTGTTTTGTTTCATTTACATGTTTGAGTAACCCTCAAACATGTAAATATCTACATTTCCAGCTCTGTTCACCTTGTGATGTCATATAGTGGTAATTTTCAAGTTAACAGCTAACTTTTACCTTTTGTTCAGCAGGAATTGGAATTTCCAGGACTGAAGTCATCCAAATGATTCTAGTAAATGTGTAGAGAGTTTGTCTGTATTACCACATGACAGAGTGTTTTGTGTTTGAGAGAAGTCCTCTGTAGCCTATATACAAAATCTGTGTGTTAGATATGTGTGAATGAAACTAAACACAAGATCTCACCTCATGGGGTTTCAGTGATCATGAGAACAGTGACAAATCAGCCTAGAACTACGCGGGAGGAGCTGGTCAATGATCTCACGGCAGCTGGGACCACAACCGCTAAAAAAACACTGGTTCACTTTATGCCGCAATGGATTAAAATCCTGCAGTGCTCGCAAGGTCCCCCTGCTTAAGAAGACAAATGTGCAGGTCCACCTGAAGTTTGCCAGTGAACACCTGAATGATTTAGAGAGTGATTAGGAGAAGGTGCTGTGGTCAGATGAGACCAAAATCCAGCTCTTTGGCATTAACTCAACTCACTGTGTTTGGAGGAAGAGAAATGCTGCCTATGACCCCAAGAACACCATCCCTATCCAGCATGGAGGTGGAAACATTCTGCTTTGGGGCTGTTTTTCTGCCAAGGGCACAGGAACAGCAACTTCACCACATCAACGGGAGGATGGACGAAGCCATGTACTGTAAAATCCTGAGAGACAACCTCCTTCCCTCCGCCAGGAAACTGAAAATGGGTCGTGGATGGGTCTTCCAACACGACAATGACCCAAAACATACAGCCAAGGCAACGAGGGAGTGGCTCCAGAAGAAGCACATTAAGGTCATGAAGTGGCCAGTCTCCAGACCTTAACCCTACAGAAAAACTATGGAGGGAGATGAAGCTCCGAGTTTCCAAACGAAACCTCAATGATTTAGAGATGATCTGCAAAGAAGAGTGGACCAAAATTCTTCTGCACAAACCTGGTCATCAACTACAAGAAACGTCTGACCTCTGTGCTGCAATAAACTTTGTCCAGTTGACAAATTTAATTTCTCCTTTTACCATGGATTCTACCAGGACGACTGAGGGATTCTTCACATATATTCGTCACTACAGCATCAAAAGGAGATCAAAGTAATATAAATTCTGTTTAAATTACTGTGTTATCTGATCTTTTCCCCTTTAATTATTATATGGTGCAGCAAATTTAACTTTATGCATTCAATTAACACCTGAATCATTAAAATAAGAAAATATGACTTTCATCTTTAGTTTACAACATTTACAGATTTGTTGCAGTAGAGAATACAAGTATTTGTTATTTATTTATATTATCTTATTTACGTATTACACATTACAACATTTGGACAGACAGCGCAGGCATACTGTATATTGGCCCATATTACAATGTGTTCTGATCTGTTATAATGTTTTCTCATCACAAACACACCTGGAGTTGTGTTTTGTTTCATTCACACATGTTTAACACATAAACCCTGCATATTTAGGCTTCATTAGGCTCTCAAACTGAAAACACTCTGTTCCACCTTGTGATGTGGATGTAGAAATAGAGGAAGTGTTCTACTGTGTGTTTTTAAACTTTTTAAACACTTTCAATAGAATCATTTTGGATCATTTTAGCCCTGGTATTGCCAATCTCTACTGAACAAAAGCTAAGATGTACCTTGAAAACTACCATGACAACACACCTTGTGTTGTCATGGTAGTTTTCGCAGAGCAGAATGCGCAGAGCATTTTGAGCTTTGGAGATGTAGACAGACTAGATGCAGGATTACTCAAACATGTGTGAATAAAACAAAACCCAACTCCAGGTATGTTTTTGAGGAAGCAACAGCATTATATAACCTGACTAAAAGCTCATAAGAGTAAGTTTTGTGTAATATAGGACCTTTAATGTATTTAAGTTAACATTTCATTATTTTGAGTACATAATTCAGTTTAGTGATGAATTTGTGGTACTTTTTTTTTTTTTACAGTGCAGAGTATATTTGCCCTTTATGGCAACCCTGAGGTCCCTAAAATCCCCCTCCTCCTCAGAGACCCTCGTCTTCATCATCCGTCCAATAAATTAGAGCCTGAGAGACCTCCAAACACCAACACTTTTAATTTTTAATCAGGGTTTTGTCCAGACCTGCTGTTTCTCTGCAAGACCACCTTCCTCTCACCTTCACTCCTTTGCCCCTCCTCTCTCTCGCTATCTATCCTCCCTTACTCTATCTTCTTTCCATCCTTGTACTTTCTCTGTCTTTTCCTCTCTTCTCTCTCTTTCTCCATCTTATCCCTATCTCTCTCCCTCTCACTCACACCGAAAGAGCGTCTCACTACCCTTTTTTCTCTCTCCATCTCCTTTCTTCCTTCTCCCTCTCATGCTCTCAGACTCTCCTCTCTTGCTGAGTCTCCTCCCATCTCTTTTTGCCTTCTCTCGCATCCTCATTCTCTCAGTGCTCTCCCTCACTCCCCTCTCTTTCTCCCCCGCATGCCCAATTCCCCCTCTACTCTATCTCCCCACTCTTCTGTTATCATCATCCTCTCTCTTCTCTCTCTCTACACCCCTCTCTTCTCTCTCACTATCCCTCTCTCCTCTGTTACCACCATCCTCTCTCTGCTTTCTCTCCCTTTCTCTCTCTCTCCCTCCCTCCCTTCTGTCTATATCCCACCCCTCCACTCTTCCCTCTAATCGCAATAGCTCTCTCTCTTCCCCCTCTTTCCTCATTCCCTATCCTCACTCTATCTTTCTTTCCCTTTTCTCATTATCTCTCTCTCCCCTCTCTCTATCTTCCCTCTCTCCTTCCCTCCTCTCTCTCTACACCCCACCCCTCCACTTTTCCCTCTAAGCTCAAGGGCTCTCTTCCCCCTCTTTCTAAATCTCTACTCCTCTCTCCTTCTCTCTCTCCTGTCTCTCCCCTCTCTCCTCTGTTACCATCATCCTCTCACTCTATCTATCACCTGTCTCCTCTCTGCCCTCTCTCTCCCTGTTCTCTCCCCTCCCTCTCCATCATCCCTCTCTTCCCCTCTCTCCTCTGGTCCCACAGTCAGGTTGATAAATGCCCCTCTCTCTGCCTGTGTGCCCAGCGGTGGGGGGAGCAGGTGGAGTCGGGGGTAGTCGGGGGGTAGAGGGCGGCTCGGAGCAGCTCAGACTCTGCTGGGAGGGTGGCTCACACTCGCTCATTAATCCAGGCCTGATGGGGACTGCAGCTTTAAGGACGACACTGTGTCACTATGAAGGAAACAGGAGCAAACACAACACACTGGACAAGTCTGTGTGCTCAAATGAAAGGGCGGAGTCTATTTTCTCATGTCAGCATTACCGTCAACTAGGTAGGAAACAAAGGCTACGTTCACACTGCAGGGCTTAATGCTCAATTCCGATTTTTTTGTGAAATCCGATTTTTTTGCGAGGCCGTTCACATTTCCAGTTAAAGGAAAAGTAACGTTATTTTACAATCTGAGCCTTCTTTCGGTAATAAAACAAGTCGTTTGACTCACCCATATCACGTTTGTGTCATTTGGAGCTGTTTGAAGAAAGTTATGTTGTAGCGTATCCGTTAGCATTTGTATTCGGGGCATTACTTTGCGGTCTCCAAATAACACAAACTTTAGCACTTTTCAAATCATAGAAGCCCGATGTCTTAATGAAAAATTTCGTTTGAAGCAAAAGTGGCCTGTAATCCGAGGTTTATCCATAGTTTTCAGCTTTGCGTTTCCTATTTGGGGTCCCCGGAGCAGTCCGCGCATGCGCACTGGCCTCCTCATCTACTCGAAACTATGGCTAAATCTCAGATTACAGGCCACTTTTGCTTCAAACGAAATTTTTCATTAAGACATCGGGCTTCTATGATTTGAAAAGTGCTAAAGTTTGTGTTATTTGGAGACCGCAAAGTAATGCCCCGAGCATATGATACAGCACCATGTTAACGGATACGGGATCATTAGTAGAACAGAACGGCTCAACATAAGTTCTGCAATACTGCTCCAATTGACAGAAAAATGCTATGGGTGAGTAAAACTACTTGTTTTATTACCGAAAGAAGGCTCAGATTGTAAAATAACGTTACTTTGCCTTTAAATGCGAATTGCATTTGATCTCCAGTGTGAACGCTAAACTCCCCAAAAGTGTCCCGCATGCGCCTTGGAGGACACGATGACGTCACACGCAGCGAACGCGCTCAATGTTTACGGAAGTCGCCTAAAGTTGCTTTCGTACCGGAGCCAAAACATGTACAGCTTATTTGTTTTAAGGAGGAGACGGAGAAGGACGAGGTTTTTGGCCACAGCGTTTTGCGGGGCAGTGGCAGCAACGTCTGCAGAAAGGAACATGTGGGTGCGGAGTCACAGGCAGGAGGGGTGGGATTGCTACGTGCTTCGCCGCTTCACTGATACGAGTTCATATACTATTTTCGCATGACGAGAAGAACGTTTGTGCACATTTGTGAACGCCGACTTGTACCACTCTCATTGGAGGAAACACACTCAGGTCGGATGAATGCGACCTGGCCGTTCAGACTGAAGTCGCATGTCAAAAGATCGGATATGTATCGGATTTAGGAGCACATATCCAAGTGGCCTGGATCGCATTTGAAAAAATCGGATCTGTGTCGTTCACACTGTCATTAGAAGATCAGATACAGGTCGCATAGAGGCAAAAAAATCGGATTTGGGTCGTTTCAGGCTGCAATGTGAACGTAGCCAAAGTATGCGATTGGAAAATGAGGACAGACAGCTGCAAACAGATTCAGGCTACGTTTATATGGCAACAGTCAAAACAGAAGACGCAAAAGTGGCGTCTCGTCTTCAATTTTTTATCCGCGTTTAGACGAGCGTTCTCAACAGGAAATGTTTTTTATACGAAGACGCAAAAGCCAGCGAAGGGAGGCGCTGTAAATAACTGGACTGAAAAAACAACAAACAACAAAAAAAACATCACAACAGCGTCAAGTTACATTTCTAACCACGACTGTACCGGAAAAGAGAAAGGTAAAACTTCAAAATAAAATGTTCTAGTTGCGTTTTAAATGAGTTGTTAAGTTCCGCTCCAAACATTTCAGTGACTTGTATTTTTGTTGACATGTTTTTGAATATTGTACTGAAAATAGTGACATTACAGGAGGATTACAGTGAATTAGAAAATATAAAATCACATGGGGTTTTACATTTGAAGTGTCTCATGTGGAAGTGGCTTGTCTTGGCGTCTGTGGCTGTGAGAGTGTGAGAAAGACTTGTACGGGAAGAAGAGAAAAGACCGTAGACGAGTGTGGGTGCGATTGATACAATTGTTGAAATGACTCTTGTATTGCCGCATCTATGTGACGTAAACGCGTATAGTTCCATAAAGAAAGATACATGTTTTCTTTAACAAGGGTTCTAATTAAGGCATTACTCACTGATTGCAGTGAGTAATGCAGTGAGATTGTGTTTTTATTTTACAATAAAAACACAATCTGCCAATCTACTACTGCTGCTATTGGTCCTTCCAACAATCACTTACACAAATGCCACGTAAATAGGCAAAGTGTTTGAAGAGTCTTGCTTTTATATCGTCTATTGGTCCATAGGTTTGAACTGGTGGGTTTGGGAGAGCCGATTTTTCCGAATTTTCCGGACAAAACCTTTTACTTATTGGATTTTTGATGGCTGGACATCTGATTGTTCTGGGGATGTTTCTGATCCATCGGAGCGAATAAGAATCCCCCAAAGCTGCAAAATTTACACCACAGCAGAGCTGTTGCGGACTAGGGAAGGTACTCCATCAGAAGGTGACACAGATTGAGGAACTGTACCATCTCCAATCTGTGGAGACCCCCCTGACGCTCAGATACCATCATGAATGGAACTGTTACGCGCCAGGAGGGAGGACTGCCTCAACGGCCCGGCTTGGTGACGTGAAGTTGGGGACTTTTGCGGTACCAGGTTTCAGACCAATTGTCCGTTCACCTGAGTTCTAAAGTGTGTGTGGTTATGCGCATCTTCCCCTTTAATTTCAACTCTTTCAGAAAATCTGCGATAAACAGGACTGCTGTGTTGACTATCTTCTGCTGACTGTCTGCTGCATTTGGACACTCACCATAATCAAAAGGACATGTTTATCAATTACATAGCTGTCCGCCTCAGCTGTCACATATTTTCTGTATTTCCATTCTTGTACTCTTCCCCCTACCCCCCGTCCCGTAATGTTTTCCAAACAAAAAGATACCTTGTGTAAACAACTCCACTGTATTATGTCTTTGTCTATTGTTACTGATTGTATTGCATTCCTATTCTGTTTATGTTCTTGTATCACTGAAGAGAGAGGGGGACGTTAGCACCCCATGTCGGCTGCTTTAAGGTCCATGGACCCGTCCATTTCTAAGTCTTTTCGTGGTTTACAATGACAAATAAAGCTTCCATTCCATTCCATGGTTGAAAAAGTACTGATACTATCAAATATCAATACTATAAAAGCCACATCAACAGAACAAAAATGAACCTTTCCTGAATATCAGAACAAGTATAAGAGGACACTAGTATATGCCCATGGACCACGATGAAACCTACTGTCTAAATAAAGAGAGAGTGTGGTCAAGTGTACTTCTTAGAATCCAAATCAAGGTTGACATTTTAGCATTGTCACAACAACAGTGGGTACTGCCAATCAAGTGAAAAAGTAACCAGTATGACTTGTATAGCTGTCAATGAAAGGCCTTTTCATATGATCACATATAGAGCTCATGCTATAGAAGTATATGGGGTTAGCTAGTGCAGGTGAGCGTCACACAGAGGGTGAATGGGCTCTTTAAATATACACTCTTGGGTTTAGCCTCAGAGCTCCAGGCAGCTCATAGCTCTCTGTCCTTGAACCACAGGTCAGAACAAGCCACTACTACACACATGCTACACAAAGAGCCCGGGCACTTTTTCAAATAGGAAATATGACATTGTAGCCTATTTATTCATGGTTTATTTGATCGAAATGCCACATGCGACATTTCAAACCATCATAGATAACCTGCTTCGTGAGCTAGTAGAAAAGTATAGCCAGCGAAAATTAATTTGCACAGTGAGGTGTAATCGATCAATACAGGAATGGGCATGAAGCTGGAAAATGGCATAATAATCAAAAACATGGTCAGTGTGTGCAAATCTGAAATAGTGTATTACTTGTTAATAATGTAAAACAGGGGACAATGGAATATTATGTGTGACTCCTTTGTGAGCTGGAGCTTTATAATGGAGAAGATGGGGAAATTGAAAAGAAAGAAGCCGTTATGTGTTAGTATTGGTCTCTATGGATTTGAGCCAGACCTGTGACTGTAACAATACAGTGAAAAGAAGATACAGCCTGTAAATGCACAAACTATAGCCTGATGTAGCCAAGTCCATTTCAAGATGTTAAGTGACTTTTCTGTTGGAATGCTGGCCAACTGCTTGTCTCAATACTTTCTATTTCTATGGAGACAAGCCAGTGGTGCCAAGTGGCCACATTACAGATCAGATCTGTGGAGATGAAACTCAATTTACAGTAAAGATGCATTTCTTTTAAGGCATTTTTGTGCCAGCTGTACTAGAATAAATGGGAGGACAATGTAATGACACAATGTAGAAAATTCCAGGCATAGCCATGACATGTCCATAGTAATGTAATTCCCTGGTAGCGTACTTTCATGGTAACATACTTCCACGGTAGCGTACTTTCATGGTAACGTACTTTCATGGTAACATACTTCCATTGTAATGTACTTCTATAGTAACTTCTTTCCTTGCTATCGTACTCCCATGGTAGCGTATGAATGAGTAGGTGGTCAGATTGCAAACAGGAGAAATAGCTGTTAAAGTAATTGAAAATGATGGGATTGTTCCCAATTTCCATCTAAAAAAAAAATTGGAGCCTCTTGGGTCTAATTTTATTCCACAAACATTAAGCTTAGCAGAGACATATTTCTCATCTGATTTAATTAAAATGGTAATTTCATTGTTAAGTACACACTTTATAAGCTGTAATTTACTATAGACTTTAAGTACTGGCTGTTTGACATGATATTTATGTTAGCGGTACCTTCACACACTCTCATTTGTCTTGTGTCCAGGCCTCCCGACTGCACAGGACCACCCACGCACCACTGCTTAGCGAGTGACTGATGACTGGACTAATCATGTGAAAGGAGACGCTAAAATTAGGCATCAAATTAAACAGCTTTCACCTTGATAACAACTCCCACATTTTTCAAGAGGAAAGATAAAAACACACATCAAAATATAGTTTATAAAAGTATTAAGATGAATATTTTAATGAATACAGTTATGTAGTGTGCTAATAATATTTTAGAATTATTAGCACTACTTACTTCCCTTCTGCACCTTCAAGGCACTCAAAGCACTTAACATCAAGGAAGCACCCACCCTTCACACACCAGTGTACACCAGGGCTGGACTGGGACAAAAAAAAAACGGCCCTGGCATTTTTGGCTTAGACCTGGTTTAGTCCTGGTTCAACCCTGATTTAGTCCTGGTTTAGACCTGATTAGTCCTGGTTTAGTCCTGGTTCAATCCTGATTTAGTCCTGATTTAGTCCTGGTTCAGACCTGATTTAGTTCTGGTTCAATCCTGATTTAGTCCTGGTTTAGACCTGATTAGTCCTGGTTTAGTCCTAGTTTAGTCCTGGTTTAGTCCTGGTTCAATCCTGATTTAGTCCTGGTTTAGTCCTGGTTTAGTCCTGGTTTAGTCCTAGTTTAGTCCTGGTTTAGTCCTGGTTCAATCCTGATTTAGTCCTGGTTTAGACCTAATTAGTCCTGGTTTAGTCCTGGTTTAGTCTTGGTTTAGTCCTAGTTTAGTCCTGGTTTAGTCCTGGTTCAATCCTGATTTAGTCCTGGTTCAGACCTGATTTAGTTCTGGTTCAATCCTGATTTAGTCCTGGTTTAGACCTGATTAGTCCTGGTTTAGTCCTAGTTTAGTCCTGGTTTAGTCCTGGTTTAGTCCTAGTTTAGTCCTGGTTTAGTCCTGGTTCAAGCCTAATTTAGTCCTGGTTTAGTCCTGGTTTAGTCCTAAATTGTGGGCCTGTCTCTAAGAAAAAAAACAAACAAACAAACAAAAAAAACAAAAAACGGCATCAGCTCCTAGGACTGTCGGCCCACCGGGAAAATGCCCGGTGTGCCCGATTACCAGTCCAGGCCTGGTGTACACAGACATGAGGGCGAGGTGGGTTAAGTGTCTTGCCCAAGGACACATTGACAGTATTCATCGGTGGGAGCTGGAATCGCACCGCTGTGTCTGTGATTCTGGTCGAAAAGAGGAGAGATGGGTTTATGTTGACGGGTGACTTTCTAAAACATCTCGCTCAGCATATCATTAACTTTATGAAAATATGTAGCCTAAAGCTTTTCTGCAAAATCAACTTTTTTGAATTTTTAACTTTTAGTTGTCCCTCCTGAAGCTGTATTGTATTTGCACACTGCACAGTAAGTCCAATCAGTTATTTATATTGAGCAAAAATCTCCATCAAAACTCCACATTTGTCCATAATGTGGTCCTTCATCACTAATGTCTCAGAGAAAGAGCCATTAACCAACTCTAAATGCCTGGGACGCACGTGGCTACAAGCTAACACGTCATGGATCATTAGCTTAGCCCTTAGCATCATTAGCCTAGCACGTAGCAGCACAGCAATCACCTGGAATCACAGGAAGCAGAGGAGACCATCCAAAAGCACTCCTGTGTTTGCTGCACGTTTTAATGGACAAGGACAGAACAATTATGGAGCAAATGAGAGCAAATGGAAAAGCACCAACCTTAGGGGATTTCGCGCAGAACATAAAACAAAAGTGAAGGGTTTGTACACTGAAGTAAATGGTGTAATTTCATTTGATGCATTTTTTTATTTTCTGTAAAAGTAAGTCCAGAATTTAAACTGCGATGTAACTTGACCTCAATGAACCAATGTGTTTTTTTTTCTCTTCAGCTGTACATTTTGCCTCAAGATCTGGAGATGGGCCCCGTACGCTGCTCTGTGGTTGCCCTTTATTGTCCTCATGGGGAAATAGGTCTTTTGAATTTGACCCAGCATTAAAGGGGCAACCTGTCAGGAACAGTGGGGACCCATCTCGATACTGAGCGAGGTTTGGTCAAGACTGCCTCAGCTGGAGGATTTTACCTGAGGAAACCCACACAGATACAGGGAGAACATGCAAACTCTGGCCTGGGAACCCTGTGAAATGAGAGTTCTAGCTACTTACCCACTGTGCCCCCTGCAGTGGCTACAGAAGTATTAACAATGTACAGATAAAAGATAAAGCAAGCTTTTGTCCTCTGTTGAAAGGTACATTGCGTAACTTTTCTGGAAAGGGTCTGCAACCTGTTTGTCTCCATGGAAATGTTAATGTTTTGGTTTAAATTGTCCACATTATGGCATTAAAATAACCTGTCTTGCATTTATTCAACTACAGGTGTCATTCATTGCTCAAAAATATCTTAAAAAACATAAATTCTTACTGTGAGTGGGGTCGCCTCTCCACAAATCTAACCTCTAATTTGGCTTGCAAGTGTCCATGGAGATTCTTATGTTTATGGCCATACTGTGGAACATTCTTGGCAAATCTTCATGTAGACAAACAAATGACACACTCTCCACCGAACCAGTTACACAGTGCCCCGTTTGAATTAAATATTGACATAAATGTGAGCTTTTTTAAGCTGATGTCACTCTGAAAATCTGGTAACCCTGATCCAGGCCTCCAGCTCTGCATTAGGGTGTACAGATATTTCTATATAAAAGAGAAGAGTCACTGCAGTACGCCTTCACACATCACATTATTACAGTGTTTCAAAGCCTTGGCTCAGATATCTGCATTCATCTGGGACTTTGTTTTATAACTCGAGATGTAAGCGTACAAATTTCTGTGCATTATGTCAAAGTGTCCTCAGAAAAACACTGCTTTACACACTGTGAGTGCGTCAGTGTGCGGACGAGGAAGTGTCTGGGGAGTGGAATGAGCTCGATGTTAAACTTTCATGTTTCCTGTCAAACTGCGGCAGGGGCCTCATTCTCTACACTTTTATTTAAAATTAAGGAATAAAAAAGTCTTGTGTTTCCATGTGGCGTTCAGGCACAGCAATGAAGGACGATCCCGAATACACAGGTAGAAGCAGCAGAAACAGCCCACATAATGTGACCCAATTCTGTGGAAAAGGAGGAGCAATCATCCCAATAGCCGTGGGGATGAGAGACAGCGCCCCCCGGGGACTCGTGCCATTAACGCAACAGTAACACAATCAGAAGTAGCCCAGGGTGAAGGAGAGGAGAGGGTCCCAGAGAGACAGAGACACGTGTATACTCAGAGGAGGCGCTACTTCAGTCCAACAGCAGGGGTTTAAATTAGAGAAGCATTCAGAGAGGAACAAACTCAATATGTTTTAGCCACATGGGGTAAAAAGTTAGGGTGTGTTTTGTGTCAGTCCCAAGCCAGGAAAATAACAGTGGTTGAAAGGACACAAATGACTACATGCAGGGCTGGTTCTGAATTGCCTTGGACACATTTGAAAGGAACATTATGTCACTTTCCTATAGAAGAAGAAGAAGAAGTGACTTTATTGATCTCACACTGGAGAAATTCTTCTCTGCATTTTAACCCATCCTATATATATATTATATATATATTATATATTAGGAGCAGTGAGCAGCACATTACTGCGCCCGGGGACCATCTCCATGGTCTTCTTGCTTCGGTTTGGTCAGGACCTAAGCTGGAGGATTTACCTATGGTGCATGTTTTGGGTTGGTGGGGGAAACCGGAGTGCCCGGAGGAAACCCACCCAGACACGGGAAGAACATGCAAACTCCACACAGAAAGGCCTGGGCGACCTGGGGATCGAACCCAGAACCTTCTTGCTGTGAAGCAAGAGTGCTACCCACTCAGCCACCGTGCCGCCATAGTGAGGAGTCTGCAGTCTGCTCATTCCCACGCTGATGTTATTGCTTTGATTTGAATGTTACGTAACATGGCATTAAACTCATCTACCTTGCATATTATCATGACTTAAAAAAGCATTAATGAACTGAAGAATCCACCTGTCTCAGTCAGAGTTTAACCAATAGGATAAAGTAAGATAAGCCTTTAAGAAGGTGAACTGTTTCACATTCAAAAGATCTAATATTTGTTTTGTTTTTTTAATTGTCAATTCCTATGGGAAGGGTCCTAATTTTTTGTCATCCATGAAACCCATGAATAGACAGTATGTATTTATGTTTGAGAATACAGCTGCGATATTGAAACTCAATTTAATTTACAATTTCTTTATGGCATATGTTGTTTTTTTTGTTGTTGTTGTTTTTTGTTTTTTTTTAAATAGACTGAATAGCAAGCTTTAAATTTCAAAGGTTAAGACAATTTATGGCTATTGATGTTACGATATTGGATTTTGGATAAAAGCAGCACTGAACCAGGAGAGGAACCATGATTAAAATAGCGATAATACCAGGACTCGTCTGCTCTCCCCACTTCAGAAGAGCTGGTTGATTTATTAAAGCACATTTTGAACCTCCAGGGCCCCTCCCCAGTCGACTCTGTGTTATGTTCCCCTTGAAGAGGACCCTGCTGCTGGTGGTTCCCAGTTTGTGGAGCCATGGGACCCTCTCAGATGAAACAGGCGAGTGGAGGTCAGAGAGGAGAGTGACAGATATGTAAATGTATTCAGATCTCAACTTTAGCACGGCTTCCTCTTTGTATTTACCCTTCAGATAGACAGAGACAGAGATACAAGGCTTATGAAATATTAATCAACACAGGAAGCCATATTAAAGACCAAAAATGATGGAGAGACACATGAAATGATGAGTGGAGAATGAAGAGGTTGTTGGATGAATGGAGATGCTGCGGAGAGTCGCATAACACAGATCAGAGACAAAAGATGAGCACATCTTCAGTTCTCTGGTTTACTGGTGTTGAAGCATTGTTGGACAGTATGCAAGCAACTATACAGGGAATGTAGGGCTCATCACTCTACTATGCACCTTTCATCTGGTATCAGGAGTACTTATGGTACACCAAGCTACTTTCCCATTGAGTAGATTGCCACCTGTTTGTCAGTGTTTTTGTGTTTTTGTGTTTCCAGTGCGGAAGAATAAAGCCGAATCACGCACCACGTTGTGCAACAGGGGAACTCCCTTCCTGGTGCGTAACTGGGATTCCCCTGGCAGCGTACTGCATGATTCGGCTTTATTCTTCCGCACTGGAAAATAGTTCCCACCCAAAATGACCAAGTCAAGCTCTCCGTGTTGATTTGAACATTTATTTGCACTCGATATGAATGCGCACTACACAGAAAGTAATTGGGAAACGCATCGAGCAAATTAATTCCTTTTGGCCGAAATCTTTTCTCTGGCGACGTTAGACTCCAGTCTAAGGCGGAGGAGCAGCAGATACCGCGGCGGTCAGTGCTGACAGACCTGGACAATGGCTGGGTGAGCAGGAAAACGCTTTCCACCACTTATTTTAGTCTCTGGACTGTGGGGAGATGCCCAAATTTGACCTGGGGGTGGCATATCCCTTTAACGTGTCGCTCCTCGGTTTTTCAGGCGCTCTCTCGTCCTGCTCATAGCGCGCATAAGCTCCTCCTCAATGTGCTCTGATTAGAAGAGCAAGACTAAGTGCAAAGCAAAAACTAATCTAAATTTATGTAAAAAATAAATTTATATATATATATATATATATATATATAGAGAGAGAGAGAGAGAGAGAGAGGCATGTTCTGCCTTGTATTGTTTTATATTAATTTATACTAGGGATGCAAATTATCGATTAATTCATTAATCTATAGTTGATTGACCTTATCAATCGATTAACGATTAACTGATAAGCAGCGTTTTTCACCTGAATTTTAGTGTTTCAATAGGGTCTTTAAGAATATAAGCTATAGTCAGACCCCGTGGGCATTTTTTGTGATTGTTGCGTCTAAAATGCCTGAATTTGCGGGAGCTTTTCCAAAAAGTTGCGATGAAAGTTGCGGTGCTTTTAAGGTTTTTGTTGCGATTTTGTTGCGGGAGGAAGTGAAAGTTGCGATAAATAGTTGCGATTTTCGCTTTTTGTAATTAAAATTGAGTAATATTTTGAATACTGAGTTATTACTGACAAAGAATAATACAAAGACACAGAGATCACAGATATGGTCCTAAAACAACCTTACCAACATCCAAAATAAATTACTACTAGGAGGGGAACTGTTTCGGTCTTTTGCTGTTATTTTTGTGGGCAAATGGCGCCGCAGACATGTTTCTTTGCCATTAGAAGTCGTGTCTCAGTTCCCAGAGTGCGCGGCTCGGAGCGTGGCCCGAAGGGCATGTGTGTCACACATTTCGACAGAACACCGGCGTCCCACTGTCCCACTTCTTTTTTGTCCCATGCACAGTTAACACGCGGTCCGAAGACCGCAGTCGTTAAGCGGTCCGCGGACTGCAGTCGGGGCTGAGCAAGTGTGCACCTCCTTGACTGCAGTTTGAGCCCCCTTCGGGCCGCGCTCCAAGCTGTGCGCTCTGGGAACTGGGACACGGCCGCAGTTTAGTTTTGTCACACAGAAGTAAAGCAGAATGTTGCGGCTTCCAAACTCAAACCTTTTAGCCGCCGAGAATATGAGGTTGGGTCCTATGGCTCGCAGATTTGTGACGCGCAAAGAGGAGGCTGTGGTGACAGATACACTGAGATCCAGATATGCGTTTTGTGCATTTATTACAAAAAGAGCGCACACAGCTATGACAGCGCAGCAGGATGAAATGAAACTCATGAAACCAGCAGGATGAACAGATTAACGTGAAAGATGAATGAATGGTTTGCTACACCCCAACCCTGACTCTCCTCTGTGTGACAGGTGAGCGTGCGCTTTTACACGCACACACTTCCGTACGTGCACACACCCACACTCACGTGACCCACCGCCTCTGCCGCACACACACACACACAAACGCACCGTGCACCTCATCTCAGTTATGTCTCCTACACAGAAGGAAGTTGGTCGGCGTTCAATACGTCGCCGATGATTGGTCAAAATTAGTAAAAATTGCGGGAAAGTTGCGGTGATTGGTCAAAATTGCAACACCGCCCTGAATTCGCGGGGATTGGCTGAAGTTGCGTTGAAGTTGCAAATCGCAACATCGCGACTTCCTGGAGGGTCTGAATAACACTGAGTCATAAATATATCATAGTATTACTATATTGTATATTCCTCAATTAATTATTCCTTAGTAAAAAGCAGACAAATGTATTGATGCTGAATAACAAAATACATTCTTTATTAAAAATAAATTGAGGACGTTTTTTGTAAAAGCTCCGTGATATGAAATGATAAAAAAATTAATTGATCGGGGAAAACATTTCACTCACAAACACGCACAGTCGCACACACACCAGAGCACATGGGCCGGACAGAGGGCTGCTTCCCCTGCGCTTTCACATGGAGCCTGCTACGGCCCGGAGCGGAGGAGCACGTGCAGCGCGCCGCGCACGTGTTCACGCAGACAGCGGGACGCGGAGCGAACACAGCCGCAAAAATTGAGTGGGCAGGAGAACATTTTGCACTGCTCCTAGATCCGGCCGCGGATGTAACGCTATGGTCCTTCTCACGAGTGGGTTTGCATCTCGTGTTCACATTCCAGAGTAGCGCCCTCTCCTCTAGTGATTAGTTACAATTAATGCATTTTAATCGACCAACTTCTTGATTGACATCCCTAATGTATACAGTTTTAAGTTAAGCAGGACAGATATTTATTTTATTGTTAATCTTATTATTTTGTATTAAATATAAATAGCTAAAAAAATGGCTGAAAAAAAGCATGATTCGTTAGAGTACTCGATTCCACAAACCCTGGATTGTTGCAGCTCTAGATCTGACCTACAGGGGGTCCTCGGGTTACGACAGTCTCGGTTTACGACGTTTCGTGGTTACGAACGCGCCCCCATTAAAAATATATATATATATTACACGTCATTCCGTCTTACGCGGTTTAGCGTGGTAAGAGATGTAAACAAACGCGAACGGCGCGCGGCGCACGGCGGAAGAATACGCTCCGTTGTGGTTGTAGGGAGAAGAAGACGGCCTCGTGTGCGTGCCCAATGTGGGCGGAAGTACCTGATGTGGGCTCGGATCTGCTCCTATGAAAGCGGCAGTGATAACCAAGCAGCGTAGTGGTCTAATTATTGAGATGGAAAGGTTATTGGTGCTTTGGTTGGAAGATCAAAGGCAAAATCCGACTTATGACGAAATTCGGGTTACGACGCGTCTTAAGAACGGATCTACGTCGTAACCCGAGGACCCCCTGTACAACAGAAGCAGACTGAGTGTCAAGCTCACCAAGGGCAGCAGTTATAGGGACAAATTTGAAGCCAAATTCCATATTTGGAATTCTGACTGCAAGTATAAAAGCAACCAAAGAGACAATCTGGAGTAAGGTTGTTGTTTCTCACTCGAAACATTGGTTTAGCAGGGAGAGGGCCCTTAGTAACGCTGTCAATCAAACATGCTGCTAAAGCTAGTGAGAGCAATGGAGCAAAGGAAAGAAGGCACCTGATTTGTCTGTTACAAATGTTAATATCTTGATTTATGTACAAAATGAAACAAGAACACCAGGATAATGTAGAGTGAACATTTAAAACCAAAATGACAATGCTAGCAGCAGCAGTTACAGACAGAGGGGCCATGATTTTTCAGTAGAAAATGAATTGGAACCAAAGTCGATCGTACATTTGGGGGAAAAAAAGTAAAAAAATCAATTAAACATTTCAGCTAATGCTCTCATGGAATTTGCCCACAGCGAGTTTCATCTGTTTTCTCTTTTAACTTTCTTAAGGGAAAATCCATTGGCCGAGAGAGTTTAACATGACGATGGTGCTTGAGCTTAAAGAAAATGAGTTTGGACGTAGTTTAAATCTTATGCACAGTAATTCTCTTTTATGGTTACAATAGGACTGGCTATCCGTGGGTTTCAGAGGGATTAAAAAATAGGACAGTTGCCATAGCAATCAATAATATTATGTCCTTGAATCTGAAAAAAAATAAAAATAAATAAAAGGTTGTATATAACAGGATGCTATGACTAGTGATACTTGTACTTTGCAGTAGCATCGGGCTGGGGTGTTCTACATGTATCTCTAATGGTGGAATGAATAGGCGTTACCATGGTGACACAAGGCACAAATTGTCAAAAAAAAAGTTTTACAATTGGAAAAAATACAAAATGGATTGAAACAGCACATTTTCAGGAGCCTGTGATCAATACAAATGTTCCTGGTCCTGTTTAGGAGTTTGATTTTCAAATCAAAGGTGAGAGTGACTGAGACGTGTTGTAGCTCCAGCTCAGTCAGTTCTTTCTGGTCAGATTGTGTTCAAATAAAGCTCTGGTTAAAGTCTAATGTAACGGAGGAGAAGGAGAAGAATCTAAGGAGCTATAGTTTGTTCAAATGATGGAGATGAGATGGGTTAAGACCATGAATAATGTATTGAAATAAAGCATTTATTTTATTATATTTTACACTTTCTGATCCATGCTGTAATGTTGTTTCCTCATCACAAACATACCTGGAGCTGAGTTTTGATGTAGACAGACTAATAATAAAGATTTATTCAAACATGTGAATGAAACAAAACACAACTCTGGGTCTGTTTTTGATGAGGAAACAAGATTATAACACAGATCACGCAAGAGTGTAACATTGGCCCTTTATGGAGCTGTATCCAAAGAAGTTATTGTTCAAATGGAGATGGTACGTGTGTTAAGGCATTAAAATAAAGCATCTATTTAAATTTAAGGACTTTTCATTCATTTCTGCTGTCCCTTAAACTCAAAAGTGAGGCATAAAATCAACTGTGCTCTAAGGTTTGGTGGACAAAGAAAATTAGTTTTTCATCAAACAAAAACTCAAAAGTCATCTCTGAGTCTTTTTGAATTGTGTGAGTTGTACATTTCGCTCTGGTGCCTTTGCTCCCTCTGAAATCTAAAGAGACGAGAGCGATGGAGGAGGCAGCTGTTTGACAAAAGAAATTTGGAAAAACAGGCGTACGGGAGACTAAACCAGACTTAGTGAAGGAGTAAAGGCCCCTATGTATTTGAACACAAATGTATATATTGCATAAGTAACTCTTAAACGTGAACTGTGCACTTTTTTGGTAGGGCGTCCATCACAAAATTGTTTGCCTGTTTGCCTGAGAGGTTTCTCAGTACGGCATTAAACTCCTCTTTGTGACATTTATTCAATTACAGGTGTTTTACTGCTCAAAAATACTACAAAAAACATCCATTCCTACAGTGAGCGTGCGCACCTTTCCACATATCTGACCTCTAACTTGGCCTAGAGGCTTTGTGGCCATCTCCATGGAAATACATGACTTTAATGCCATACTGTGGGACTTTCTAGACAAAGCAATAGCATTTCCATGGAGACAAGCAGGTGGAGAACCCTTCACCAAAATGTGACACTATGCACCTTTAAGGTCAAAATAGGTTTGCTGTGTACTGTGTGTACTGTGTGTACTGTGTGTACTGTCTGTACTGTGTGTACTGTCTGTACTGTGTGTACTGTGTGTACTGTGTGTACAGTCTGTACTGTGTGTACTGTGTGTACTGTCTCTACTGTGTGTACTGTGTGTACTGTGTGTACTGTGTGTACTGTGTGTACTGTCTGTACTGTGTGTACTGTCTGTACTGTGTGTACTGTGTGTACTGTGTGTACAGTCTGTACTGTGTGTACTGTGTGTACTGTCTCTACTGTGTGTACTGTGTGTACTGTGTGTACTGTCTGTACTGTGTGTACAGTCTGTACTGTGTGTACTGTGTGTACTGTGTGTACTGTGTGTACTGTCTGTACTGTGTGTACTGTGTGTACTGTGTGTACTGTGTGTACTGTCTGTACTGTGTGTACTGTGTGTACTGTCTGTACTGTGTGTACTGTGTGTACTGTGTGTACTGTGTGTACAGTCTGTACTGTGTGTACTGTGTGTACTGTGTGTACTGTGTGTACTGTGTGTACTGTCTGTACTGTGTGTACTGTCTGTACTGTGTGTACTGTGTGTACTGTGTGTACTGTCTCTACTGTGTGTACTGTGTGTACTGTGTGTACTGTCTCTACTGTGTGTACTGTGTGTACTGTGTGTACTGTGTGTACTGTCTCTACTGTGTGTACTGTGTGTACTGTGTGTACTGTCTGTACTGTGTGTACAGTCTGTACTGTGTGTACTGTGTGTACTGTGTGTACTGTGTGTACTGTCTGTACTGTGTGTACTGTGTGTACTGTGTGTACTGTGTGTACTGTCTGTACTGTGTGTACTGTGTGTACTGTCTGTACTGTGTGTACTGTGTGTACTGTGTGTACTGTGTGTACAGTCTGTACTGTGTGTACTGTGTGTACTGTGTGTACAGTCTGTACTGTGTGTACTGTGTGTACTGTGTGTACTGTGTGTACTGTCTGTACTGTGTGTACTGTCTGTACTGTGTGTACTGTGTGTACAGTCTGTACTGTGTGTACTGTCTGTACTGTGTGTACTGTGTGTACTGTCTGTACTGTGTGTACAGTCTGTACTGTGTGTACTGTGTGTACTGTGTGTACTGTCTCTACTGTGTGTACTGTGTGTACTGTGTGTACTGTGTGTACTGTCTGTACTGTGTGTACAGTCTGTACTGTGTGTACTGTGTGTACTGTGTGTACTGTGTGTACTGTCTGTACTGTGTGTACTGTGTGTACTGTGTGTACTGTGTGTACTGTCTGTACTGTGTGTACTGTGTGTACTGTCTGTACTGTCTGTACTGTCTGTACTGTGTGTACTGTGTGTACTGTGTGTACTGTCTGTACTGTGTGTACTGTGTGTACTGTGTGTACAGTCTGTACTGTGTGTACTGTGTGTACTGTGTGTACTGTGTGTACTGTCTGTACTGTGTGTACAGTCTGTACTGTGTGTACTGTGTGTACTGTCTGTACTGTGTGTACTGTCTGTACTGTGTGTACAGTCTGTACTGTGTGTACTGTCTGTACTGTGTGTACTGTGTGTACTGTCTGTACTGTCTGTACTGTCTGTACTGTGTGTACTGTGTGTACTGTCTGTACTGTCTGTACTGTGTGTACTGTGTGTACTGTGTGTACTGTGTGTACTGTGTGTACTGTCTGTACTGTCTGTACTGTCTGTACTGTGTGTACTGTGTGTACTGTCTGTACTGTCTGTACTGTCTGTACTGTGTGTACTGTGTGTACTGTCTGTACTGTGTGTACTGTGTGTACTGTGTGTACTGTGTGTACTGTGTGTACTGTCTGTACTGTCTGTACTGTCTGTACTGTGTGTACTGTGTGTACTGTGTGTACTGTCTGTACTGTGTGTACTGTGTGTACTGTGTGTACAGTCTGTACTGTGTGTACTGTGTGTACTGTGTGTACTGTGTGTACAGTCTGTACTGTCTGTACTGTGTGTACTGTGTGTACTGTCTGTACTGTCTGTACTGTCTGTACTGTGTGTACTGTCTGTACTGTGTGTACTGTGTGTACTGTGTGTACTGTGTGTACTGTCTGTACTGTGTGTACTGTCTGTACTGTGTGTACTGTCTGTACTGTGTGTACTGTGTGTACTGTGTGTACTGTCTGTACTGTGTGTACTGTCTGTACTGTCTGTACTGTGTGTACTGTGTGTACTGTGTGTACAGTCTGTACTGTGTGTACTGTGTGTACTGTGTGTACTGTGTGTACAGTCTGTACTGTCTGTACTGTGTGTACTGTGTGTACTGTCTGTACTGTCTGTACTGTCTGTACTGTGTGTACTGTGTGTACTGTGTGTACTGTCTGTACTGTCTGTACTGTCTGTACTGTGTGTACTGTGTGTACTGTGTGTACTGTCTGTACTGTGTGTACTGTGTGTACTGTGTGTACAGTCTGTACTGTGTGTACTGTGTGTACTGTGTGTACTGTGTGTACTGTCTGTACTGTGTGTACTGTGTGTACTGTGTGTACAGTCTGTACTGTGTGTACTGTGTGTACTGTGTGTACTGTGTGTACAGTCTGTACTGTCTGTACTGTGTGTACTGTGTGTACTGTCTGTACTGTCTGTACTGTCTGTACTGTGTGTACTGTCTGTACTGTGTGTACTGTGTGTACTGTGTGTACTGTGTGTACTGTCTGTACTGTGTGTACTGTCTGTACTGTGTGTACTGTCTGTACTGTGTGTACTGTGTGTACTGTGTGTACTGTCTGTACTGTGTGTACTGTCTGTACTGTCTGTACTGTGTGTACTGTGTGTACTGTGTGTACAGTCTGTACTGTGTGTACTGTGTGTACTGTGTGTACTGTGTGTACAGTCTGTACTGTCTGTACTGTGTGTACTGTGTGTACTGTCTGTACTGTCTGTACTGTCTGTACTGTGTGTACTGTGTGTACTGTGTGTACTGTCTGTACTGTCTGTACTGTCTGTACTGTGTGTACTGTGTGTACTGTGTGTACTGTCTGTACTGTGTGTACTGTGTGTACTGTGTGTACAGTCTGTACTGTGTGTACTGTGTGTACTGTGTGTACTGTGTGTACTGTCTGTACTGTGTGTACAGTCTGTACTGTGTGTACTGTGTGTACTGTCTGTACTGTGTGTACTGTCTGTACTGTGTGTACAGTCTGTACTGTGTGTACTGTCTGTACTGTGTGTACTGTGTGTACTGTGTGTACTGTCTGTACTGTGTGTACAGTCTGTACTGTGTGTACTGTGTGTACTGTCTGTACTGTGTGTACAGTCTGTACTGTGTGTACTGTCTGTACTGTGTGTACTGTGTGTACTGTGTGTACTGTGTGTACAGTCTGTACTGTCTGTACTGTCTGTACTGTCTGTACTGTGTGTACTGTGTGTACTGTGTGTACTGTGTGTACTGTCTGTACTGTGTGTACTGTGTGTACTGTGTGTACTGTGTGTACTGTCTGTACTGTGTGTACTGTGTGTACTGTGTACTGTGTGTACTGTGTGTACTGTCTGTACTGTGTGTACTGTGTGTACTGTGTGTACTGTCTGTACTGTGTGTACTGTGTGTACTGTGTGTACTGTGTGTACTGTCTGTACTGTGTGTACTGTGTGTACTGTGTGTACTGCCTGTACTGTGTGTACTGTGTGTACTGTGTGTACAGTCTGTACTGTGTGTACTGTGTGTACTGTCTGTACTGTGTGTACAGTCTGTACTGTGTGTACTGTCTGTACTGTGTGTACAGTCTGTACTGTGTGTACTGCCTGTACTGTGTGTACTGTCTGTACTGTGTGTACAGTCTGTACTGTGTGTACTGTGTGTACTGTCTGTACTGTGTGTACAGTCTGTACTGTGTGTACTGTCTGTACTGTGTGTACTGTGTGTACTGTCTGTACTGTCTGTACTGTCTGTACTGTGTGTACTGTGTGTACTGTGTGTACTGTGTGTACTGTGTGTACTGTCTGTACTGTGTGTACTGTGTGTACTGTGTGTACTGTGTGTACTGTCTGTACTGTGTGTACTGTGTGTACTGTCTGTACTGTGTGTACTGTGTGTACTGTCTGTACTGTGTGTACTGTGTGTACTGTGTGTACTGTCTGTACTGTGTGTACTGTGTGTACTGTGTGTACTGTCTGTACTGTGTGTACTGTGTGTACTGTGTGTACTGTCTGTACTGTGTGTACTGTGTGTACTGTGTGTACTCTGTGTACTGTCTGCGTCTATGATTAAAAAGTGGTTTATTGTCCGTGTATCAGGAAGTGCGCAGGGCATTCTGGTTGTCGTTAGCTTTAGCAAAACTTAAGCTCTGGTGTCTGAAAGTCTGAAAGTCGTGAAAAACTAATTGTGGTGAATAATTCATTCTGATATTGTCAACATTACTTTTAAAAAATAAAATAAAATAAAATCAAATAAAATCAAATGAGATTTCTTATATTTTTATTTGTCAAATTATAGTGTATAGGATGGTTGCTAGGTAACCCTAGCATGATGTCATGATTTCCAACCAGGAAGTAAAATTTCAAATCTAAAAAATGTCCAAACTGGGGAAAGATTTTTAAGATTTTTAGCAAAATCTTAAATCAAATGATCTTCACTTTGTTTTAGTGAAATGAATAATCCAACCTGTTTTCAAAGTTTAAAGACAGTAAAAAAAATCAAGTACAGTTCTTTTAATGAAACGAGACATGATAACAGGAGAAGTTCAATTTGTCAACTGGACCAAGTTTGTTTGGTTGAAAACGTTTCGCCGCTCATCCGAGAGGCTTCGTCAGCTCTAATAAGAATACTGGTAAGACACTTGCTTATATCTTGCTGTAGGGAGGAGCTACCTAGCTAACTACTTTCCGGAACTATCTCATTGGTTGGTAGTTCCGGAAAGTAGTTAGCTAGGTAGCTCCTCCCTACAGCAAGATATAAGCAAGTGTCTTACCAGTATTCTTATTAGAGCTGACGAAGCCTCTCGGATGAGCGGCGAAACGTTTTCAACCAAACAAACTTGGTCCAGTTGACAAATTGAACTTCTCCTGTTATCATGGATTCTACCTGGACGACTGAGGGACTTTTCACGCAATGAAACGAGACGTTACAATGTTAATTCAAAACAAAACATGTGAAATAGCATTAGATAACTCTAGTTTATGTTATATTTTAAATTTGGGGATTACAGCAGCATCTCTGAAAATGACAGGCTGAGGCCAATTAGGAGGAAAGTGTCTGAAGATGTGGGGGATATTTTTATTCACAGACTCTGGCAGCTCGTCTCCCCCTGTGCAGGACCTGTTCACTGGATCTGATTTAAACAAACAGAATGTGAAGGTGCACGGAAATACAAATGAAAAGCAGCTTTAGACAAATTTGCTTTAATAGTGACACTGACAGTTTAAAGGGCCCATGTTATGCTATGGTCTATGTCAGGGGTGCCAAACATGTGGCCCGGGGGCCAGATCCGACCCTCCAAGACCTTTAATCTGGCCCTCGGCTGATTTTCTATTAAAATATTTTAATTATATTTTAGCTACTCAGGACATGGTGCCTGATATTGATGCACATGGCTAAAAGATGCCAAGTTTCAGCAGTAAAAAGAAAGCATGACTAAATTCTGTGAAATGCAAGTTCATGTTAAAACATAGTTAACTTAAAGGAAAAGTAACGTTTTTTACAATTTGAGCCTTATTTCGGTAATAAAACAAGTTGTTTTACTCACCCATATCACTTTGGTGTCATATGGAGCATTTCCGGAGATGTTTTAGATTAGCGTAAGGCTAACGCCGTTAGCCTAGCGTGACTTATAGCCATAGCTCGGGGCATTCCCCGAGCATGTAATATGCCCCGTGCGGGCTCCAAATAACACAAACTTTAGCACTTTTCAAATCATAGAAGCTCAATGTCTTAGTCTATGATTTCGTTTGAATCAAAAGTGGCCTGTAATCCGAGATTTATCCATAGTTTACAGCTTTGCGTTCCATGTTTGGGTCCTGGGAGCTGAGAGCACAGTCCGCACATGCGCACTGGCGTCCTCATCTACTCGAAACTATGGCTAAATCTCGGATTACAGGCCACTTTTGACCACACGAAATCGTAGACTAAAGACATCGGGCTTCTATGATTTGAAAAGTGCTAAAGTTTGTGTTATTTGGAGCCCGCACGGGGCATATTACATGCTTGGGGAATGCCCCGAGCTATGGCTATAAGTCGCGCTAGGCTAACAGCGTTAGCCTAACGCTAATGTAAAACATCTCCGGAAATGCTCCATATGACACCAAAGTGCTATGGGTGAGTAAAACAACTTGTTTTGTTACCGAAATAAGGCTCAAATTGTAAAAAAAAACACGTTACTTTTCCTTTAAGTTTCATGTTGTTCATAATATTATAATATTTTGTAAAAGAAAGAGTTCATCAAATAAAGAAGACTTCTGTGCATTTCTCTGCACAAATATTTGGACTTATTGCTATTTTTGGGGTATATTTGCCATGAGTTTTCTGATCCGGCCCCTTTGGGATCAGAGTCGGTTGGATACGGCCCCCGGACCAGAATGAGTTTGACACTCCTGGTCTATGTTTTCATGTTATTTCCTCATCACAAACTGACCTGGAGTTTTATTTTGTTTTATTCACACATATCTCACACACTGCATATTTAAGCTGAGTTCTTCTCTCAGACTGAAAACACTCTGTTCCACCTTGTGATGTCATGTGATAATACAGGAAGTGTTCCATTGTGTTTTAAACTTCATACACCTTCAGTAGACATATCTGAACCCTGGAAACTCTACTGTATAAAAGGTTAAACAGCTGTTAACTTGAAAGCTCCCTTCATCACAAGGTGGAACAGAGCATTTTGAGCTCAAACATGTGTGAATGAAAAACTCAACTCTTGAGATCAGTAACAGCATTGTAACATGACTTAAAGTTCACAAGAGTGAGTTTTATATGTAATACAGGACCTTATAGGAAGGAGGAAGTGTTCGGGATGAAGCAAGTTTGGGAGTTCCTGCTTACACTGCCCCCGGCCCCGGATAAGAGGGACAAAATGGACTACATAACTTTTCTGGGGGAGGTTCTGCTACCTTCTTCTATTGCTTTGTCTGGAATGTTCAGTAGTAAGGCCTAAACTTGTATCATATTTATTTAATTACAGATGTTATATTGCAAAAAAACGTTGAAGAACATGCCATTTTAGCAACTTGTACGTAACCTGGGCCACTTGTATAATTTTGGCAATGCAATAACACCGCCATGCAGACAAGCAGGTGGCGGACACAAGAAAATGACAGTGTGTCTTTACATGATTGGTACTCACTGAAATACTTCCACCATAAGACTTTACAGAGATGAAATAGACTTGAGCCACAAGGGAAACTGTGGCTGCCGGGAGTGTGAAGGAGCCAGTCTCAGAAATCACTCAGCAAATAAATGAGGTTCACTGAAGTCTGAAAAACATGCTGAATCTACATGATTTAAAATGCATCTTACCAAATCACATACGACAGAACCGAAAGTCCAAGATGTGAACACATTTTGAATATTCGTCTCACAAAGAAGCACCATCTTCTCTCAGACATATATTTTCTACAGTAAATGGTCTGTTCACTACACTGGTACCTCACCTTACGAAATCCCGCTCTTGATGGGTGGACCACGTGTGATCCAAGCTCCCACAGATGAGCACTGCAGTTGTGTCCTTGGGCAAGACACTTAACCCCACCTCGCCCCCAGTGTCTGCGGACACTGGTAGCCCCCCATGGCAGAAGAAACATCGAGGCCCGTTGTGACGTGAGCCACCTGTGGGAGGATTCTCCAGCTGAGGTCCTGACCAAGCCGAAGTGGGAAGATCATGGAGATGGTCCCCGGGCGCAGTAATGTGCAGCCCACTGAAAGTGGAGGGTGCATGAGTGTTGGAGGTGGTCGGAGGGGCCGATGGCACGGATTGGCAGCCTCGCTTCCGTCAGCATGCCCTGGGGCAGCTGTGGCTACAGAAAAAGTAGCTTACCACCGCCGGGTGTGGAGTGGATGAATGGTGAACTGTGGAGTGCTTTGGGATGAAAAGGCATGTCATGAAAAGCGCTATATAAATGGAATTAAAAAAAAAAAAAAAAAAAAAAAAAAAAAAAAAATTAATTCGTTCCAGAAGTGGTTTCGTAACGTGAATTTTTCGTAAGTTGAGTAGCTATTTCAATGGAAAAAGCCTGATTCGTTCCAAGTTTTTTTTTTATAGTGTAACATTGTGTTCTGCGTCCTGATTGGCTAAGAGACTGTAGAGCCAGGACTAAACGTGGAATAAACCAGGTCTAGACCAGAACTAAACCAGGTCTAAACCTGGACTGGACCTGGACTAAACCAGGATTAAACCACCACGTGCCGCTCTTTGCTGGTTTCGTGCGGCTGGTTTGTGGCTCGGGCTCCAGAGGACGCGGTCCGGGCGCCGCGGTTCTATCTCGTGCTCGCAGACCCGGTGCCGGTCGTGCAGACCAGGACTAGCGGTGCTCCTCGCGCTGCGCTGCGCGGTGCGGTGCGGTGAGGTGAGGTGCTCCTCGTGCGGCGCAGGGCTTCCGGAGTCGTGTCTCCCCCCACGCTTCACTATTTAATACATTTTGTTGAAAATCTATGAAAGTTTGAGTGTTTAAACAAGAGAGAAATGTGAGAAAATGTTAATTCCAGTCTGAGAAAAGTGTATAATGTGTGTGGTGAAGCATTTACAGCCTTAAAACATGTAGAATAATTGTAGAATATAAAGTTGTCCTACTTCAGGGATTTCTCTTGTTGCGGGTTATTTCTGGAACCTCACCCCGTGTGTGTTGATAAAGTGTATTTACGTTTCGGAGCGGGCAGCTGAGCGCGCATTATTTTAATTTTTGAGATTTCACGTTTCGTAACTTGAATTTTCTTTCGTATCTAGAGACGAAAATTTAACGTGAAGACGTTTCGTAACTTGGAATTTTCATTTGTTGGGTCTTTCGTAAGGTGAGGTACCACTGTATAATAGGCCGTGTTTTCCAACAGTGAGATTTGAGATGTACAAATTATATTAAAATCAACACTATCCTGGCAGAGGCTGGTACAAAGGAGATTAATATAGATTTGTGTTCAGTTTTTGTCCATGCAGTCTGGGCAGGACTGGATGGACCTGATGGATTGATCCCAGACACGGTGGGGTTTTGTCTTATTTAAGAATGACTCTTCAAAATAAAATGTGATATCTAAATTAATGATGGTCACATTTTATTTAGCGCTTTTGCATCTTCAAAGCGCTTTACATCAAGGAAGCACTCACATATTCACACACGCTTTCATACAACAGTGTATGCAGACACTAGGGGCCAGGTGGGTTAAGTGTCGTGCCCAAGAACACAACAATAGCAGTTAAAAGCCATTAAAGGGATATGCCACCCCCAGGTCAAATTTGGGCATCTCCCCACAGTCCAGAGACTAAAATAAGTGGTGGAAAGCGTTTTCCTGCTCACCCAGCCATTGTCCGAGTCTGTCGCCACTGACCGCCGCGGTATCTGCAGCTCCTCCGCCTTAGACTGGAGTCTAACGTAGCCAGAGAAAGATTTCGGCCAAAAGGAATTAATTTGCTCGATGCGTTTCCCAATTACTTTGTGTGTAGTGCGCATTCATATCGAGTGCAAATAAATGTGCAAATCAACACGGAGAGCTTGCCTTGGTCATTTTGGGTGGGAACTATTTTCCAGTGCGGAAGAATACAGTCGTATCACGCACCACGTTGTGCAACAGGGGAACTCCCTTCCCGGTGCGTAACTGGGATTCCCCTGGTAGCGTACTGCGTGATACGGCTGTATTCTTACGCACTGGAAAATAGTTCCCACCCAAAATGACCAAGGCAAGCTCTCCGTGTTGATTTGCACATTTATTTGCACTCGATATGAATGCGCACTACACACAAAGTAATTGGGAAAAGCATCGAGCAAATTAATTCCTTTTGGCCGAAATCTTTCTCTGGCGACGTTAGACTCCAGTCTAAGGCGGAGGAGCACCAGATACTGCGGCGGTCAGTGGCGACAGACTCGGACAATGGCTGGGTGAGCAGGAAAACGCTTTCCACCACTTATTTTAGTCTCTGGACTGTGGGGAGATGCCCAAATTTGACCTGGGGGTGGCATATCCCTTTAACCATTAACCTATTTTTTTCCATTAACTTTAATGGAACATAATATGGAACCTCAAGGTTCACACTGTACACTAATGACATATGTAAAACATCCAAGATAATAAAGTCTGTACTTTTACTGATGATACTAATATTAGTATTAGTAGTATTAGTATTAGTAGTATCCCCTGTAGGCCCGGCGCGTACGTGAGAGCGCCTCAACTGGTGCATACTTAGGCCAAGGGGTTCTGGAGCTGTTTTTTGTACCCATATATATATATATATTTTTTTTTCCCCTTTTTCCCAGACATTACTGCAGACATTACCCACGCTGGCAGTGATTTCAAATGCCACAGCAGTCACAGACTGGTTCAGACGCCATCACCATATATGTACTTGTACCGTCCCAACCAGCTCCCAGCGGCCAAGTACAGCCCGACCTGAACACGCCCCCTTGTTAACACAAAGACCAGTGGTAAAATAGGGCCCTGTATGTTCAGGGCAGGATTTAAAGCAGTAACTATGGAAATTAATAAGTTAAAAAATGGTTTGATGAATAAATTATCATTGAATTTAAAAGAACACAACTCATATTATTTGGAAATCGTAAAAGTCCCATACTTTATGACTCTCTATGTGCCGCGAATGTTTTTACACTCTGATTCTGTCTCATAAAGAGATCTGCAGAACCACATGGTCACAACACTCAAACCAGTGGAATCACTTTCTTAAAAAGCTCTGAAAATATTAGACAAGAAACCATTCTCAGTCCACCACTGCACAATTTCAGACAAGTATAACTTGCTCGATTTTAATAATTTTGTTCATTTTAAATATGATTGTTTTATATATAAAGTTTTACATGGACTTGCTCCTCCTCCACTAGAGGATTTTATTAAAACAAAGACTGTCAGTGGGATGAGAACTAGGGCCATGGCCCAGGGGAACTGTGAGGTCCACACAGACCCCGGGGGAACTGTGAGGTCCACACAGACCCCGGGGGAACTGTGAGGTCCACACAGACCCCGGGGGAACTGTGAGGTCCGCACAGACGCTCTACATTTGGACAAACTGTGCTCTCAGTCAGAGGCTCTAAGTTCTGAACACACTCCCATTATCAATAAGAGAAACTCCGACACTGAACACTTTAAATTCATACTAGAAACAGCGGCTAAAGGAAAAACAGACCTGTGGACATTTTTAATGTTTTAATGTTTTAATGTTTTAATGCTTAATGTTTTAATGTTTTAATGTTTTAATGTTTTAATGTTTTAATGTTGGTGTTATTGTCAGTTGTCATTGTTGTTTTTGCGTTGGTGTTACCTGCCCAGGGGCTGCAGATGGAAATTAGCATTCTTGCTATAATCTGTCATATTTACACTACAATACTGCAGATGTTCATTAATATGTACTGTCCCTATGAACCCATTTAGACCGGGAACACATTACCGCTGTTCTACCACTAACACCGGGAACACATTACCGCTGTTCTACCACTAACACCGGGAACACATTACCGCTGTTCTACCACTAACACCGGGAACACATTACCGCTGTTCTACCACTAACACCGGGAACGCATTACCGCTGTTCTACCACTAACACCGGGAACGCATTACCGCTGTTCTACCACTAACACCGGGAACACATTACCGCTGTTCTACCATTAAGACCGGGAAAGCGGATAAGTCATTTTTTCCTCTGTGGCCAATCATCATCTGTTGCCAAGTAAAATCTACCCGAAAATGCACGTGACATACGCATGCTGACTCGTGTCATTGTTTTGAAACGTATCGAGCGATTATGGATGACTTCAATTCTGATGCAGGGAGTTCTGAAGTGAAGGTCCACGCTCAAGTTTCACGCTTTGAGAGTGTGACACACGCAATGCAACGAGTTCACACATGGTATTTCTCACGCTGAAATTTTGTTAAGCAATTCAATGAAACTCTATCCCAGGGGTCGGCATCCCACGGCTCTCTGATCCCTCTGATGTGGCTCAGTACACTGGTTCCTCATTTATCACTGGGGTTACATTGTAAAAATAACCTGTGATAGGCTAAATCCGTGAAGTAGTCAGCTTTATATTGCGTGTATAAATATGCGTGTATTTCACAGTTCCTCTGACCGAGGCGCCTGGCGCCGCTGCGCTGTTGCGGGTTTTGTTGTAGTGAGAACACTTCCGTGCGCTCTCAGGACTGGTTCCACCTCCTGGACTCCAGGTTCCACCAGTTCGTTCTGCGCAAACACTGCCGCTACTTCCCGATGCGCATTGACCACCCGGAGAAGTGTGCGCTCGGACACGTGCACCTGCTCATCGTGGTCAAATCTGTGACAGAGCAGCATGACCAGCGCGACCGGCCCCAGGTGAGACGCACCGCGGTCCTTCTGGCATGTGCCCAAATACCAGACCGCTCAGTCTTCAGAGTCACACTGTTCGTGATCCAACATTTAAATAAATGTGTCAAACTGAACACATTCTGTACAGGAGACACGGAGGAGAATGACTCACAAAGACAAAGGTCTACAGTCCTTTAGCCAATCAGGATGCAGAACACAATGTGTATTGATACACTATGAAAAAAAATCAGCGAAACAGCGAGGGACCACTGTATTTAATTAAAATATATTTTATTTTTGTTCGTTCATTTTCAAAATGTAATTCTATGTCACAAAGATTTTTTTTAAAAAAAGTTATATGCAGTGTTATTTCATTTTAAATTTCAAAAGTGTTTTGTGGCTCCCAGTGTTTTCTTTACTGTGTGAAATGGCTCCAAACGGCTCCAAACGGCTCTTTGAGTGGTAAAGGTTTGATTTGAACAGTGCAAACTACCTCTGCACATCGAGTGCTTTGGCAAGCACTATCGCCGGTATGTAAGGGATGTAACCTGTGCAGTATGTAGTGCACTTCATCTTACTGCCTTATGGCCTTGGGGCACTTTATTTTTTACAGTTTTGACCTGAATAAGAGCTGCTCTTTATTTCTTAAAACTTGAAAATATTGTGCACTGTACATGTTGTGACTGTTTTGTTTTTTCCATATTATTGTGTTTCTGGATTATTTTATATTTTTTTCTTAAGGTGTAGAATAATAAACCACGCTTCTCATGAAACCCACAAATGTAAGCGCTCAAATACTTTTGGAATTTTGTCTCTATGTCCTTCAGAGGCTGAGAAATCACTTATTTAACTTAAACCTCAGGATCTGGGAGGTTGTTTTCAAATCACCATTAGGATTTTCAGGCCTTTTCCCAGGCGTTTTAGGTCTTAAAGGGTTAAAATAAAGAATAAATAAAAATAAAAAATAAAACAGTTCAAATAACCATTGCTAACACATCTCATCTATTATAAGGTTAGGTTTACGGTTAGGGTTATTTCATAGAAAACTCATAAGTTACCTGTGTACAAAAGTTGCTAAATGTGTAGAAGTGATAAAAAGATCAAGTCCTTTACTGGGCCAGAATGCTCTGTTACTGTATCATTCATTGGTTATGTCTTATTTAAGTTATTGTGTTGAAGGGAAAGACCAATTCCCTTATTTACTGCCCTTAATTTCACTGGAAAAACAGCTATTAGGACCATTTACACGGTCCAATATATCCATCAAACAAACCCACTCTTTTTAAAATCATCAGACTTAAAACTTTGATTTATGATTAAGAGAAAGGTGTAGAGTCAGAGAGCGTTGGGCCTAACGTAGCATTGCCATGGCGCTTAATAGGAAAACGTCCTTCAGTCTTGCATATTACAGGAAGATAAACTCATGGAGAGAAGTTCATGAACGTAAGCGGTCTTTAAATTGTCTGCTTCTTGTTTATGTTCTACCTGTAAATAACGTCACTGATTAAAGGTAAATGTGCAGACTAGAGATCTGTTTAGTTTGAACTGCAGTCTGAACACTGAAATAATATGACCATAACTGCCACTTTATTACAATGCTAATGCATATAGACACTTTTACAGCCTCTGGATGGTTATGCTCGAACTCAACCTGGGCTAAAGCGACGGGGCCAGTGACTTAACAGAAATGAAATACAGTGGGAGTTTAACAGGGGGCTGCATATACATCATCTGTACATAAGCAAGAGAGTCTTTCTGTCAATACAGATACAAGGTGATTTCAAATACTGTGAGAGAGAGAGGGGGAGAGAGGGAGAAATAGAGGAGAGGAAGAGAAAGTACAGTGGTACCTCACCTTACGAATGACCCAACAAACGAAAATTTCAAGTTACGAAACGCCTTCACTGTAAATTTTGGTCTCTAGATACGAAAAAAAATTCAAGTTACGAAACGCGAAATCTCAAAAATTCAAATAATGTGCGCTCAGCCACACACATTATACGCTTTTCTCAGACTGGATTTAAACTTTTCTCACATTTGTCTCTCGTTTAAACACTCAAACTTTTATAGATTTTCACCAAAATTATTAACAGTGAAGTGTGGGGGGAAGGGGGAGGGGGGAGAAGACTGCGCTCTGACACGTGTGTGATAGCGCAGCATGAACCGGCGAGGGGCTGCCAGCAGGTCTAGACCAAGGTCTAAACCTGGACTGGACCAGGACTAAACCAGGACTAAACCTGGACTAAACCTGGACTAAACCAGGACTAGACCAGGTGGATTAAAGCAGCGAGGAGGGGACCGCACGCAGTCTGAGCGCATGAACGCATGAACGAGACCCATGCAAGAGCCGCGGTGGTCTAGACCTCCTCTAGACCTGACCAGGTCTAGAGGAGGTCTAGAGGAGCCGCGGTGGTCTGGACTAAACCAGGACTAAACCTGGACTAAACCAGGAGGAGCCCGTGGCTCTTGCATGGGTCTCGTTCAAGCGTTCATGCGCTCAAACTGTGTGCAGTCCCCTCCTCGCTGCTTTAATCCACCTGGTCTAGTCCTGGTTTAGTCCTGGTTTAGTCCTGGTTTAGTCCTGGTTTAGTCCAGGTCTAGACCTGCTGTCAGCTCCGCGCCGGGTCATGCTGCGCTATCACACGTGTCAGAGCGCAGTCTTCTCCCCCCTCTCCCTTCCCCCCACACTTCACTATTAATACATTTTGTTGAAAATCTATGAAAGTTTGAGTGTTTAAACGAGAGACAAATGTAAGAAACACAGAACACAATGTTACACTATAAAAAAAAGTTAGACTATAAAAAAAAAAAAAAACTTGGATCGGGGCCTTGGAACGAATCAGGCTTTTTCCATTGAAATAGCTACTCAACTTACGGATTTTTCACGTTACGAAACCACTTCTGGAACAAATTAATTTCATAAGGTGAGGTACCACAGTATAGTTGAAGGAAGAAAGAGAGAAAGAGGAGACAAAGAGAGGAGAGTGAGCTGAGAGAGCTAGAATGACAGGAAGAGAGAGAGCAGGTGAAAAGGAGAGGGAGGAAGTACTAGAGGGAGAGAGGGGAGGAGAAAACAGGAAGGGGGAGTGGGAGAGAAAAATATGTAGCAAGAAGAGGAGAGATATAGAGAGAGTGAGGGGAGAAAGAAAAAACAGAGGGAAAGGATGGGAAAATAATATAGAGAAGGAAGAGAGAATGATAATTAGTGATAGTGGCTGAAAGGAAGATAGAGTGAAGAAGGAAGAGGGACAGAGAAAGAGGAGGGGAGGGAAACAGAGAGTAGGTGGGGAGAGAAAGAGGTAAAGAGAGAAGAGAGAGAGAAGTGTTGAGATGGAGAGAGTGGGAGGAAGAGAGAGCGAGGAAAAAAGTAATACAGAGAAGGGAAAGATGGAGGTATGGAGAGAGATATTTGGCTGAGAGGGCAGAGAGAGCCAGAGTGGAAGGAAGAGGTGGAGAGAAAGAGGAGAAATAGAGAGAAAAAGAGAAGAGAGGGATGAGGAAAAAAGGGGAACAGAGAGAGTGGGGGGAAGATGACAGTAATGCTGGGAAAGAAAGAGATAGAAAGGGGAAGGAGAGAGAGAGAGAGAGAGAGAGAGGGGAGTGCAGTTGATGACAGCTGTGTGCATTATGTTGTGGTGTGAATAATCAATAGTTTGTCCTGCGTATCAGCGAAGTGGTGAAGGCCTCCAAGCCAAATCTAGCTTAGAGCGTCCTTAAGGTGAGATCCAGCCTTGGAGGGAGCTAAAGCTCATTTGGCTTGAGCTACTAGACGCATCACTTTTTTGGAATGGAAAGATTTATTGTCATTGTAAACAAGAGAATCTTGTAAACAAGGAGAATCAAAGGCAGGAGATTTAGAAAACCACAGGTGGGAGATACTGATTAACTGTGTAACTGTTGGTCTAAAATAGAAATGTATACCCTGGCCATATTTTGGCATTCAGACTCAAATCTGACTTCAAAAGCTGTGTCTGTACCGGCCTCTGTAGGACCAACTATGGCCACTACATTTGAATGTTGGACAAACGGCCACCAATGAGTCAGATGCAGGTTATTACGTGACAAGCGCAGCCACTCACTGTCAGCTCAGGGTTTGTGGGTGGTCTGTGAGGAGCCCCTCGTAGCCCTGCTTAGACTCACAATGAGGGCTCAAGCGAAGCATCCGGCTACTTTTTCTACTTTCGTAGCTGTTGTATTTGTACATTGTTCTACTGATTCTGTTTGGACTCTGCAATCAATTATTGTTAATTCGTCAACTGAGCAGTTTGAAATGGACTTGGAGGGAGCACTGGTGGTCTCTGATCCTTTTCACATTTTGACTGTGGGCTGAGTTAACTCTAACACAGGCATCTAGCGGCTCTTTAAGCATGTGCATCAGACCTCAGGGCGACTGAAGCCAGGCCAGACCAGAGCTCATTTGCATTCTGATGTTTCAACACCATGAATTTGTGCTTCACGCCGAAAAATCTACTTAATGGACTGAGAAACAGTGCAGATTTTTACAGAATCAACAATCGAAGCACCAAATTATTACTTAATTCAGGTCAGTGAAGTTATATATTTTGCTCTGAATGAAATCAGAATTTTGAAGGAGACGTCTTCAACATTTCAGACACATGATACAAATTAGCAGCTGTGGTTGGATCATCTCAAAAATATTGCACTATTAACGAGTTAACGCAAAACAATTTTAACATAATTAATTTTTTTATCGCAAGATTAATGGTCTTTGTGACCTAGTGAACTATTTTTTTCATAAGCTGTGCCACTGCTAGTAACGTTAGAAAAACTACAAGATCCAACTGTAAACACGAAGGAAAACAATTGCAAATTGAGAAGTCTCGGCTGGAGGAGGTGGGCCAAAGCACAGCACGGCACCATGCAGCACACGACTTCACCACACGAGCCCTGCACGCACTGATGGCACTCGCACGAGGAAAACACAAAACAAAGTTCACTCCAAAACATAGAGCGAATCCGCTCCTACCCCAGATAAGGACCGTGGACAGCGACAGAAGCTCTGCAGCCTCTCTCCCCCGGGTCCACAAACATCCACAAACCCACGGAGGAGCAGCTCCGCTGTGCTACATGCCACAGAACCCCAGGCCCGAGCACAGCCCAAAAGTCCCAGCACGAGTGTGCCCTCAGTACGGGGTTGGGGCAGACACACACAGTTGCACTAACTGGAGGTTACTGGATGTCCCTCTGTAATGAGAACTACTTGAGGGTCACAGCACATTATTTCACCCACAGTAAGAACTTCAGTTACTTTGATTCTGACAAAAGAGGCACTTCACTCACACTGATGCAGAAGCACTTCATGAGAGTGGAACATTGAACACAAAGTTGTTTCACTGACAATTGTTATGGTTTGCAATAAAAACACATTTGCACAAAGCGGTGCCTATCCTGCTACGTTTAAATTTCCCCTCCAAAAGTTTTGAGGAGGTGAATTCCTGAGGGAGGAGCTTCACCAGAAATGATAACAAAGTCATGTTTCCTCAGCCTGATTAAAACATGCAGATCTAACATCAGCCACAATCAAGTGACGTTTGTAACACTTATACATGTTGGACAGAGAATAGTAAAAATGTCATGTTATTGTGGTCAAATTTGCGTTTACAATTTGAGCAACCCCTCTCTGACCAATTTTTCAGTGTGACACAAAACTTTACAGAGGCAAATTAGCCTTGGACAAGGTATCTGTGGCAGATAGCCAAAAATTAAAATGAAAATACAGCAATGTGGGGCCAAGCACCAAAGGTTCATGTAGGCCTCAGCATGTAGGCCACATGCAGGTCTGACAGAGTCTAACTGGGTCTAACAGGGTCTGACAGGGTTTAACAGAGTCTGACAGGGTCTGACAGGGTCTAACAGGGTCTGACAGGGTTTAACAGAGTCTGACAGGGTCTGACAGGGTCTGACAGAGTCTGTTCTGACAGGGTTAGACCCTGTCAGAACAGGCACATCAAAGACAGATCAAAGGTTGCTAGGTGCGTTGCTAGGCAATTGACAAATTCCTGCAACTTTGACCTGCTGGTGGCGCTAGAGGGTTGGGGCTGGGGACCTATAAATTGCTGTGGGTAATGAGGAGACTGGCTGGAATGTGCATGCCAAATTTCACAACTTTTTACCAGACGGTTCTAGGGGTTGCCATAGACTCCCATGGTGAAAGGAATATAGAATAAGAAGAAGAAGAAGAATCAGGAGACCAGAACATCAAAGGAAAGATCAAAGGGTTGCTAGGCAATGTTGTTAGGCAACGTCGCTAGGCAACGCAGAGCAAACACTACAGGGTGCCTAGCACCTACGGTACGGTCCTAATTACAATCAAATATTATGTCCTGTGTACTGTGTGCATAAATAACTCAAGATACTGTAAAGAACTGTAAAGTACTGTAAAGTACTGTAAAGTCCTGTAAAGAGGCAATTTTTGTCAAAAAAAAGAGAATCCTTCTTTAAACAGAAATGGGGGAGTCAGACATAACTTGTCTCCCATTTATAATTCCATTCTCAAACCAAAGTCAAAACAGACAAAAGAAACAATAGGGCAGCAGGTCAGGGCCAGAGGTGTGGAGACGGCCGTTAGGGTTGAATAGGGAGGCTAAACTAGACGCCAGAGAAATTCGAAAAACAAAAGAGAGAAACTCAAAAACAAATGAGTTGAGATAGTTTCAGAACGATTTCAGTGTAGTGAGCTCCTCCCTGCAGCGAGATATAAACAGGGTCTAACCAGCACTCGAACCAGAACTGATGAAGCCTCTCGGATGAGCGACGAAACGTTTTCGACCAAACAAACTTTGTCCAGTTGACAAATTGAACTTCTCCTTTTATCAAGATACTGTAGTATTACTATATGAAAGCGCAGTGCACATAAGCAGTCTTCCAGGTATCTACAGGTATAGTTTCAAAGTTTCATAAGTGTGAGGAGGCTGAGATAGGGGGTAGGTAAAAACAGAGATTTTCTGAGCACTTGAATGTAGGACAATGTAGGATTACTCAAATGTACATGAATCAAGACTCTGAGTACGCTCATGATGAGGGGAAAAGCATTCAAACAGGTTTAAAAGCACATTCAAGTTGATTATTCTCTTTCAAAAAATCCCATTAAATGTCCAACAGCTTCTCGCTCTCCAGTTAGCCTCCATATGAATATCAACATTCCCTGGAGGGGTGATGCTAACTGTAGACACTGCTCTGTCTGAAGCTGTTACTCAAGTCTCAGATAACATTACAGTCACGAGCTATAGATATAGCCCACAGTTTTTATAGATATAGCCCACAGTTTTTCAGTTTCATTCAGTTTTCCCTCTCACCTAAGAGAAATCAAACACCTAAACATGAACATGAATGCTCGTATTGATCACAGGCTCCTAAACGTTTCAATTTTTAACATTTAAATGTTTAAATCCATTTTGTTTTTTTGTTTTTTTCTTTAGTTTTCAGGCAAGCTTAAAACTTTTTTGTCTGTTGTCTCTTTGCTAATGCATGCATTGTATCACCATGGAAGCTGCTGAACATTACGCCAACGAGAGATGCATGTAGAACACCCCCCGTGTGATGTCACTGCAAAGTATCAACATAAGGCCTTCAGTTCCACCTGTATAACCGTCAGTGTAACACATTTCTCCTGACTCTATGTGATGTGAGCCCATGTGATCAGGGGACCACAATGCACCTCTGCGGGCGTCCTGTCAGATCAGAGCCTCCGACTCGTCCTTCTCTGTGTTCAGACAGACACAGGGTCACTCCAGTCACCACTGAGGGCTGCTGTCTGTCACATATACAGCACTACAGGCTGTAACACCCAAGAGAAGAGGGGGAGGGGACAGAAAAAGAAAGAAAAAAAGTAACGCATACACTGTACATGGAAGACAGTGGTGCTATTAGAATATACTGACCTATTTAAAGGAATTGATGATTTTATTTTTGGTTTGGCTCCTTATATATACATTTATTAATTTCTATAATAAAAATATACATAGATTTAGGGATACTACACTAAGATAGAACCTAAGGCAAGACTAGTATATTTACATGTAAGAAGACACTGGTGGCATTAGAATATAGTGACCCAGTTAAACAATACTTTTGGGATCCGCTCTCTCTCTCTTTCTCTTGGTATGGAGACAGGACCTACCACAGGACTCATATTTACATTCCAGACAATGATGTCACAATAACACAATTTTAAATATGATATATTGCTACAAAAACATACTCTGATAAACAATAATATTGAAACTACGTAATATCATCCATCCATCCTCTTCTTCCGCTTTTCCATTCCAGGAGTCCAAGCAGATCTGCTGCCCAGAACACAATGCACCAGCCCCCATGGATCCTCCCGCGGGTGGTGGGTCCACATGACACAACAGGCCTTGAAAAAATATTGTGCTTTCATTGATATATTGAATTGAATATAGTAATTGTCATGACAGGCCGACAGTACAGAGGGAATAATTACACATGATCTTGTGTCTGTGCTCATTTTACAGTTTAATGTTTTATCTATGCATTTCTGTTTTTAGTCTTTTAGTCATCCCAAATTAAATATGACTGGCCAGTGTTGGAGATTTAAAATGGAGATCAATAGCCAGTATGTCAAAAAGTGCAATTATTGACCCCAAATGATGAATTGCAGAGCCCCAGAGACATCAGTCAGTCCATTAAATAATACATAAATAATTCAATGTATTGAGAGTTATTGACTTTTTAGCTGGACACTATTACTGCTGCACCATCTGCTAATAACACTACAGCTTTACTTCTATTGCTAATACGCAGACATAATGGACACAAGTTAGGCCTGTCATCATAATTAGTATATCGACTTTTCGTTCAGTACAGATGGAACTACAGTATAATGTTTTGGCCTCAATATTTGTCATGACTAATTTTTCTTCGTACTAGTGGAGAACTTTTTGTTATTCTTCTGAACTACAATAAAATTTGACATGAGTTGAGTAAATAGTACAGTGGTACCTCACCTTACGAAATTAATTCGTTCCAGAAGTGGTTTCGTAACGTGAATTTTTTGTAAGTTGAGTAGATATTTCAATGGAAAAGGCCTGATCTGTTCCAAGGTTGTTGTTTTTTATAGTGTAACTTTTTATTTAATAGTTTAACATTGTGTTCTGCTTCCTGATTGGCTAAGAGACTGTAGAGCCAGGACTAAACGTAAAATAAACCAGGTCTAGACCAGAACTAAACCAGAACTAAACCAGGTCTAGACCTGGACTGGACCTGGACTAAACCAGGACCGGACCAGGTCCAGACCCGGACCAAACCGGGACCAGACCAGGATTAAATCACCTCGCGCGGCTCCTGTGCTCGCCCGCACGTGCTCAGCCCCGAGGGGGAGGCTCGGCCCGGGCGCCGCGGCTCCATCCCGCGCCCGCGGCCTTGCGCCGTCGCTTTTTGATCCTTCGATGTCGGCTCTTCCTCTTGTGAAGCAGAATTCACCAAGTGTTGGATTGTTCACTCACTAATAGGGAACGTGAGCGGGGTTTAGACCGTCGTGAGACAGGTGAGTTTTACCCACTGATGATGTGTTGTTGATAGTAATCCTGTGTCTCCGCTCCCCTCGCACGTTCAGCGCTATATTGAGCCGTGCCCCCCCCACGCTTCACTATCAACACATTCCATTGAAAATCTATGAAAGTTCGAGTGTTCAAACGAGAGAGAAATGCGAGAAAAGCCCAACTCCAGTCTGAGAAAAGTGTAGAATGTGTGTGGTGAGGCATTTACAGCCCTAAAACATGTAGAACAATTGCAAAATACAAAGTTGTCCTACCTCGTGGACCTCTCCCACCGCGGGCCACCTCTGGAACCTAACCCCGTGTGTGTTGATAAAGTGTATTTATGTTTCGGGCTGTGCATCTGAGCGCGCATTAACTCATTGAGTGCCGGTGACGAGTTTTCTCGTCATGTTGAAACCAAACGTTGAGTGCCGTGACGAATATATTCGTCAAGGACGTTTTTCAGCGGGGATCGCTAGAATACGACCTGGAGCAACTTTGAAGGTGTAATTCACGTCTCCCAACCTGTAGGTAGCGATCTTGTATCATTATTTGCCGATCGGAGACGCGGAAGAGAGGAAGAGTGTAGTTTGTGTACTGTGTATTGGCCAGAGGAGCAAGATGGCGAGAGGAATCCGGAAAAGCAGAGGACTGTTGATCAGCGCCTATGGAGCAATCAGAACGCTCTTGGGACCCAGGATCCCGGATCAGAGGATCGCAGAGACAAGCCGGATCAAGCAGCGAGGTTGGAGCAGAGATCTGCTCTGCCCGAGGCAGGGGGCGTGTCATGTGTGCGCTGCGCGGAGCAGGAACTCTGATCAGACTACAACAGCGCCAAAGAAGAAGTTTACTGACTTGGAGCAGTAGATCCTGGTCTCCAAAGAGGCATGAGATGAGAAGAATTAAGTTTACATGATGCTGCTGTGTGGGAATTGTAATGAATGAAGTTATGTGTGTGTACGTGCGTGTGTGCGCGCGTGTGTGCGCGCGCGTGTGCGTGTGTAGCTGTGTGTGTGTAAAGGTTTATGCATGCGCTTGTGTGTATGTACATATATGTGTGTGTGTATATTAGTTTTTATTATGGGTCTGTACTCTGAGCCTCAATATTGTTGTGAAGTGACAAAGTTCTATTTTATATGAAAAGATATTATTATATCCTGTAAACATCTCTTGCCATTATTGAGTTGAAGGAATTTTCAATTCACAGAGCCTTATATTCGTATATTTGTAAATAAAAAATGTACTTTGTCATCAAAAATCTCTTTCTCTGTTGTTTTAGATGTTTAAGGTGTCACTAAATCCATAAATATTGACGTCAAAATCACCGATCTGCTCGAAATGACTCTTTGTACAAAATGCTCGTTTTCTCCACTTTGTGGTAAAAAAAACTGTGTTTTTGCTGAAACTTCCCTATGTTCTACTATTACTAATTACTTGAGAACCGAAAAGGTTAGAAACATAATTTTTTTTCTAGGTGAAAGAAGAGAGTCAACACTTTATTTTGATGTGTGCCATGTTTATATAGTCAAAGAACTCAGTATTCTGTGGGTCTTGGAAAATCAGTAAAAATACACTAAAACGTCCGGCACTCTGGGGGATAGAATTCTGAAAACAGGCCGGCACTCAATGAGTTAATTGAATTTTTGAGATTTCGCGTTTCGTAACTTGAATTTTCTTTCGTATCTAGAGACCAAAATTGAACGTGAAGGTGTTTCGTAACTTGGATTGTTCGTTTGTAGAGTCTTTCGTAAGGTGAGGTACCACTGTATCTATAATAAGTCATAGATGGTAACTACTTTCTCAAGTGTTTTATTCATATTTTTAGAGGGATAATTCTGCTTCATAATTTGCCTTCAATTTGATCATTTATCATCTAAATTTACTTCAGTAATGTATCACTTCAAATTTAGTGATGATGACAGACCTAGTACAAGCCAACTCTGACTTACAGAAAGGTTTAAAGCTGCACTTGTGTAACTTTTCTCATGGGGGAGGGGGTTTGTTTTGAATGTTCCACAGTATGGCATTACACATCTCAGTGGAGACAAGCAGGTGGTGGCGTCAGATCTGTGGAGAAGCAAGCCCACTCACAGTCAGGATAAGGATATTTTTTAAGTTTCTTTGAGCAATAAAAACACCTGTAACTGAATAAATGCAAGATAAGTTTAATGCCATAATGTGGAGCATTTCAAGTAAAGCTGTTTACATTAAAGGGCCCATGTTACACTATTTTCTGACCTATGCTATAATGTTGTTCATCACAAACATAAGTGGAGTTGTGTTTTGTAGTATTCCCACATGTTTAACACACCATCTTCTCTCAAACAGAAAACACGCTGTCCCACCTTGTGATGTCATGTGGTAATACAGGAAGAGCTCCACTGTGTTTTTAAACTCCATATACTTTCACAAGAATCATTAGGATATTTTCAGCCCTGGAATTTCCCATTTTACTGAACGAAAGCTAAAAGGTAGCTGTTAACTTGAAAACTATCACTACATGACATCACAAAGTGGAACAGAGCATTTTGAGCTTTGGAGATGTAGACACAATAATAATAAAGGATTGCTCAAACATGTGTGAAATAAAACACAACTCCAGGTATGTTTTTGATAAGATAAAAACATTAGAACATGGCTTAAAGCTCACAGGGGTCAGGTTTGTGTAATATGGGCCCTTTAAAAGCCCGAGTTAGCACTGTGGGTTATTGGAGCAGGGTGAGCCTCTGTGTGGTTAGCACTGTGGGTTACTGGATGGTAAAAACAGGGTGAGCCTCTGTGTGGAGGTGGCTTCAGTTCATCTTGGCACCGAGGCACCACTGTTCTTTGAAAAATAATAGGCAGCCTTGGGAATGCAGCAAATGAAAGGACAAGACCATGTC
>JAVJIX010000070.1:4647500-4902500 GCA_036785185.1 Paratrypauchen microcephalus
CAAACCGCCAAACCGCCAAACCGCCAAACCGCCAAACCGCCAAACCGCCAAACCGCCAAACCGCCAAACCACAAACCGCCAAACCGCCAAACCGCCAAACCGCCAAACCGCCAAACCACCAAACCACAAACCGCCAAACCGCCAAACCGCCAAACCGCCAAACCGCCAAACCGCCAAACCGCCAAACCGCCAAACCACGCTTGCAGAATTTGGTCTCTCTCTCTCTCTCTCTCTCTCTCATGAGATTAAAATGTGATTAATTATATTAATAAATTACAAATCCTGTAATTAATTAGATACATTTTTTAAATCACCTGACAGCTCTAATTAGAATGTTTTGTTTCCTTCACGTGTTTGAGTAACTCGTTATTATAAGATCAAAATGTTCTGTTCCACTTTGTGATGTCGTTAACAGCTCCTTTTGCCTTTAGTTAAGTCGACTTAGGCAATTCCAGGGTTGAAATGATCCAAATGATTTTAGTGAAGATGTCTGGAGTTTAAAAACACATTGGGGCATTTCCTGTATTACCCCATGACATCACAAGGTGGAACAGAGTGACTTACCAGTTGAGCTAACCAGCCAGTTGAGGGAACAACATTATAAATCTGAAAATAACGTAATACGGGCCCTTTAATTATTAGTGTATTATCATCATATAAGGTCATTTCCTTTGTGTATGTATCTAAATTATTTTAAAGCTGGTACGCTATGAGACAGAAGTCATGTATGTACTGTAGACATGTGGTAATACAACAGCTAATCTAATTACAAATAGTAGCTTTAAAAATACACATTTAAAACTCTCAATATCTTTCACATAGTATAAAGCCAGGTAGAGAAGGACTCATTTTAACTACAATTAAAGCCCGTGTCCTCGAAAGTTCACATGAGAAAGTGTCTGATCTTTACTTTTTTATGAATGAAGTCTTTCTCTTTGTACAAACAAAGAAAGCACACCTGAGAGTTTCAGCTTTTCAATGATCACCTCAGAAGCCCAAGACAAGGCCATAGCTTTACAAATGAATAGAAAATGTGTTTTTATTTTGTTTACTTTGTTTATGCTGGATGGCGGAGTGTTAGGGAAAAATTATTCAACAGTTCAAATCACCATAGGGGCAATAACAACCATAAAAGACCCATTTTCCCATAGAATTTGAGTAAAATTTTAGAATAAGTTAGAATAAGTCCCCTGTGTACTGTCTTTATCTTATATTATAAAGTGTTTTATTGTCTGATAGTCAGGAACTGTTTGTTACCATGCTAGGTGCTGTTAGCTTTACAGTTGTGGCAAAAGTCCTGAACTCATCGTGGTGAATAATTAGGATGCTCGTAATAACTAAGGTAAGTGAGGAATAAGCTTGGCTAGTTCAGTTTTTCACCTTTAAAACAGTGACTGCGTGCATATGGAGTGTAATCTGATTGCAAACGGATTGGGATCGTAGCGAATTCATGTGCACAGGCTAAGGATCAAACAGGGATTGGTTTCCCGAATCCGATTGGCTTAGGCCGATAGTTATCCGCTTGGTGCCGCCTTGTGCCCGATATTGGATCGGATTGGCGTACTGCGCATGTGTGGGAATTTTCGCCAGGGATTTCACCCGGAAGTGGCATCAGGCGCCAACGCCGTCACAAGTAATGATTGTTGCCGGAAAAGTCAGACAAAATCATGGCCGCGAAGAAAGAATGCACAACATTTGTTCTGCCCCATTCAGAGCAGCATACCGGACTCTACTGATCCCCTACAATATGCCTACAGGCCCAACAGGTCCACCTCTGACGCCATCGCCGCCCTCCATGTCTCGCTCTCCCACCTAGAAAATAAAGACTCCTACATCAGGATACTCTTTACTGACTACAGCTCCGCCTTCAACACAGTCATCCCCCACAGACTCACCCACAAACTGTCATCACTTGGGCTACACCCTGCCCTCTGTGACTGGCTCCTGGACTTCCTGACAGGCAGGCCCCAGTCTGTCAGGATTGGAAACAGAACTTCAGCCAGCATCACCACTAAAAGCGGTACCCCACAGGGCTGCGTCCTCAGCCCCATCCTCTACACCCTGTTCACCCACGACTGCGTCGCATCCCACCCTGAGAACATCATCCTGAAGTTTGCTGACGACACCGCTGTGATAGGTCGTATCACAGGCGGAGACGAGGTGCCCTACAGGAGGGAGGTGGACAGTCTGGTGACATGGTGAAGGGACAACAACCTCACTCTCAACACAGACAAGACCAAGGAGATGATAGTGGACATGAGGAAGGAGAGGAGACCTCATCAGCCACTGTTTATCCGGGACCTCGACGTGGAGGGTGAGCATCTTCAAATACCTGGGGGTCCACATCAGTGATGACCTCACCTGGACACTCAACACTACACAGGTGCTGAAGAAGGCTCAACAGTGGCTGTACTTCCTGAGGAAGCTGTGGAAATTTGGCATGCCGCCCAAAATCCTCAGCAACTTCTACAGCTGCATCATCGAGTCCATCCTGACCCGCTGCATCACTGTGCAGTACGGCAGCACTACTGTGAAGGACCGCAAACGCCTGCAGAGAGCAGTTAAGACAAAGATCACCAGGACTCCTCAACCGTCTCTGCAGAGCATCTACCACCGCAGAGTCCACAAGAGAGCTGCCTCCATCATCAAAGACCCAACATGGACTATTCACCCCCAACATGGACTATTCACACTCCTACCTTCAGGCCGGAGGTACAGGAGTGGGAAAAGCAGGACTACTAGACTTAAGAAGTCTTTCTTCCCAACTGCAGTCAGACTCTTGAACTGCTGAGCAATAGCCCCCCGTCCTGGACACTGATTGACCTATACTTACACATGAGTAATTTGCACTATTACTGACCAACTGTTAAGATAATCTGTCAGATTACAGCTGCACATGCAACTGCGAATGTTTACACTTCCTGTTTGCACGATATCAACCATGTTTACACCCCGTTTTTACTACTGACAGTTGCACATAAAACCAATGTTGCACATTATCTGTAAATATGTACATAGCACATAGCTTATATTTTTCATAGTGTATATTCGGTAAAGATTGTTTCTATTTGATTATACTTTTTTATACTTTTTTTATACTTTCTTATCTATTTATTTTAAATTTTTGCATGCTCTTGGCATCCAGAGTGGGCAGCAAAGTAAGAATTTCATTGTACAGGGAAACGTGTTTCTTTACGGTGCATATGACAATAAAAGCTTTGAATCTTGAATCTTAAACACGTACACCAATGCTGCTCCGTCAAACTCCTCGAAAGCCATCTTTGTAAACCGCCACATAGTTTGTTGTGTTTTTATTGAGTAGCCATCACCCGGAAGTAGTTGGACGACAGCGCCACATAGCGTAGCGGAGCCTCCAGGTCTCTGACCATTATCCGATTACACGAGCTTCATGTGCACTGGGATCTAAGGACTGATCACCCGCCGAGTAACAGGATCAGATTTGGAGAAATCCAATCTGATCCGACCATGTGCACGCAGTGAGTAAGAAACTAAATAAAATGGATTTAGTTTCTTACTCACTACTTACTTACTACTTACTTACTAAATTGATAGTGTCATTACAACTGTTCTGACCTTCTTCTAAAGTAGTCTCACCACATATTATTATTCCACAATTATTATTCTGTGTTTAAAAAATACATTACATACAAATGATAGTTTTATATATAGTATATCGTATTATAGAGTATATAGATATGGTAAAAAATTCAAAGTCAATAGTTTATAATATAGTAACATACATACATCTAACCCAGTGCTTATTATGCAGCACACATTTCTTGTGAATAACAGTTGTTTGATTTTAATATTGTATTTTTCCTCTGAAGAAGGTGTTCCTTATTGCTCCTCTGTTTATTTGCTACACGGCTGCTTACTGTTATTACAGATTTCACTGACCTGAGAAACACACATTTCATATTTTGTGCTCCAAATACCTGGAACCAACTGGGACATGCACCGCTGAGACTGAAACTGGTGAAAAACAGAGGAAACTGGTGAATGAGACGAGAGAGCACTGTTTGAACAAAGTATTGATTTATTTAGAATACATTAGAGATTAACAAACCATACTGCATGACAATGTTTTTGTTTTGCTCTAGTAAAAACTACCTAAACCTCATTCAACCTCATCACCACTTTCAAATAAAATAATATCTTTGAATGAAAACTGCAGCGCAGTTTACTTTACAGACAGTTGCAGACAGTTAGAGTGCGCAAAGGCCCATGGGGTGATCACCATGGACTGAACGGCACAATATAGTGACTGGGTTTGCACAGTTGTCGTCACAGTCCTCTTTCTATCACTTTCTCTCCCTCTCGCTAACTTTCAATTCCTCCTTTCTCTGTCTCTCTCTCCTCTATACCATTCTCTCTCTCCCCCTCACTCCCTCTCCTGTTACTCTTCTCCCTCACTCTCTTTCTTCTGTATTATTGTCAATGTTCCTCTCTTTCTTCTCTGTCTGCCTCACTTCCCTCCCACACTATCTTTCCCTCTGTCTCATCACCCTCTCTCCTTCCTTCTCTTCCCATTTCTCTACATTTATATTTCCCTTTCTCTCCTCCCTGTCTCTCTGTACTCTCTCTATCTCTATCTCTCTTCCCCATCCAATTTTTTATGTATTTCAGAAAAATCTTTCTTCATCCAGTACAGATAATATTGTATAAGCAGCTCTTTAGGTCAAAATAAGTCAGCTGTGTAGTTTCTGCATCTATTATAGTGTGTTATTGTCCAATAACCAGGAAGTGTGTGTTAGCATACTAGTTATTGTTAGCTTAACTGTCATAGCAAAAGTGCGCTCTGGTGTCTGAGAGTTGGGAAAAGTGCTTATAAACTCATCGCAGTAAATAATTACGATGTTTGAAATGCATGAAGCAGGTGAGTTAGCGGCATCACCAAATAATCATCTTACTTTTCTGGTGGAGGGTTTGTCAAATGTTTTTCTCCAGGGAGATGTTATTGCTTTCTCTAGAATGTTTCACAGTATGGCATTAAACCTTTCACGTTCAATCTTCATTTAGACCAAACCAACCCATGTTACAAGTCAGATCTAAGGAGAGGCGACCCCGTTCACAGTCAGAATGTCTGTTTTTCTACGTATTTTTGAGCTATAAATCCACCTGTAATTTAATAAATGCAAATTAATGTCACACTGTGGAAGCAGAGCAATGACATATCCATAGAAACAAGCAATTGACTGACCTCCAAACAAAAAGTTACACAGTGCACCATTGAAGACTCTTCCTCCCCGTGTCCCTCTCTTTTCTCTGCTCCCCGTCTCCAGTGCTGCTCTAAATGCATTCCCCCTCCAGTGGGTCATTAGTGGTGCACACTGTTCTAATTTTTTGCCTCTTAACCTGGGGCGTCCAACTGGCCCTCTCTCGCTCCTTCTCTCCCTCTTTATTTTTTTCCCTCTCCTCCTCTCAGTCTCCCTCCCTTTCTCTCCTTCTCCCTCTCTCCCTCCCTTCCTTCTCCCTCTCTCGCTCCCTTGCTTCTCTCTCTCTCCCTCTCCTCTCTCTCTTTCTCTCCCACTCATTGCCCCTCCCTCTCTCCCCCTCTCTCTCAGTTGTGTAAGCAGATCCAGTGCTGGTTTGCCCCTCGGGTCTTGTCTGGCGCTTGCTCCGAAATGTCGTGGTTAAATCGGATCTGTCTCCTGGGCTTTGGGGCAGGACTCGGACAGTGGAGGGTGCTACAGTCACTTTTACTAAGCACACTCTCAGACTCCGTCCTTGTAAAAAATGCATGAGTAACAGACATCATTTAGTCATCTGTGCCCGGGTCACAGTGAGAGTTATCAGAGGGCAGAGAAGAGAGAGGATCGAGCACTTTATACAAGCCACAACACTGTGTTTTCATCATCGAGGGCAACGAGACATGGGCAAGACAACTGTATACACCAACTATAATGGCTGACAAATCATTCTTAAAAATAAAAAAATTACCAATAATAAAATTGTCTTTGTACTGATTCTTTGCAGTGACATCACGCTGGGGGCGTTCTACATGTATCTCTAACGGTGGAATGTTCAGGAGTTACCATGAAGACACAAATAAACTTAAACGTAAACAATTTCTCCTTTTGCCATAGATTCTACCTGGATGACTGAGGGATTCTACACACATGAAGACAGAATGCACACATTAGCAAACACTCAGCCTTTCATCAATACGACTGTTCATGGTCGTGTTTAGAAAAAAGTGACAGCGAGTGACTAATGCTATAACTTGTGACAGTGATTTTATGTGAGTCTTGTTTCATCAGCTCACCTGTTGTAGTTCTAGCGAAATCAGATTGTGCTAAACTAAAGCACAGATTAAAGGTCCCATGACATGGTACTTGTTGATGCTTTTATATGGCTCCTTAATGGTTCCCTAATACTGTAAATGAATCCTTCTTCAAAATCAACACTCAGTGCATGAGAAACAGAGATAAGATGAGAAAGAGTCATAAATATCTCTCTCAAACACTTTATTCTGGGCGTTGTTGCTTGAATGCAAATGAGGAGAAAAGAGATGGCCTATAGTAGAGGGTGGGGGCGTGGCCAAACTCTCCGCTCTCAGCTCTCAGCTGATCCATTTCCGTGTTTTTGCACGGGGGGAGAGATTTGAAGCGTTCCATTGAAAAATAAACACATTTCCACAGAAAATAAAATTAAACCACTGCTGTTCAAAGGTCCAGAGGCTCAGATAAAGGACTTCCGAGCCTAGAAACACTCGGACGTGCCTCCAGGCAAATAAAAAAACACATTTCGCATTGCCTAGCGCATTCGCAGTCCAAACTCTCTGGGCGTGATTTACAGAGACGCTGAGTACAGACAGACGGGGGTGGAACTGCATTTGCATTTCTTTTTTCGATCTGACGTCAATAAGGTGCCTTGTTCAAAATCGCCCGTTTGAGCTCTGATTTTTTCTAACGCAGAAAAGGATCGCAAATGCTCAGTTTAGACATTTCGCAACTTTTAACCATGGGGGGGGGGGGGGCTAAACAGGGTAGGGGAGCTCACATTAACGTTCAAAAACCTCAGAAAGTGAAAATTTCATGCCATGGGACCTTTAAAGTCAAACAAAGCCTCAGACAGAGCAGAGCCTACAGTTAGCATCACACCCCTAAGGAATGTTGATGACATCAGCTGCCTGCAACATTATAACATGGCAAAAAGGCTACAAAACTTTGCATTTATCTATTGTGATAATAAATAAATACCAGTATGTCCCAGCAGTTTTCACATTCAATCTAAAGCTCGATTCAGTTCATACATGTGTCATTACAACTCCTCAAAACAAACAGTCCATTAACATCAATGAAAGTGCGTCCCACAGTTTCCATTTACAATCCAGTGCTTTCACAGCGCTCTTACTATTAGCACTGCTTTGATTAGGCTCATTATGAAGGAGACATTAACACGTGCTCCTGACGCCCATTAGCGTAGCTTGTTTTTACCTCACAAAACCTCTGAATGCCCCACGCTCCAGGCCTTTTATCTCACCTCAGTGCATTAAACCAATTTGATCCAACCGACAATCCACTTAGACTAGAAAACCAACGGCAAGAAACAAAACACAACATGATACACGGGGTAGTGGTGCAGTCTACGGTGTGTAAATTAGGACAAAGTACGTGAGGTGAATCCGAGAGGAACGGAGGGCATTTGTTATTTCAATTACAGGAGTATTTGCACAAAAAACAGGTTTTATTTCGTAACCATGCACTGTTAAGATGAGTCCATTTATTTAAGCTGGTATCGAGTGTGAAGGCTAATGAGACAGAAGGTTTTGGAGTAGAGCCTGGGACAGAAAAGACAATAACAAAATGGTCGACCTAAATGCAGGAAAATACTGTCGGAAAATACTGTTGAAAAGCTGCTCTCGTGTGTTCACAACATTATAGCAACTCATAATCCCACATTCCTGATGAAGAGCATCTTGCTGTTCGAAAAGGGTTGGTGTTCCTTCATGTAATAAAGGACTTTTAATATATTCAGTCAGTACGCCTCAGGTTTATAACTTGCCCATTTTTACATTTTCCAGTGAGGGCTACATTCTGTTGAGACTTTGTAGAACAAATGACCCAGTGAAGCACTTTACCTTCTCTCTTTATCTGACATCATCCTACATGTTGGACTTTATTGACTGGTTTATGCCAAGGATTGATCCCACAAATTGCAATTTTAAAATTAAAGTAACAGCAGTCATACTTCTGTGTTGAATAATGCTGTGATTGCATTTTGAGGTCTTTTGAATTGGTGATTTCCATTTATCTCACGTCAAGTGTTGAGAAAACGTTACAAAGACCCTAACAACCCAACCCTTAAAAGGTGCATTGTGTAACTTTTCTGCTGGAGAGTCCGTCAAATGCTTTTGTCCATGGAGATGTTATTGCTTTGCCTGGAATGTTTCGTGCAAGAATTCAACAGCGAGGAGCAATGCGTTATGTCGCCGAGTCATAGTTCCTCCGCAAAGTGCATTAAAAGTGCAAAACGCCTGGCTCCATGCTGTACAATGTGCGTATACCATTGTTACAAACTGAAAGGTCTCAAAATATTGGTTATTTCAATGTTTTAAATGCTAGTTACTGTATTATCTAGTTACTGTATTCTACTCACAACAGTTGTGATTTTGTTTACCCGTTGCTATGGTGATGTGATGGTGATAGCCACAGAACAGTGATTTGGCTGTTGCCAGACTACTTGTGTGTTATGTAGTATTAACGCACGGAAGTTAGCCATTAGAATTCTCACTGACAGTAGTATAAAGTATAGTATCATTCTTAACTTGTCAAAAATTAATTTAAAAATAACTGTTGTTCATGCATTGTTAAGGCTAATTAAGATGTTAGTTAGCAGTTAGCATAAATTGTATGTACTGGCTTGAATACATTAATTTGACACAATAAAGTGGCACCTTGAATGAGGACAGCAGAGGAGCTTTGCAAACCAGTGGCAAATCCTCCTTCAAAGACACAGCACCAAAAAGGCTGACCTAAATGCAGGATACAAAATACTGTTTAAAATGTGTTCTCATAATGGTGCAGGGGCTTGCTCGTGAAGTGAGTTAGGAGTGAAAACAAGACGAGGAATAAGGTTAAGAGAGTTAGCTGTGATTAAAACTGCATGAAGAAGTGAACTGTGCGTGACATCAGGAGCACATAACAAGACCGGGGGCAGAATCTGTGCCACTGTGATCAAAGGTTGGCCTGGTTTATGTCAGGTTAAACAGGGCTGAAAGCATCAGAGTACATAGGAAATACATACAAATGGCAAATCATTTCTATTTATTTTTGTATATTCACAACAGCAGCCACCCCATATTCATTTGCAGACAGAGTTCAAGTCTCTAGGCAGCGCTCATGAATCACAAGAAGCTTCTGGGTTTGATTCTTAATGGTGAAGTTTGCATACTCTCCCCCATCAACCCAAAACATGCACAATAAGAAAAATCCTTCAGCTAATGACCTAGACCTAACTAGGGATGGGCATTCGGTGAAGTTTTCTTCGTCGATCGTCGGGAGAATTAATGAGTAATAATGGGTTAATCGTTAACATATTTTGTATTAAAAAGACAACATCCATTCACTCATGTGTGTGTTGCTTTTACTATGTCTGCCGAGGCTGTGGGAACAGGCGCTTCTCCACGGGAAAGTAAATCTGCAAATCAACATGCGTAGAGGTGGGTTAAAGCGAGGCGACACGCATCCTGCAGCCTCTGCTAGCGCGCTCGGAGTTAGCCGCTTTGGGATCCGAGCTAACCGCTGCTAGCCCGCTGTCTCTGTCCTACCTCCTCCACACAACCCAGCCGTATCTGCAGCAATATTTTATTAAGTCGTGAAAACCTTTGCCCTCCACGGCACTGATGGGGAGCATGTCTGTTTCGGTCATCTTCGCTATCAGTTCGGTGACCTTCTCTGCTCGTTGCTCATTGAGCAGCTCCTCCTGGTCCGTGCTAGCGCAGAGTCCAGGCTAGCCTGTGATAGAGATGATGAACCGCCGCCACCTTCTTTTACCAGACTTGGATGCGCGGTGTTCAAATGATAAATCATTTGTGTTGTCGATGAGGTATATTTGTATGCTGCATTGCAGTGCTTGCAGTGCGCTTGGTCATTTTCTAAATGAAAGTGGTCCCACACAACACTTCGCCGCGACCTCTTCATGTTTTGGCGATTGACCTACGGAAGCTCGCATATATCAACTGAGGCGCGCCAACTGAGGCGACTGTTTTTTGTTTGTTTGTTTGTTTGTTTTTTTAATCGGTTTGTCGACGAAAATGAACTTGCTCGGTGAAATTCTTAATGATCAATTATCGGTTAATCGATTAATTATGCCCATCCCTAGACCTAACCAAAACTAACTCTTGAGATGGTCCTCGAGTGCGGCTCTGTGGCATCCACTACTCCTGGTGACATGCCCCAGCAGCATTGTTGGATGGGTCAAATTTCATTCAAGTCCAATTTATTCCAAGGCTGAACTCAAAGCAGACCCATTATGCAAAATCATTTGGCTACATTTTTTAAAAAGAAGCTAGCATGGGCCAACAGCTGCACATCTGTGTGTTGTGATGAAGCGACATCAGCTCCCAGTGCGCAAATTATAACATAATGTTCCACAGGTGTAAAAGATTATAACTATAGCACAAGGTTTTTAACAATACATATTCCAATTCTGAAAACTATTTTCAACTGAAAAGTCATCAATCCTGTTGAAGTCTAATGCTTATATAATCAAAAAAGTAAAGATCTGTCAGAATTGTAATATTGACTTTCATTCACCAAAGCAGCTGAAATTTATCTTAACCGTTTTATTTAACCTGTTTCACAGTTTCACAGTGATTTAACTAATTAACTAATAATGCATGCGTAGCCTTGGGTGTGTTAAAATTACATTGGTCCAATAGGGACAGAAGTGACAGCCCTCACCACGGCCCTCTGAGTCGACTCTAACACGCAGAGAGATGATAAAGTGACAACAGTGCGAATCACAGTTACAAGCTAACAAATCCAAACAGAACGCACCCGAACGCAGCACAGAGGGCCAGTGTCTGAGATGTGCACAACGCTCTCGCACAAATGAAAAATAATGACAAGGTGACAGCCAGGAAGCAGCCAGAACAATGATGGATGGGACAAAGAAGACAGGTGACTCTGCTGGGATGAGAGGGGCGGGAAAGAGGAGAAAGAGGAGAAGGCGGAAGGAGAGGAGGGGTGAGGGCACTGTAAAAAAGAAACATGACCAGCAAGATTAATCGCCATCAAAATGAAATTGCAATTTGAATGAATACAATTAGGAAATCGCAAAAGCTGTAATTTTTATTGTATTGTTTCCTCCACAAACAATAAAATATTCAGTCGTATTCTGCAGAAAAACTGCTAACCCTGTAGTTTAGGTCTGTACAAACATGTTCTGAAATGTGATTCTTGTATTAAATTGTATATAGTGCTTTTCCACCTTCAAGGCACATGGCATATTCATACACACACCAGTGTACACACACACTGAGGGTGAGGTGGGCTGAGTGCAGGCCTGGACTGGTAATCTGGCATACCGGGCATTTTCCCAGTGGGCCAAGAGTCCTAGGGGCCGATACTGTTTTTTTTTTTTAACTTAGAGACTGGCCCACAATTTAGAGGAGGCGTCCCATTGGTCCATCTTCAACACAGACAGTGGACGAAACCAATCAGGATATAGAAGCTCACGAGAGCGGTCCCGCCCCTTTCTCTGCACTGATCCTGACAGTTTCAGTGTTGAGGTGGAAACATGGAGAAGCGGCAGAAAGGGGGTGCGGAGAAGTTGCACGCTAAAAGATTAAAAAACCTCACTATAGATTCAATATTCAAAGCTTTTATTGTCATATGCACAGTAAAGAAACACGTTTCTCTGTACAATGAAATTCTTACTTTGCTGCCCACCCTGGATGCCAAGAGCATGCAAAAATTAAAATAGATAAATAAGATGAAGAGAAGCATGTAAAAAAAATATAATGAAATAGAAACAATCTTTACAGAATATACACTATGAAAAGGCACTGCAAATGTTCTAAAATAACAGACATATTCTCTGGAGGGGCTGGAGCCTCCACGTCCTCTGCAGGCTGAAGGTGGACAGGGAACCTGAGGGAACCTGAGGGAACCTGAGGGAACCTGAGGGAACCTGAGGGAACCCGAGGGAACCTGAAGGACAGAGTGACCAGGGAAGTGTAGCACAGGCACACCAGGTCAGCAGGTAGTAATGTTAGGTTAATACTGGGACTTTTAGGTGATGGACAGGCATGAAAATCGCTCACCTTTTGGTGAAATTCGCCATTTTATATATATATATATATATATATATATATATATATATATATATATATATATATTAGGAGCAGTGGGCGACACATTCCTGCGCCTGGGGACCATCTCCATGATCTTCTTGCTTCGGTTTGGTCAGGGCCTAAGCTGGAGGATTTTACCTGGTGCATGTTTGGTTTGAAGCCACAACAGGTGGCCTGTGTGAATCGTGCAGATTCGATGAGCGAAATCCAAATAATAGGCGAATTTCTCCTGGGGTTGTGGTCGCTAAAACGGCAAGCATGTTGCTATCCTGTGCTAGCAAGTGCAGTAGCCTGTCAGCTCGCTCTAAAATCTGAGTGCTCAGAATATCTGCAGTGGTGTACTTGCAGCAAGTACCCCACTTTTTCTTTTAAATGGTTTTCCCACTGTTTTCCCCGAGGCCAAGACATAACAATAGTAAAATACTTTGCTTCGGGGAACAAATGCATAAATTAGTCTGTTGTGCTCCGCTAATTATGAGGGACCAGTCTAAGCCAAAAATGCCAGGGCTGTTTTTTTTTTTTGTTTTTTTTATATTTCATTCCAGAGTGCAATGTAATCAATATGAAAAACTGTCTCTTAACCCCCCCCCCCCCCCTTACTCCCCCATCTGTGAGTACGACATCAAAATCCAAAAAACTGAAAACTACCATATATGTTCAATTTGTGATTAGACTGTAGCAGCTCTTTCACATTAAGATTTTTTTTTTTCATTACTCATCACGGACATACAGAATTTTGCATTAGAAGAGTAAAAAAAACAAAAAAACAACTGGACTTAATTTTTGACGTCACCCACCTTCTGGTGGGAGCAGCAGACACCTCCACAGGCCCTGAAGGATCTGGCTGAGAGCAAAACTTTGGCTTTAAAAAGTGAAGTAAGTCCACTTGTTATTCCTGAATGTCTTAAAATTTCCATCAATTAATATGCCACTCATTGTTAAAATTCTAGTAGTAGCAGCAGTGTATGATTCAGTAATTTTCTGACAAAAGTTTACTATGTAACTTTTGGTGGAAAGTCTGATTTATTTGTGATGCTCCACATTACAGCATTAGACTTATGTCTCCATGGAGACAGGTGATCTGACATGTAACTTGACCTGCTTGTCTCCATGGACACAGATAAGACTAATGCCACACTGTGGAGCCTTCCAGTGAAATCAATAACATCTTCATGGAGACAAGCCTTTAAATAATCTGCACAAATGTAATGTCGTTTTGTGTTTTACAGTGCAGGTAGAAGCAGCATAGAGCTTGATTGATGGGACAAAGGAGACAGGTAGCAGTACTGGGACAGGTTTAGAAAAAAGAAGGGAGGTGATGGAGGGGCAGATTGGGGAAGGGGGGTGGATAGGGGGGAGGACTGAGTGGCAGGGAGCTGTTCTGACGACGAGCCCTGAAGCATGTTGGGTTAAGTAAACAGCTGCACCAACCACAGATACTCAAATATTAATAAGCCCAGATTGTGTCACTTGGCTTGTTCAAACTGACGTACACCGCCAGCAAATGGACTAGACATCACAGGAGGAACGCAGAGAGGGAATTCAACTGACAACTCTTACATGTCCGACTGACAGAGGGTAAAAAGGGGGTATGTATAGGGCTTTTTGATGACTCATTGTTTGGTAAATGAGAAATCAAAACTTTCTTTTGTTTGTAGTATGTTAGGGGGTGAAAAATTACCATTTAAACAATGAAAAGTGTTTTAATTAATGTAATTTATGTATTAGCATTAACATTAGTGCACATATTGCTTGGCATATGGCATAAAGAAGTGGATTAAGTGAGTGTGACGTCACCCAGAACATTCAACGCCAGTCGAATGAAACTCATGAGGTTAGCAGTTATAGGAGTGAATATAACTGCACCCTTCCTGCCCGCACCGCATTTAGCAAAGCTGTCAATTACACCTGAGAAGGCCTGATTTGTCTACTATTAATGTTCAGGTCTTGATTTCCAGATAAAGTGGCAAAATATAAACACCAGGATCATGTAGAATGGGTTAATATGAACATTTTAATATCAAAATCAGCAGCGATTACAGAGAGGGTTTTTTTTTCAAAACAAAGTGAATTGGAGCTAGAGTCAATGGAACTGGAAGCACACCCATGCTCACTTCCTATTGGGAACACAGGCAGCTAGCAAGTTAGCTATGTCCATTTATATATACAGTCTGTGGTCAGTGCCAGAGTTTCAAAATTCTAAATTAGCCGTAACAGTTTGTGTGGCAATGAAGCACTTTGTTTATTTGTTAACACAACAGGTTACCCGTGGGCTTGGGGCACATGCTCTGGTCTTTTTTCCTCTACGAGATGATGCAAGTGAAATGAAACACAAAAACATTTACACACAAATCTGCATAAATGGACTCTTTTTAACTACTACTCCTGTTTTTCTATGTTTGTCATGTGTGTTTAATTTACTTTATGAATTATGCTTGGGGGGGGGGGGGGGGATGGGCTTGTGCGAGTGAACAATTTTTCCCGAAGAGCGGGGGGCGCTTCAATTGCGTGCGAAATGCCGTGTCAATGCGTGAGACTTGAGAGCCCTGTGTAAATGTTTGTCTAAAGAGCAAACTTAAACTACAAAGCAACTAATGAATGAAGTTATTACCTGATGGTTCTCAGTTTGTTTTATCATCTCCTCCTGTTCAGTCGCTGTCCTTATCACTGAGCGCGCACTGCACTGTCAACAGTCTGCCCAACAACAGAACAATCTATTTTCTGATTGGCTGAAAAGGGCGCGGTGCCACACAGACCGATTTTCTGGGCACAAAAAAAAAAAAAAAAAAAAGCGTGAGAAATGCCATGTGTGGCGTGTGAGCGTGTGAACACGTCGAATTGCGTGTGTCACACTCTCAATGCGTGAGACTTGAGAGCCCTGACTTTCCTGATCTATGTTATAATATATAATGCCTCATTTCCTCATTAAAAACAGACCTGGAGTTGTGTTTTGTTTCATTCACACATGTTTGACACACAAACCCTGCCTATTTAGGCTGAGTTCTTCTCTCAAGCAGAAAACACACTGTTCCACTTTATGAAGTCATGTGGTAGTACAGAAGTGCTCCACTGTGTTTTTAAACTCCACAGCTGTTAACTTGAAAACTACCATTTCATGACATCACAAGGTGGAACAGAGCATTTTGAGCTTTGGAGATATAATCAGAATAATAATAATAGAGGATTACTCAAATGCAGTGGTGTAGTGGGGATTTTTTAAGTGGGTGTACGCGATTACCCCCCCCCCCAAAAAAAAGAAAAAAAGAAAAAGCCATATACTCAACTTGCTGAAATACACACAGGTGTCATAGGCTATAGACTGTTTGTTTATTAAAAACAACTGACTTTCAGTACAAACATAAAGCCGCCGGCCCAGTAAAAAGCAGTAATATTTGATGGTTTTTTTACTCAAAAATTATGCGGAATTATTCATTCACTCATTCATTTTCTTCCGCTTTTCCATTTTCTGGGTCGCGGGGGCAGCAGTCCAAGCAGTGTTCTGCTGCCCAGAACACAATGCACCAGCCCCCATGAATCCTTCCGCGGGTGGTGGGTCCACAGGAGGACGGCTCACGTCACAACAGGCCTTGATGTATCTTCTCCCATGGGGGCTACCAGTGTCCACAGACACTGGGGGCGAGGTGGGGTTAAGTGTCTTGCCCAAGGACACAACGGCAGCGCTCATCTGTGGGAGCTGGGATCACATGCGGTCAACCGTCAAGAGCGGGATTCAAACCGCCAACCCCCTGGATCACGAGGCATATGCTCTACCAACTGAGCTACTGCCGCGGAATTATGCTATTAATATTAACGCCGTTCATAATCACATACAGAACATCAGTCATAGGCTACAACACATTTGAGCAGATGGCGTTTTGTGTGAACTAAATCTTCAGATAACTCAAACATTCGCCTTACAAATCACCTGTTGAACTAACGTTACATTTAATGTTTTACTACTCCAAAATGATGGGTCGTCATATTGTGCTTGTGAGGCTATTCAAAATCACAGGCCAACGTTATTAAGCATAACTCGCATTAGAACTTCAATGATCAACAAACATTTCAATAACCCGCAGACAGCGCTGCCTCGAAAGCAAAAAAAAAACAACAAAAAAACACCAGAGTAACTTACATTTGATGTTTTCATTGACTGTCAAAGAAATCGCCACACTGGGTCAGGAGGTTCGCTGCGGGTTTCGGTGGCTGGTCTTATCCCGTCCTTATCGTCGATCAAGGGATAGGCCTCCTTCTTTTTCTTCCACATGTCTTCAGTCCAAATCGCAAACGGTGAGCTACTGGAGCTCCCCGCTACCTACGCGCTAGCATCACAACAGGCTGTATGGCGAGCATTAGTTGACAAAGTGAGAACTTCGGTGTTGGCGCTGACTGGTTGCTCACACAAAGTCTCTGAATTGGGTGTCTGAATACTGGTGGCGTCTTTCCGAAAATAAAAATCATTGTTTTTCCTGCTGAGTTGTCATTTTAGTGCAGGGCTAAAACTGAAGTAAAAATTGAACGTGACGTCGGGAGAAGTGGGTGGACGGCGTACCCCCGCGTACCACGCCCACTACACCCCTGCTCAAATGTGTATAAATGAAACAAAACTCAGCTCTGAGTATGTTTCTAACATGGCATAAACCTCACAAGAGTCAATTTTGCATAATATAGGACCTTTAAATTCTGTAAGAGGAAAATATGGCTCTTGTCATGGCTCCCGGGCTACATACAGCCCTTTGGTTTGCTAATTTGGAATGACAAAATAAACATATCTTATAATTTTACCTCATGCATGGACTAAAGCTGCAATGCTTTTATTTTAGAGGGCTTTTTTTAATGACATTTTTTGTAAGGCAACCTCACTTTTTCATTGCTTTGTCAGAACATAAACTCTTACCAGAACCAGCCTTTCAAAATAACTTTAACTAATATTATGCAGAACTGCTTTAAGCATTTTGGCCAGGCTCTCCAGTATGACATAACATCATCACATTCACATTATAGAATCTAAAAAGAACAAATACTGTCAATGTTATAATCCAGAATTATTTAAACATATTTAATCTTTCACAAAATGGTGGGGCCTTTCCCTGTTTCATGCAAAGTGGAATGTGGTATCGCTCCATGTACATGTTAAGGTTAAGAGGGTTTTAATATTGCACGAGGCTGGAGTCACTGCTTTGTTGTGCACATGTATAATTGAGAGTCTGTGTTGTCGTGATTTGGAAGATTAAATGAAAAACCTGAAAGGCAGCTGTGATTGGTTTGTTAAGTGATCCATTTTTAGAAACTGTGCCCCCATGGAAAAGAAAAATACATCAGCTATAGAACAGGGCTTTTGTTATTGACCAAGTACAGTGGTGCCTCACCTTACGAAAGACCCTACATACGAAAAATCCAAGTTACAAAACGCCTTCACGTTAAATTTTGGTCTCTAGATACGAAAGAAAATTCAAGTTACGAAACGCGAAATCTCAAAAATTCAATTAATGCGCGCTCAGATGCACGCCCCGAAATGTAAATACACTTTATCAACACACACGGGGTTAGGTTCCAGAGGTGGCCCGCGGTGGGAGAGGTCCACCAGGTAGGACAACTTTGTATTTTGCAATTGTTCTACATGTTTTAGGGCTGTAAATGCCTCACCACACACATTCTACGCTTTTTTCAGACTGGAGTTGGGCTTTTCTCGCATTTCTCTCTCGTTTGAACACTCGAACTTTCATAGATTTTCAATGGAATGTGTTGATAGTGAAGCGTGGGGGTAGACATGGCTCAATATAGCGCCGAACGTGCGAGGGGAGCGGAGACACAGGATTACTATCAACAACACATCATCAGTATGGTAAAACTCACCTGTCTCACGACGGTCTAAACCCCGCTCACGTTCCCTTAGTGAGTGAACAATCCAACGCTTGGTGAATTCTGCTTCACAAGAGGAAGAGCCGACATCGAAGGATCAAAAAGCGACGTCGTTATGAACGCTTGGCCGCCACAAGCCAGTTATCCCTGGAGAGGTGCTCGACACAGTGCGAGGCCGTGCGCACACCGGGGCTGCGGGCGCGGGATGGAGCCGCGGCGCCCGGACTGTGCCTCCCCCTCAGGGCCGCGTCCACGCGGGCCAAGCACGTGCGAGCGAGCGCAGGAGCTGCACGGGGTGATTTAATACTGGTCTGGTCCCAGTTTGGTCTGGGTCTGGACCTGGTCCGGTCCTGGTTTAGTCCAGGTCCAGTCCAGGTTTAGACCTGGTTTAGTTCTGGTCTAGACCTGGTTTATTCCACTTTTAGTCCTGGTCTAGTCTCTTAGCCAATCAGGACGCAGAACACAATGTTACACTATAAACAAAAAAAACTTGGAACGGAAAGAACGGAGCCTTGGAACAAATCAGGCCTTTTCCATTGAAATAGCTACTCAACTTAGGAAAAATTCACATTACGAAACCACTTCTGGAACGAATTAATTTCGTAAGGTGAGGTACCACTGTATAAGAGTTTGGACATTTAAGAGCAAATATAATGTATACAAGTCTGGAGGGATGTGGTTACCTTAAAGTCATTCCAAAATTATACAAAACTAAGGTTGCGTTAACATTTGCACATACACCACATCAAATAAAGAAACTGACATTAAAGATCCCATGACATGGTACTTCTTGATGCTTTTATATGGCTCCTTAATGGTTCCCTAATACTGTAAATGAATCCTTCTTCAAAATCAACACTCACTGCATGAGTTATGACTCTGACAGTCTTCATGAGGCTAGATATGTGTCTAAAATGCTTTATTGTGGGTGTTGTGCTTCACTGCAAATGAGAAGGACAGAGAGATTGGCTGAGGAGCGGGGGGGCGGGTTTCCCCCGCAGCTCAGCGCAGCTTGGCTCCGCTGTGTCTGCTCTTCCGTGAGAGACAGATGAGAGACTTTGCAATGAAAAAAAGCATATTTACACAGAAAATAAAATTAAACCACTGGTATTTCAGAGGTCCAGAGGGTCGGGTAAGGGACCTGCGAGCCTAGAAACACTCGGACGTGCCTCCAGGCAAATAAAAAAACGCATTTCCCATTGTAGCGCATTCACAGTCTAAACTCTCTGGGCGGGATATACAGGGACGCTGAGCGGAGACAGAGGGAGGGGCTGGAGCTGCATTTGCCGATCTGACGTCAAAAAGGTGCCTTGTCCGAACTCGCCCGTTTCAACACTGGGTTTGTGTAACGCAGAAAAGGATCGCAAATGCTCAGTTTAGACATTTCGCAACTTTTAGCCATGGGGGGGCCTAAACAGGGTAGGGGAGCTCACATTAACGTTCAAAAACCTCAGAAAGTGAAAATTTCATGCCATGGGACCTTTAAAGACAGAACTAAAGCTGCACTAAACCTGGACTCAATTTGGACTAGACCAGAACTAACCAGGATTAAACCAGGACTAAAACTGGACTAGGCCAGGACTAGAACTAAACCAAGACTAGAACAAGACTAGACCAGGATTAGACCAGGACTAGACCAGAACTAAACAAGGACTAAACCAGGACTAGCACCACCAGCACCAGCACCACCACCAGCACACTGCTCTGTACCATATTCTCCAACTTTTCCCATTATATTTGTTGAATTTGTTTAATGAAGCTGTTGCTTTGCTTCATTTTGTAATTGTGGTTTTAAATCCACTTTAGACATAAGATTGATCTAAGTGTTATGGTTCTCAGTAAGGAGGAGGTGCTACTTCGTCTGTAGTACAATAGACTCTTGAGTCTTAAGTACCATCTTCTAGTACAGTTCCTGCTCCTCTATAAGCTCCACGGCCACTGCATGCCAAATGTCTACAGACAAATATATACAGAGGATGTGGACATGTTTTGTAGCTTTCTGAAATCCCTTATTAAACCTGACATACTTTCAAACCCTGAGGTGAGGAGGTAGGTCAAAGTGCCCTCTACTTTAACTTGTCCTTATGCTATTTTAGGTACATTTATTCACGCATTAAAGGGCCCGTCCATGTTACTGATCTAAGTTCTAATGATTCCTCATCACAAACATACCTGGAGCTTTGGAGATGTGGACAGTTCAGGTCACTCAAACATGTGTGAATGAAACAAAACACAACTCCAGGTATGATTCTGGTTTTTTTTTGTTTTTTGAGGAAATGACATTAAAACATGGCTTAATGCTCACAAGGAAAAAATAATAATTAAAATTGGGTGCCTATTTTAGGTAAATGTTCTAATATAGATTCAGGTTGAATAACAAATAAAAAGAAACACATAGCAAATGAAAAATGAACTGACATCAATTACAAAGCGCTGACATCTCCACAGGGGTAAAACCCTGAGGGCATTCTGACCATGACCCCTGCAGGTCAGAACAGGAACTGCAGCCCCCAGAGACCTCAAACCAGCAGAGCCCCAAACTATTCAGAATAAATTAAACACATGGCAAAGGAAAAAGATCTCATGTCCAAGTTACTCCATGGCCAAAAGAAAATGGAGGTAATAACATTTTTTATGACTAAAATTAATTATAGTGTGTCGTGTTTTGAATTATTAGGCGACATTTTGTTTTGTGGCATTAAGCACCTTCTAATTCCTTTTTTCTTGATTAAAATTGATTAACATATTTCTGTGTTTTTCCCAAAAAATTTAAAAGATTAATCTTTTTAAAAGATTAATATTTCTGTTCAATCTTTGCTTTGAAATGCCAGAATTTGTATGTTCACTCTTGCTGTTGCCTGCGTACAAACAAAGGCTTAAACTGGAAAAACCGGTTCCCAGACAAATCCACAAATGGAGCAGTATGTCTGATGAGGTGCTACAGGACTGCTTTGAAACTACAGACTGGCAGATGTTTGCAGACGCAGCGGATGGTGACATTAATGCGTACACAGACTCTGTCGTAGGCTACATAGGGAAGTGCATTGAGGACACGGTGCCCAAAATCTCCATCTGCACTTACCCTAATCAGAAACCCTGGGCGGGACCGGAGGTGCGTGCTAAGCTGAAAGCTCGCACCGCCGCCTTCAACTCAGGAGACCCCGAAGCCTACAAAGCAGCCAAGTACGACCTCAGAAAGACCATCAGGACTTCCCAGAGGGACTACAGGGAGAGAGTGGAGTCTGCCCAGCAGAGCAATGACCCGAGACGGGTGTGGCATGGGCTACGCTGCATCACTGACTACAAGGGGAGGAGCGGGCCCGTGGAACTGTCCAGCGCATCATTTCCGGACGAACTCAACACCTTCTACGCCCGGTTTGATGCAGTTAACCCCACGCCTGTCACCAGACCCCATGTGGACGGTGAGGACGCTGTACTTTGTATAGACACTGCTACAGTGAGACGGGCGTTCAAGAGAGTGAATCCCCGCAAAGCACCAGGACCCGACGGCATCCCCGGACGGGTGCTGAGGGCTTGTGCTGACCAACTCGCCGGGGTGTTCACCAACATCTTCAACCTGTCTCTGAGCCAGTCTATCGTGCCCACCATCTTCAAGACCTCCACTGTAGTCCCCATCACAAAGACCCCCACAGCATCCTGTCCTAATGACTATCGGCCCATAGCACTCACATCTGTCATCATGAAGTGCTTTGAACGAATCATTAAGAGACACATCTGTGACTCCCTCCCCGACACCCTGGACCCCCTGCAGTTTGCATATAGAGCAAAGAGGTCTACAGACGACGCTATTGCTCTAGCAGTCCACACCTCTCTCAGTCACCTGGAGAGAGGAAACACATATGTGAGAATGCTCTTCATCGACTACAGCTCGGCATTCAACACCATAATCCCCCCCAAACTGGTCTCTAAGCTCACCGCACTGGGCCTGGGGACGTCCATCTGCTGCTGGATATGGGACTTCCTCACCAACAGGCCACAGGCGGTGAGGATCGGCAGCCACGTCTCCTCCACTTGTGTCCTCAGCACTGGGGCACCCCAGGGCTGTGTTCTCAGCCCTCTCCTGTACTCCCTGTTCACCTATGACTGTACCGCCAGGCACAGGTCCAACACCATCCTCAAGTTTGCTGACGACATCACCATCCTAGGCCTCATCACCAACAACGATGAGAGTGCCTACAGAGACGAGGTGAAATCACTGACCAGCTGTGTCAGGAAAATAACCTCTCTCTGAATGTCAGCAAAACTAAGGAAATGATGGTGGACTTCAGGAGACAGCGTGTAGACCAGCATCCCCCCATCTCCATTAATAACGCTGAGGTGGAGCAGGTCAGCAGTTTTAAGTTCCTTGGGGTCCACATCACTGAGGATCTGTCCTGGACACTACATACAGACACTGTGGTTAAGAAAGCCCGACAAAGACTCTACTTCCTGAGGAAGTTGAGGAAGTTTGGTATGAACACCAGCATCCTCACAAACTTCTACAGGTGCACCATCGAGAGCTTGTTGACGGGCTGCATCACAGTGTGGTATGGGAACTGCACCGCTCAGAGCCGCAAAGCACTACAGAGGGTGGTGCGAGCGGCAGAGGACATCACTGGCAGCAGTCTCCCCTCCATCCAGGACATTTACCACAGCAGGGGTCTGCGTAAGGCACGCAGCATCACTAAGGACCATACTCATCCGGCACAAGGACTCTTCCGTCTGCTACCCTCTGGTAGACGATACAGGAGCCTGCAGCACGCACAAAAACACTCAAAGACAGATATTACCCCCAAGCTGTCAGACTACTGAACTCTGGGTAATACTCTAAATAATACTGAACTCTCAATAATACTGCACTAAACTACTTTTCATTATGCATAATTATGTTTACTGCTGCTGCTCTATATGAATATATCATGTCTGTCACTACCTCACTGTAAATGCCTGTTACCTGTGCAATAATCAGTGCAATAACCTATGTGCAATATTTATATCATACTATGTGCAATACGAAATCCACATGCAACACCTACACCACACCATATTATGTGCAATCTGTGAAATACTTACACCTTATTTGATCTTGATTTAATCCTACCTGCACCTTGTACCTTGTTTTTTATTACATATTTTATTATATTGTCTATTATATTGTTTATTATATTGTTTACCTCTTCCCCTGCACTTTACAACACTTTTTTACCATGTACTATTATTGCATGTTATTAGTACTTCTTGACTATCTTAGCGAGTCAACGGTTCTACTGATCCTAAGCATTTCATTGCATTGTTGACCTTGTGTTGATTCTGCATATGACAAATAAACAATCTTGAATCTTGAATCTTGAATCCTCCTGACATCAAGACGAGAACCAAACCCAGACTGGTCCAAACTGAAACAAATATTTCAATTTCAAATTTTATTTGAAATTCTTTTTTTTTTTTTTTGGAAAGGTAATTCAAGCAGTTTTTAGCAACATATTTGCCACACATTCATTACCTACACTCAGTGGTGAAAGTAAGCCGGTGCGCACCGGAACGGCGCACCGGTATAACATTCACAGCCGGTACGCAGCACCGCTAAGAGAATGGTGGCCAAAACCCACATTTGAAAAAAAAAAGTAAGGTGCGCTATTCAAGTAGAAAACACAAATAACCACACTATGCCATTCGAGAATAACTGAAAGCTACCCAAAACTCTCGTGCAGAGATATCTGCAGTCTGTTAAGCAAGGATTGTCAAAACTTATCTGACTGTAGCCGTGAAAGTCGCCTAAACCATTGCGAGGCGGTGCTGCGCGCACGACCGGACACCTGTTTAGTAGACTGCAGGAGCTCCAGCTCGTGATTTAAATATGAGTATGCTTCACAAAGTGATCGCACGTTTTCCTGACACCCCGAAAAGTATTCATATGAGCTCTGCCACTCCCCGTACTTTTTTACATTATCACGTGTTTTAAATAGGCCTATATTTACAATATATCCACTTGATAGCCAATATATGTGCGCTTTCAGAAGCTTTTTCAGGAAGTGAGAGATGTGAAGTAAAGCATTGTGCTATGTAGAAAAAAAGAATGCAGAAAACAATTACTGAACTATTTAAAAGAAAAGAAAGAGCTGAGGAAAATGAAAATCGGGAAAAAGTTCGGAAAACATGTGTGTCAGAAGACTCCGTGCATAAAGTCCCCAGCGCGGTGGCGGTGAGTGAGGACGCAAGTGTTAGTGAGAAGGCAAATGTCGCAGGTGCAGGACCGTCAGCAGGTGATGATAGGGCTTCTGCAAGTGCTGTGTACCCCCTTGTCTGGTCAAAGGAACAATTTGATCAGTTCAAAATAAAAAATGAATGGCTCTATGCCCAAAACGGTATGCTTGGCTGTACCTCGTGTCGTGATGTTAAGTGCCTTGGAGTCAAAGCATCTCGTGGTGTAAATATCGCTAACAGTTGGGCAGATGGGAAAATCGCCCCGTGTGGCTATTCGAGGACAGTGCAGCTTTCATCCCTGCGCAAAAAAATCCATGAACACAGAGAATCTGCAGCCCATAATGAAGCAACAAAGATTCTTCAAACTGCACAGAAAGATATCCTCTTGAACATGACTGTCACCAGCCAGGAGTGTGCATTTGAGGCCACTGCCAGGGTTTTCAGAACCGCATATTTTGTTGCAAAACATGACAAACCTCTTACAGATTTTGAAAAACTAATTGACCTGCAAGAAACAAATTCCCTCGATTTGGGTCGTGTACTGCACAAGAAAACGGGCTGTGTTGACATAATTGATCACGTGTCATCTCAGATGAAGCATCAAATTGTGAGAAAGATCATTGAAAACAAAAGTAAAATTACAGTGTTGGCTGATGAGTCAACAAGTGTGGGGCACAAGTCGACACTCATTGTGTTTTTGAAGGCCAGCATCGATGGAGAGATGGATCCAATTGCCTTCCCATTGGAACTGATTGAGCTGGAGAATCTGTCTGCTGCTCACATCAAAGAGCAACTTATGCACTGCCTATTCAAACATGGCTTCACCATGGAATTACTGCAAGAGATTTTAATTGGGTTTTGCAGTGATGGAGCCAACGTGATGCTGGGAGTGAAGTCAGGTGTTGGGAAGCTGCTCCAGGCTGATTTCCCACACATCATCCTGTGGCACTGCCTACACCACAGGCTGGAGCTGGCAGTGGATCAGGCATTGGATGTTACTGGAGGAACCAAAGACGTCCAATCCTTTCTTGATGCTCTGTATTCTTTATACAGTCAGTCCCCAAAAAACATGCGGGAGCTGAGTGAGTGTGCCCACAATCTTCACATCACGTTAAGAAGAATTGGAAGAGTTTTCAGTGTCCGATGGGTGGCTTCTTCATACAGAGCTGTCGAGGCCATTTGGCATTCTTATGCAGCACTGGCACAGCACTTCCGAGATGCATCACAAGACAGTACAAGGGATAGCAGAGAGAGGGCCAAATTCCAAGGGTTGCTTTCTAAGTTGTGCTCCATCAACTTTCTTAAAAATCTTGCACTGATGGCTGATGCTCTGACAGAACTGAAGAGCCTCTCTGAAATTCTTCAGAACAGGAGGATCACTCTCCCAAAGGCACATGACATCATGACGACATACATCAAGCGGATAGAAAGTCTCGGCAGATATCCAGGACAACATACAGTTGAGGCATTACAGGCTGAGAGGGACATGCAATTCAAGGAAAAGATTTAAAAGTTGGCAAGTCTCCTACCATTGATTCAGCACAGTTCATCCAAGCAGTGGCACACAGTTTGAGTGAGAGGCTTTTCACAACAACAGCCAACAGAGCACAATCCAGTGTTGCAGCCCAAAGAAAAGCAAGTTACACCACACTGATGAACCAAATGGCAGTCCTTGACCCAGAGAAATGGGACCATGACAATCCCAGACATGGAGAGGATGAGGTGAGGGCTTTGTGTCATGCTCTACATGTAAATGAGAAAACAACACACCTTGGATTTGTTGAATATAAGGCAAGTGGAGGGAGAAGAATTCCAAACAACATGAAAAAGTTGTGCATAGCAGTAGACACCCTCTCAGCAAGTAATGCAGACTGTGAGAGGGGGTTCAGCGCTATGAACAATATCATTACTGACCACAGGAGCAAACTCACAACCAGAAATGCTTCAAACCTCCTCTTCATAAGTACAGTTGGCCCACCAACCAACCAGTGGAATCCGTTGCCATATGTAAAGACCTGGCTGGCCAAAGGGAGAAGAGCAGCACACTCCACACGTGGCATGGCTCACCAGCACGCTGAAGAGGGCAACTACTTCAGCCCTATATGGAATGTTTTTTAATTTTTTTTTTTCCAGATGGAGGGAATTCACAATTTTGCATTTTTCATGTGGCATGGCTCACCAGCACCCTGAGGACGACAACTGCTCCAGCCCTGTTTGGATTTTTTAAAAGTTTTTTTCCTGTTCTGAAGAAGGGAATCCATCATTTAGCATTTTTCAGTGAAGTTTCAAATTAAATGTTTATTAAAAGGAAAGTTCAAATAATAAAAGCAAAGTTCTCTCAGTAAAATATTTCCAAACTGAGCAATTTTGTAATGTCCTTTTTTCCACATACAGTACGCCTAGGTAGGCAGCACCATTTACATAGGCCCACAAAAATATGAAATAAATAAGTACATTAAAAAAGTTATTTATCTATGAAAAAGGTGTAAAACGTAAAAAAAAAAAAAAAAACCTGGGTAAAACAAGTGTTTTTGTTTTGTTTTTTTAAAAGGTAAAGTGATGCACTTTGATGACATTATAGCACCTGTAAGAAATGAAAACTACTTTCACCACTGCCTACACTAAGAGATACTAAAACAAACAAACAAACAAAAAACAGAAAAACGCTCTTGTATCAGGAGACAACATGGTAACAAAACTATAACAAACAAAACTATAATTTAGTGTTAAATTATTATTTGCCCAAACAATAAAGAGTTAATATTACTCTATTTTGTGAAGTGTTATCTGTTCTGTTGTAATTCATAATAATAATAATAATTCATTGCATTTATACAGCGCCTTTCATGACACTCAAAGCGCTTTACAGTTCATTGTTCATTCACTCCACACTTGGTGGTGGTGAGATACTTTCTGTAGCCACAGCTGCCCTGGGACAGACTGACGGAAGCGAGGCTGCCAATATGCGCCATCGGCCCCTCCGACCACCTCCAACACTCACACACACTCCACTGTCGTTGTGTTTTGTTTCATTCACACGTTTATTTAGTTTAGTTCTTCTCTCAAACTGAAAACTTTAAACTCCACCTTCACTAGAATCACTGGGATCATTTCAGCCCTGGAATTACTAATCTTTACTGAACTGAAGGTAAAAGGTAACTGTTAACTTGAAAATGACCACTACATGACATCACAAGATGGAATAGAGCGACAGATAAATAACAAAGGACTGCTCAAACATGTGTGAATGAAAGAAAACACAAATACAGGTATGTTAACAACATGATAACATGGCTTACATCTCACAAGAGTCACTTCTGTGTAATGTGGTCCCTTTAAACGCTTTGGGGCTCTTTTATCTGCTCTCGGCCCTCTCTAAACCATGCCCCCTCTGTGATGTATTATTTCCATGGCTTCAGTACAAAACATTTTAGGCCTTAATGAAAACGCGGTGCTCCGTCTCCGTGGAGCTTCAGACGCACAGATGAATTATAAATGAAACTCCACTCCAACAGACGATCGATCCAAACAAGGTCCAGGCTGCCATGACACTTTCCCTCATGGACCAGCTTCCCGCCAACCATTCAGAAACAGAAACAAAAAAAACGACAGACATAATAGACTCCCAAAGAGACAAAAATACAACTACACAGAACAGAGAGGCAGTTTTAAAGCAGACAGAGCTTTTAACCACATTCTATTTGGAGCTACTCATAAACAATTACTACCAGTGGTGAAGGCACTGCAGAAATGAACTTCTCAGAATGTGTGTGGGGACAAGTGAAGACTTTAAAAACACAAAGGAGCTTCATGAGCAAATAGAAGCAGAAAGATCAAGAATGTGGTACAAGTTCATATTATACAAAGCTTAGTACAGTGGTCTTCATGTAGACATTATTGTTTTTTTCTTGAAATGTTCCACAGTGTAGCATTTAACTTAAATCTCCATGGAGACAAGCTGCCACCACCAGGCCAAGTGACAAGAAGGGGCCCGTTCAGTAGTTTTGAGAAATAAAAAACACCTGTAACGTAATAAATACAAGATATATTTGTTTTAATGCCATGCTGCGGAACATCCCAGGCAAAGCAATAACATCGCCATCGAGACAAGCAGATGGCAGAAAAGTTACACAGTGTATCTTTAAGACAGTCTTTTGGTAGTTGTTGTGTTGTGAATAAAGCTTCCTTCTTTTCTCTCGTCTCATCATGTCAGATTACATGACTTGGATGTTTGTTTATGTATTTATTTATTTATTTGTTTCTTTACTTGTTTCATTCTTAAAGTATAGAAAGACAAAAACATTAAACATACATGAATGAAAAGGTGCAGAAAGAAGAGTTATCTTATGTTATCATCTGCCCCCTTTTCCAGACAATACGTTTCAAATCAATACATTTCATTTCACTCACAAACATTAATCAATACATATCTCAACATTATATTCACTCTCACGCACGTCTTAGTTTTCTTTCTCAACTCCGGATAACGTGATCTGGAGTTGTATTTACGGGAATCTTTCTCCAAAGGAAGAAGTTCCACAAACAAAAATGGTCCAGACAAATACACAAATGTGTTTAAAGGAAAAGTAACGTTATTTTACAATCTGAGCCTTCTTTCGGTAATAAAACAAGTCGTTTGACTCACCCATATCACGTTCGTGTCATTTGGAGCTGTTTGGTAAAAGTTATGTTGTAGCGTATCCGTTAGCATTTGTATTCGGGGCATTACTTTGCGGTCTCCAAATAACACAAACTTTAGCACTTTTCAAATCATAGAAGCTCGATGTTTTAATCTACGATTTTGTTTGAAGCAAAAGTGGCCTGTAATCCCAGATTTAGCCATAGTTTTCAGCTTTGCGTTTCATGTTTGGGTCCCGGGAGCTGAGAGCACAGTCCGCACATGCGCACTGTCCTCCTCATCTACTCGAAACTATGGATAAATCTCGGATTACAGGCCACTTTTGACCAAACGAAATCGTAGACTAAGACATCGAGCTTCTATGATTTGAAAAGTGCTAAAGTTTGTGTTATTTGGAGACCGCAAACTAATGCCCCGAGTACTCACGCTAACGGATACGCTACAACATAACTTTCTTCAAACAGCTCCAAATGACACCAACGTGCTATGGGTGAGTCAAACGACTTGTTTTATTACCGAAAGAAGGCTCAGATTGTAAAATAACGTTACTTTTCCTTAAAGGAAAAAGGTACTGTGTGTTTGAGCTGGTTCTCTCCTCCTCCCCTGTCTTCAACTCCTCTGCATCCCCTCCTCTCTTTCTTTCTTTCTTTCTTTCTTCACCTCGTCTCCTCTTCTCTCCTCTTCCTCACCTCTCCCTGACAGGACCGGAGTGTGGGGTAATGGAGCCTGACGGAGAGCTGGGGGCTTCACAACACTTAGCCCCGGCACAGTCCCACCCGTCCTGGATTAAGAGTGTGTGTGAGAGAGAGAGAGGGATGGAAGTGGAGAAAAAGAAAAAAAGAGGAGGATGGAGAGGAGAACGGGGGGGGCAGAGAGAAATAGAGAGATATAGAGGGGGCAGAGTGGGGGAGAAAGTGATTGGGAGAAGAGGAAAGAGTGTGGGGATGGGATAGAGAGAGATAGAAAGAGGGAGAGAGGAGGTAGAGGAGAAAGGGGGGTGGGTGCTGGTCTGGAAAGGTGCTTCACTGATGAATCTCTGGTGGGACTCTTTCACCACCCAAACATTTCTCTTCACATCAGTCACGGCACAAAGAGCACACACACTGCAAAAAAAATCTGACCTCACATAAAACCAGCTCAATCCAGAAAACTCACCAGGTTCATTGGATCTAAAATATGGCCTTGATATTGTATTAATTTTATCAAAAGCCTGAAATTACCCCTTTCCTCAAATATGAGGAATATATATAAAAATATATGCTCCTGGACATGTCTAAAATGTGCTTTTTTTTTTTCCATTTTGCAATTATACGTTTTTATACAGTTGTGCAGCTCGAGGTTTGCCTGAATTGCTTATTTGACCTTCACTGACATTTGATTTTTTTCAACGTGTCTTAAAATAAAATCATCGTATTGAAACATCTGAAACATCTTGAAGTTAATGATTAAATACTTCTTATTAAATACTTCTTAATTAGTCTAAAAACAAAATAGACGTTTATGAGCTTTAAACCATGTCAGAACGGGATATTTCTGTTTTCACTCCTCTTCATCTCCCCCTCTGCTCTCTACTTAAGATGAAATAAAAACATGTAAAAGAAAATTAGCTGGAGTCAGTTTTGCCGTTTTAAAAAGCGTGCATTTCTATAAAGTCATTTCTAAATCAATATTGTGGTTTAGAATAGGCAATGCAAATGTAATGCAATTGTAAAATGTTATAGTTAAAGCTCTATATTACACAAAAGTGACTCTTGTGAGCCTTCAGCCCTGTCATAATGCTGTTGTCTCCTCAAAAAACATACCTGGAGTTGTGTATGCTTCAGGAATCCCTTGTTATATGCTCTGTTCCACCTTATGATGTCAAGCAGTAGTTTTCAAGTTTACATGTACCTTTTGTTCAGTAGAAATTGGCAATTCCAGGGCTGAAATCAGTGTTTTCAGTTTGAGAGAAGAACTCAGCCTTTATACAGTATTTGTGTTTTAAACGTGTGAATGAAACGACTCCAGGTATGTTTTTGATGAGGAAACAACATTGTGACAGATCAGAAAACAGTGTAATAGGGGCCCTTTAAATACCCCCCAATTGCATAATATGTCTTCTTTAAATTAAGACTCGTATTCTGGTTTCAACCCATTCAAACGTTGTTTTTGCAGTGCTGGAGCAGAGCTAAGAGGAGCAGAGCATTTCCCCTTGGTTGCCCACCCGCAGAGCTCCACCCCTGGGCATACACAGCCCCTCATGCCCCCTCCTCTCCCGTACCTCCAGACCCTCGCCATCAATTATTCCTGAGGTCAATCGCTTCATTAGGAGATCCGCCCTTGGCTCTTGTTCTGTTGTTTTAGGGAAGTGGAGGGGGTCTGCAGCTCCTGATAGATGCTACATTAAACATGAGGAAATGGGTTAAAATACTGGCTGCAACTTTAAATGTCCCATATTAGATTTTTGCCAGTTACTCCAGTAACCCTCGTCAGAGGGGTTACATGAACAGGATGTGGGAGAAATGGTTACTTGGATACCCACAGTCCAAGCTAACGGCCAAACAACTAGTAGCTCAGTGTTCCAACATCCACAAAGGGAACTGCTATCACAACTAGAGATGGATGAGGTACAACACAAATGCTACGGCAAGAGAGGACGCCAGGTCAGAGGGGAGCTAACACCAACTCCCCAACCAGAGATTGGCCCCAATATGTATCACGCTGAGCGAGGCAGCGTCTGACCTGAAAGATAAGATCATGGCCCGAAAGAACACAAGGAAACCCCGACACCAGTTACAGAGGCTAAGTGAAGTACCATCTGAAAGTCTCCTAGAACATGTGAATGCAGCACTGAGAGCGATCCCTACCACAACCATCACTGAAACCAATGAGCTGATATACACTTCAGCAGCAGTGATCCTAGAGGTGCTGGGCTATAAGAGCAACCATGGGAGCCATGAGAGACAATACCCACCATGGAAAAGACGGTTAGAGGCTAAAATCAAGCAGATGCGGAGAGAAGTGAGCCAATTGTCAGAGGCCCAGAAAGGTGCAATGAAAAAGCAAGTACCCAAGAGGTACAGCCAGATGCCCATACCTGAAGCACTCGAAACTGCCAAGCAAAGGCTCCAAGCCTTAGCCAGCCGCCTAAAGAGGTACACTCGAGATAACGAGGCCAGACGAATAAACCGCCTGTGAAACCTGCAAAAGTGTACGCTCAATGGCAGGGGGATAACACCAGAGCAGACCCACCAAGGCTGGAGACTGAAAGGTACTGGAAAAGCATATGGGAGAGGGAGGCATCACATAACACCGATGCACAGTGGCTGGAGGTTCTGACCACAGCAACCTCCCTGAACAAGATCAAGACCCAGTCACCATCACAGTGGCAAACATTCAGGAAAGAGTCTCAGGCATGAAAAATTGGACAGCACCGGGCCCTGACATGATCCACGCATACTGGCTAAAGAAGCTCACTGCTCTCCATGAGCGCCTGGCAGCACAAATGAACCAGCTGTTAAGGGATGGGACTCACCCAAGGGCATACAATCCTGATCCTGAAGGATCCCTCGAAGGGTACAGTCCCATCCAACTATCGGCCAATAACCTGTCTCTCCACAACATGGAAGCTCATGTCAGGCATCATGGCGGCTAAGATAAGTGGGCACATGGATCAATACATGAGCACACCACAGAAGGGCATCGGCAAAAACTCCAGGGGAGCCAAACACCAACTCCTGGTTGACCGAACAGTCACAGAACCCGTCAGACCGCCCTGTGCACTACCTGGATTGATTAGAAGAAAGCCTCTGACTCAATGCCACACACACGGATCACTGAGTGCTTGGAGCTGTACAATATCAATAAGACTCTAAGGGCGTTCATTGCAAATTTGATGCAGCTATAGGCTACACAAATATAACACAGAAACCCTTGAACTCTTCTCTCAAACTGAAATCACTGTCCCACCTTGTGATGACATGTAGTAATACAGGCAGGAAGTCCACTGTGTTTTTAAACACCATACACCTTTACTAGAATTATTCAGATGATTACAGCCCTGCAATTGCCAATCTCTACTGAACTATAGGTAAAAGGTAGTTCTTAACTTCAACCACGATATAACATCACAAGGTGGAACAGAGCATTTTGGGCATTGGAGATAAACTATAATTATAAAGGTTTACTCAATCCTCATTTCATGTGTGAATAAAACAAAATATAACTCGGGTCTGTTGAGGATGTAACAGCTAGAGATGCGCGGATGGGCTTTTTTTCCATCCGCAACCACATGAAAAAAACGTCATCCGTCCGATATCCATTTGCACGCACGTTTTTTCAGGGATTTTCAAAACCGCGCCCGCCAACTTATGATAATTCCAAAATTCTCTGCACTGCACAGCCCCATTTTAAAAAATGTGGTTGTTCAACCGCCACCGCCCGAATTTAATAAAAAATATTATTTTTCGTCACATCATCATCCGTCACATCATCCATCATTTACAGGTTTAGCCGCTGTGCCCGCGGCTGTAACCGCCATCCGCGCATCTCTAGTAACAGCATCAGAGTGTATAACTCCACTATATAATCTAAATGTGCAATTTTCTCTACATTCTCTTATTTACTCAGTTGGCAGTAGCTCAGTTGGTCGAGCGTTTGTCCACTGATCCAAAGGTTGGCGGTTCAAATCCCGCTCTTGACATAAGAAACATCAGTGGTTGAGCGGTCAGATCCACTGACCCACAGGTTGGTTGGTACGATTCCAGCTCCCACAGATGAATGCTGCCGTTGTGTCCTTGGGCAAGACACTTAACCCACCTCGCCCCCAGTGTCTGCGTACACTGGTGTGTGAATGTGTGTGAATGGGTGGTTCCTTTGGGTGCCTTGAAGGTGGAAAAGCGCTATATAAAGATGTGACCATTTACTGATTTTATTATTATTAATTACTTATTTTATTATTACTACTTATATTGTCTGCATGCCCTTTTTTGGTCTAACTTTCTTTTGCACTAAACTGCCTGGAGCTAATGTGAATTTCTCCTGTGTGAGTAATAAAGTCTTATCTTATCTTACCTTATTATAACACAAGAGTCAGTTTAGTGTAATACAGGACTTTTAAGTGTAAGTCAAACGTTATTCAATTTTAGTCGTCCACATTCAGACGTCTAAATCTGGTCTATGTATACCTGATATGATTTCAAGTCTTTTATAAGTTTAAGCTTAAGATTACAGATGCACAATGTAACTTTTTTGATGTCACCTTTTTGTCTTTCTGTCGTCATGGAGATGTTACTGCTTTGCCTGAATGTCCCACAGTGTGGTATTTAACTCACCTTTCTTCATGGTGTCAGGCAGATGGTTAATGCATAAACATGCATCAAGGTCATTTGGAGCAGCAAAAATGCCCTTAATGCAACACAAAATAGATATGCTTAATGCTATACTATGGAACATTCAAAGCAAAGAAATAAAGCCTCTATTGAGACAACCAGAGAGGCAGAAAAGTTCCATAGACCCACTTTAAACTCTCACTCCAGACTTCATTTGAACTAATAATTTATCTGCGGTCGGACATTTTTTTCTTGAACTTTTTCAGACATTTTCAGATGGGCGTGAGATGAGCCCTCTGACCCTGCATTAATCTGTGGATGGCTGCTCAAGTGTTGCATAAGAGTTTCAATATTTTATGGACGGAAATGAAAAATACATCATTGAACTGTAAGTGCCTGGTTCAACTCCTAAGGCAAGTGCTGGGGTCTAAAGGTCTAAAGGTGAGAGAAACCATAGGAAAATACAGGACAATGGTGCGTTTCCTATAGTAAAGATATGAAGGCAAAATGACCAGTATTATACAGTATATGATCATCATCATGATAATCCAAATAGGTCAAGTTCAAATGTATTAGACTAAACAAGAGAGGCTGTAATAAATAACAGCTTTTGTCTGAGCTGTTCACTTGTAAAATGAAGTCCTGTTCCATTTTTTCTCTGCTCCTGCCTTAAAGGTCACATGGCATGAAATTTTCACTTTCTGAGGTTTTTGAACGTTAATGTGAGCTCCCCTACCCTGTTTAGGCCCCCCCCCCATGGTTAAAAGTTGCGAAATGTCTAAACTGAACATTTGCGATCCTTTTCTGCGTTACAAAAAATCGGAGCTCAAACGGGCGATTTTGAACAAGGCACCTTATTGACGTCAGATCGAAAAAAGAAATGCAAATGCAGTTCCACCCCCGTCTGTCTGTACTCAGCGTCTCTGTAAATCACGCCCAGAGAGTTTGGACTGCGAATGCGCTAGGCAATGCGAAATGCGTTTTTTTATTTGCCTGGAGGCACGTCCGAGTGTTTCTAGGCTCGGAAGTCCTTTATCTGAGCCTCTGGACCTTTGAACAGCAGTGGTTTAATTTTATTTTCTGTGGAAATGTGTTTATTTTTCAATGGAATGCTTCAAATCTCTCCCCCCGTGCAAAAACAAGGAAATGGATCAGCTGAGGGCTCTGAGCTCTGAGCGGAGAGTTTGGCCACGCCCCCACCCTCTACTACTGGCCAGCTCTTTTCTCCTCATTTGCATTCAAGCAACAACGCCCAGAATAAAGTGTTTGAGAGAGATATTTATGACTCTTTCTCATCTTATCTCTGTTTCTCATGCACTGAGTGTTGATTTTGAAGAAGGATTCATTTACAGTATTAGGGAACCATTAAGGAGCCATATAAAAGCATCAACAAGTACCATGTCATGGGATCTTTAAGGGTTCATTGTGTAACTTTACTGGTCGAGGGTCCACCGCCTGGTTGTTTGGTGTGGGCTGAAATGTTCTTCTACAGTTTGGTAATAAACTTATTTATCTACATAGAGACGTCATCAAGCCAAGTTACAGATCAGATCAATTAAGATGTAACTATGGTGTGGACTATGGACATTTCTATGGTCTTTTTTCAATTAAAAGACCCATAACAAAACAAATGCTGATGCTAGATGTTTAATGCTGTAACATTACACACAAAGCAGGAGATGGGTGACAGACCAGAAAAGTTGCACAATGCACCTTTAACAGTGCATAGAACTGGGCAGAAAAGTGCTTGGATCATGTTGTATGTTGTATGCAGAGCTGCTGTTTTATCAGAAAGGTCAGACAGGTCAGATCTGTGGAAAGGCAACCCAGCTTACAGTCAGAATGTGCCTGTTTTCTAGGTATTTTTGAGCTATAAAACTACCTGGAATTGAATAAATGTAAGGCAGAGCTGTTTAATGTCATACTGTGGAACATTCCAGGCAGAACAATGACCTATCCATAGACACAAACAGGTGATGGACCCTCCACCAAAAAAATTACACACTGCAACTTTAACTCGAATAAACAGATGCATGTCACAGAAAACACTATCATTTTTCCATAAACAACATGAAGCTTGATGACTACTTCCTCCAGAGGTCTCCCAGGAAATATCGTGTCAAACGTGAGCGCAGAAGAAGACTGACAAGATCAACAACAAGAGCGCCCCCTCTGCCTCCAAAGACGTGAACCGAGATAACTCTGAACGCTCACAAAGAGTTTGAGAGAAGAGAACTGAGTCTGATCCACTGAGGAGGAGGATTACTCAGAGCCAGAGAGAAGACTGAACCAAATCTGTGTATAAGAGGAGGTTAAACACGAGACCAGAGAGGGAACAGCCACAGTTTATAAAGGCTGGTCTCACAGGAGGATGTATGTTTAGATGGATAGGGAAGGTTTTTATAAAAAGAACGGCAGATCGAAAGACAGTTAGACAGAGATAGATAATCAGAAATAAAGTCTGTCTCTAGTCAGTATAGACCATAATGCATTGTGAGAGGTAGAAGTAGGTAAGTAGAATTAATTCTGAATCTCACTGTTGATCAATATTAGCCGCTTATCTTATTCAAGCACAAACTGGACTGGGAAATGTGGGTTAAGTGCCTTGCCCTGTGACACGACAATAGAGTATGCGACATTTGAACCGGCTATGCTCCAGACACATGGTGTGTTTGTCATTTCAGCTGAACAAGTGAATCTCTAGACTTTATTGTTACATGGATAACATTGGTTTATTTTCAAATTCCCACCCACGTGGCCTGAAGCGACTCTGCGAGGCTTTGTGTGGAGAGAGGGAGCTTTGGCATCATTTTAAATCTCACATAACAGCAATGCACCCTGTCAGTTATATAAATCACCTATATGGGAAGTGTGCTTAAATCCAGGGCCAGATATAGCGATTCAATTTGTGTGCATCATTTAACTCATTCACTGCCGGCCTGTTTTCAGAATGTCAACCCCAGACTGCCAGAACTTTTAGACCATTTTCACTGATTTTCCAAGACTCACAGAATACTGAGTTCTTTGACTATATAGACATGGCACACATCAAAATAAAGTGTAGACTCTCTTCTTTCACCTAGAAATTTTTTTTTGTTTCTAACCTTTTCGGTTCTCAAGTAATTGATAGTAGAACATAGGGAAGTTTCAGCAAAAACACAGTTTTCTGATCAAAATTGGAGAAAACAAGCATTTTCTACAAAGAGTCATTTCGAGCAGATCGGTGATTTTGACGTCAATATTTATTGATTTAGTGACACCTCAAACATCTAAAATAACAGAGAAAGAGATTTTTGATGACAAAGTACATTTTTTATTTACTAATATAAGAATATAAGGCTCTGTGAATCCTTCAACTCAATAGTGGCAAGAGATGTTTACAGGATATAATAATATCTTTTCATATAGAATAGAACTTTGTCACTTCACAACAATATTGAGGCTCAGAGTACACACACACACACGCACCTACACACACACACACACACACACACACACATATACGTATATGTACATACACACAAGCCCATGCATAAACCTTTACACACACACAGCTACACACAGCGCGCACGCACACACGCGCGCGTACACATGCAAGCACGCACACACACATATAAACTTAATTCTTCTCATCTCGTGCCTCTTTGGAGAGCAGAATCCAAGTCAGTAAACTTCTTTGGCGCTGTCGTAGTTCTGATCAGTCTCCCTGCTCCGCGCAGCGCGATCAGGACACGCCCCCTGCCTCAGCCAGAGCAGATCTCTGCCCCGACATCGCTGCGTGTCTCTGTGATCCTCTGATCCGGGATCTTGGGTCCCAAAAGCGATCAAACCGCTCCGTAGGCGCTGATCAACAGTTATCTGCTTTTCCGGGTTCACTCGCCTCACCATCTTGCTCCACTCGCCTCCACTCGCACTCCACAGTACACATACACTACACTCCTCTCCTCTCCCGCCTCTCCGATCGGCAGATAATCATACAAGATCGCCACCTACAGGTTGGGAAGTGTGAATTACACCTTCAAAGCTGCTCCAGGTCGTATCCTAGCAACCCCCGCTGAAAAACGTCCTTGACGAGTTTATTCGTCACGGCACTCAACGTTCGGATTCAACATGACGAGAAAACTCGTCACCGGCAGTCAATGAGTTAAAGAGCTTATTACAAGTCGTGTTACTTTAAGTTGACTATCTGTAACGGCCTACTGAAAGGTCCGATATTAGGCAAAATTCACTTGCTCTTACCTCCTCATAAACACACCTGGAGTTGTGTTTTGCCTCATGCACAGATGTTTGAGGATGTTTGAGCCTTTATTATTATTAGGGGAGGGTATTGGCAAAGAAGTCACGATTCAATTCGAATCACGATTCATATGCGACGATGCGATACTATCACGATGCATCACGATACTTGAATTATTGCGATGCATTGTTTATATATTCGACATACTTGAGTGAAAATGTACCAAAAAAAGAGGATAACTTAAATATCAGTGTCTGTGTATCTGGGTCGTGTCTTCAACTGATACAGAACTCTGAGCAACTCAATTCAGAACTGAATTTATTGAATAACAAAAACAAATAAACCAAACCAATAACAAAAAAGTGCAGAGGATTTTTTCTGAAACAAAAAGTGATGTTCAAACATTTGCCATTTTGGAGGCAGCTCCATCATAACAAACAATACCCTTTCACAAAGGAAAAAGTGCAGAGGATTTATTTTTAAAAAAATAAACTAATAATTAATTTATTTATTTATTAATAATAAATTAATAAATTATTAATTAATAAAAATAGAGAATCGATGCAGTATATTGTGAAAGTTCGTGTCGCGATGCGTTGTCATGACGATTATTTTGCACACCCCTAATTATTAGTATGTAACTTGTTTGGTTGGGGGATTTGCCACCTACTTGTTTCCATGGAATTTTTTTTATTTCATTTTATTTTACTCTTACTATGAGCAGCTCTCCACAGAGCTGCCTGTAACTTGACCTGGTGGCATCACCTGCTTGTCTCCATGGAGATGATAGAAGTTTAAAGCCATACAGATGAATTATTAAAACCAGACAAGCTACATAGTGCACCTTTAGCAATAAAAATGAGGCTGTCACAATGGCAATTAAAAATAATTAAGGAAGAAATGAAATGAAAACATGAGACAATGTAGTCCCTCATCTGTCCATCAGTGGTTCAGTGTAGAGAAGATTTCAGCAGTGCTCATGTGGACACTCATGTGGACACTTATGTGGACACTCACGTGGACACTCATGTGGACACTCACGTGGACACTCATGTGGACACTTATGGGGACACTCATGTGGACACTCATGTGGACACTCATGTGGACACTCACGTGGACACTCGTGGACACTCACGGGAACACTCACGTGGACACTCACGTGGACACTCACGTGGACACTCATGTGGACACTCATGGGGACACTCATGGGGACACTCATGGGGACACTCACGTGGACACTCACGTGGACACTCATGTGGACACTCACGGGGACACTCATGTGGACACTCATGTGGACACTCACGGGGACACTCATGTGGACACTCGTGGACACTCATGTGGACACTCACGTGGACACTCATGTGGACACTTATGGGGACACTCATGTGGACACTCATGTGGACACTCATGTGGACACTCATGTGGACACTCACGGGGACACTTATGTGGACACTCACGTGGACACTCATGTGGACACTCACGTGGACACTCATGTGGACACTTATGGGGACACTCATGTGGACACTCATGTGGACACTCATGGGGACACTCACGTGGACACTCGTGGACACTCACGGGAACACTCACGTGGACACTCACGTGGACACTCACGTGGACACTCATGTGGACACTCATGGGGACACTCATGGGGACACTCACGTGGACACTCACGTGGACACTCATGTGGACACTCACGGGGACACTCATGTGGACACTCATGTGGACACTCATGGGGACACTCATGTGGACACTCATGGGGACACTCACGTGGACACTCATGGGGACACTCACGTGGACACTCACGTGACACTCACGGGGACACTCACGTGACACTCACGTGACACTCACGGGGACACTGATGTGGACACTCACGTGGACACTCACGTGGACACTCACGTGACACTCACGGGGACACTGATGTGGACACTCACGTGGACACTCACGTGGACACTCACGTGGACACTCACGTGACACTCACGGGGACACTCACGTGACACTCATGTGGACACTCACGTGACACTCACGGGGACACTGATGTGGACACTCACGTGGACACTCACGTGGACACTCACGTGGACACTCACGGGGACACTCACGTGACACTCATGTGGACACTCATGTGGACACTCACGTGGACACTCACGTGACACTCACGGGGACACTGATGTGGACACTCACGGGGACACTCACGTGACACTCATGTGGACACTCATGTGGACACTCACGTGGACACTCACGTGACACTCACGGGGACACTGATGTGGACACTCACGTGGACACTCACGTGACACTCACGGGGACACTCACGTGACACTCATGTGGACACTCACGTGGACACTCACGTGGACACTCACGTGGACACTCACGTGGACACTCACGTGGACACTCACGTGGACACTCACGGGGACACTCACGTGGACACTCACGTGGACACTCACGTGGACACTCACGTGGACACTCACGTGGACACTCATGTGGACACTCATGTGGACACTCATGTGGACACTCATGTGGACACTCATGTGGACACTCATGTGGACACTGTTGAAATCAAGGCTCCTGTCCAAAAGCCATTTTCAGTTTCAAAAGAAAACATATTCATTATTTGGGTTACACTTAGGTATTTATCATTCATTTAGATTTTCTTTAGATTGAGTCCATTTCTATCAGTAAATTCTAGTTTTTCAAATTCTTGTATTGCATGAAATACTACAAACTTTTCCGGACTCCAGCTGGATGTTTAGTGTCTTTACTTTGACTGCAGCCACGTCAGAAGAGTCACTTTAAATTGTAACAGTAAGTGGTGTTTTGTAGTGAATTGTTTGGGATGAGGTTTGGGAACAGTGCCGTCTCTTCTGCTGCGAAGCCTGAGGACTGCCTGAAGCCTGCACTGTTCACTTTCTACTCTTTAAGGATTCATTATGTTAAAACACAGAGACTGATCCTGTGAGCAAGGCAAAAACATGGTTCAATCCATCTCTCAGTCACTGGGAGATTATAAAGACAATTAGACCATAGATTTGATGGTCATATCCCCCAGTTCTACAGACACAATATTATGTCATGCATCATAGTTGGGTCTTCAATGGAGAAGTTGGCTTTAATTTAGGTCTAATGGTCTAATTCTTCATTTGTCCAGGAGTGACTCAATGTAGAGAAGGTTTCATGATCATTTTCAGTTGTACCGGCTAGAAACACTTAAGTTCAACCCCCAAAAAGGAAGAGTTTGTGGTTTGGGGTTGGACTTACTCAGGGTTGGAACAATTTCTAATTATACGAGGATAGATTTATGGTTTAGCACTGGTTTGGACTGGACTTTGTCTTGATCTTCTTGGTGGTACTTGGAAAGCTAATATTTTAGAAGGTGTAAAGTGGCACCTGGAACGTTCTTCAGAAAAATTGTGAAATACCTGAGACTGTATTGAGAAGTTTGTACTGTACAGAGCAGCAGAAGAGCCAAGGCACCCAGAGGTCACCCATGTGCACTGTTTGTAAAGGGCTTTGGAGGCATGTCTGAACATATATTGGATGGACTGCTAAAATATCATTACATGGTATCCAAAATACACACTTTTCCAATACTTTACAAAGATGCGACTCACTGTTGAATCTCCCCATTTTCATATGTGCGTGATTGAAAGGTGTATTAACCAATCAGGGATACGCATGATCCATCTGTATCAAAACAAATATGGCTGCTTAGGAGGAAAAAAGAAAAGAAAAAAATATCACAATGGACAGAAAACCAAAGGATAATCTGATAGATGACCAATAACTCTCTTCGTTTCACATGCATCATCATGTTTGGTTCGATTATAATAATACAAAAAACATTATTCTATTGTAACATCCTAATGCTGGTACACATCGTACTTGTGTCGCACTGTCGTACATCGTGCTGTACTTGTGCTACTGAAAAAGATGTGTTCCAGTTCAATATTTTAAAAGGGAAATCTCCAAATAGCTTTTCATAAACAGAAGTCCATTCAGACAGACACACATACAGCAGTGGCATTGAACAATAGTTTCCATTTGCTGCTAATGAAGACGGATCCATGTGGCGTCGCATTGATTTATCTGCCTCTGATTAAATAGAAGCTTTCTCTGAAGAAGTGCCGTGGCCATTAGGCTGAGCACACATGATGTATGGAGATAGGCGTTTGGGTCGTTATAGCTTCATGTGGGATTTGTACACGTCTCTACAGCTTTACTCTGTCTGCTGAGGAGACACCACAAAGAAATGCACTTTTACAGCACTAAGAACAGGGAGCTGCATTGATAGCATGATAGCATGCTAATTGGTGAACTGTGTTGATCTGGGGCCACTGGTGACCTGGAGCCTTTCTCTCATTAGACATACAATCTGATAAAAGTGCAAATGTATGGACAGAAGAAATCATTCTCAGAACTGTAATATAGTTTGCCATGCAGTATTTAGGAGTTTGAGCCATATGCAAAAAGTCAATATTGCAAACTATGAGCCTCAGTTATTATTATTTTTGTCATAAAACTGACATCTAAATGAGGATGTTCAGAATGTCCTATGGGCTACTGAATTGTTTATGTTTTCACGTTTGCCCCTACTTCAGAATATTCATGCAGAACGTTTGGATTGTGTCTGACAGACAGTGGTGAAAAGTCTTCAGGTTAAGCAGCACAGGTTTACTGTACATGCACAAGCTTCAGAGCAGAGACAGAGACACAGATCGTGCCTCATCCAGGATCACTGGTCTGGACCCCACAGTCTCGTCTTAAAGGTCCCATGACATGGTACTTCTTGATGCTTTTATATGGCTCCTTAATGGTTCCCTAATACTGTAAATGAATCCTTCTTCAAAATCAACACTCAGTGCATGAGAAACAGAGATAAGATGAGAAAGTCATAAATATCTCTCTCAAACACTTTATTCTGGGCGTTGTTGCTTGAATGCAAATGAGGAGAAAACAGCTGGCCAATAGTAGAGGGTGGGGGCGTGGCCAAACTCTCCGCTGTAGCTCACAGCTGATCCATTTCCTTGTTTTTGCACGGGGGGAGAGATGGGAAGCGTTCCATTGAAAAATAAACACATTTCCACATAAAATAAAATTAAACCACTGCTGTTCAAAGGTCCAGAGGCTCAGATAAAGGACTTCCGAGCCTAGAAACACTCGGACGTGCCTCCAGGCAAATAAAAAAACTAGGGCTGTCAAACGATTAATTTTCTTGATCGCAACTAATCTCAGAAATTTCATAGTTAATCGTGATTTATTTTGCATGTTTAAAATTGATATCTTGCAGTAAGACCGTTCGAATCTAAAGTTAAACTCACAATGCAAAGTATTTCTCACCATTTTTTTATTTCAAAAAAGTGCAGAGAAAGGAAAAAGTAACAATGAACCAGTAATAGTGCTTACTTTGAGAAATTGTAAATAAATGATTGAAGCCCGCTCGAGCTGCCTGCGGATGCGTAGAAGGAACAAAATACGAGCAAACTCAAAATAGCGCGTTTAACCAACAATGAATTTAATTAATACAACCAAATGAGCTGCATATGGATGGTAGAATTGCGGAAAATGCTGGCAAACTCTGATCGCGATTAAAAAAAATGTTCGCGATCATAACTCTAATCGCGATTAATCGCGATTAACGCGTTAATATTCCCAGCCCTAAAAAAACGCATTTCACATTGCCTAGCGCATTCGCAGTCCAAACTCTCTGGGCGTGATTTACAGAGACGCTGAGTACAGACAGACGGGGGTGGAACTGCATTTGCATTTCTTTTTTCGATCTGACGTCAATAAGTTTCCTTGTTCAAAATCGCCCGTTTGAGCTCTGTTTTTTTCTAACGCAGAAAAGGATCACAAATGCTCAGTTTAGACATTTCACAACTTTTAGCCATGGGGGGGGGGGGCTAAACAGGGTAGGGGAGCTCACATTAACGTTCAAAAACCTCAGAAAGTGAAAATTTCATGCCATGGGAACTTTAAGGACATGGGGGAGATTTTTACTTCTACTTTGAAAAGAGGTTATTATCTCATCTGTCCTTGTGGATCATTTGAAAGCATTTAAAATCTATAGATGCACTATGTAAATATCTGTCCTGTGTAAAAAGTCTCTCCAGCGTAGTACTAGTACTTTATATCATCACAGTTTCTGCTCTCATAGGTACAATAAATCAGAACCTGCTAAACAACTTACATTTCCTCCACCTCAGATTTTGAGCTTGTTATCATAAAACTCTGCACATTTATTCACTCATTCGCTGATTCGTAGGAGTAAAACTGCACAGTGGCTTCTTTAGCGCTGCTGAGAAATTGCATTGTTTAGTTGTTTAGCACATGAACAAATGCCTGATGAATGAGGTTCTGTGTTCTTTAAAGTGGAGTAGTTCCATAGAGAAAATAACATGTTAATACTAAACAAAGGCCCTAACTACAATTTCACCAATCTGAATATCCCTGCTGTTCTGATCCACATTTGTAAAGTCAGTCCATTTAAAGTCCACTGTGAGTTTGGCCTGTTGGACCTGTCCTCTGTTTGAAGCTGTTTCAGACCACACTTTGATCTTCTCTCTCTCCTCTATCTCCTCTCTCTGTTTAGTTTTCCCTCAATGATGAAACCCGACCCAGGAGGCCTGGGACGGGACACTATGTTTCAAGAAAAACACATTTTAAAAAGCTCAGAATATGGGGCTGTCCATTGAAGATATTCATGAGACTTTTTGATCACAATGGACTAAAGAAAATTATAAGAGAGAAGAGAGAAGTCAACCAAGGAACTACGCAGCAAGGATATAGCAATGTTTGAAGGGCCCATATTATGTCTATGTTATAATGTTTCCTCATCACAAACTTACCAATAGTGTGAAAAATCCGACCATGACCCGGATGTGCGGCCATGTTGGAGATATCACTCACTCAAAGTAAACACGCTTATAATTCGGCACGGTGGCTGAGTGGCTAGCACTCATGCTTCACAGCTAGAAGGTTCTGGGCTCGATCCCCGGGTCGCCCGAGCCTTTCTGTGTGGAGTTTGCATGTTCTCCCCGTGTCTGGGTGGGTTTCCTCCGGGCACTCCAGTTTCCCCCACCAACCCAAAACATGCTCCAGGTAAAATCCTCCAGCTGAGGTCCTGACCAAACCGAGCAATAAGATCATGGAGATGGTCCCCGGGCGCCTGAACGACGAGCTGCCCACTGCTCCTGAAGGATGGGTCAAATGCAGAGCAATAATTTCCCTACGGGGATGAATAAAGTCTGTCTTCTTCTTCTTCTTCTTCTTATAAAGCAACAGAATTTTTTTTTTAAATGTTGCGACCTTCCACATCGGAATCCAGAACTCCTGATCCAGTTGACCAGTTGTACAGAGATAAGTTGGACGCCAAAGAAAAGGAGCGTTATATGAACAAACTCAAATTAATTGGGCGAGAAGATCCATATGAGATGGATTCAAGTTTGTTCAGTGGCGATTTGTGGATTCTGCTGCTGTAAGAGATCCCGATATTTTCAACTACCTGATCTTCTCCCCAAGTCCTGACACAGCACAAGACCTTCAGAGCTCTAAAGGTCTGGAGGACTTCAGAGATCTAAAGGTCTGGAGGACTTCAGAGATCTAAAGGTCTGGAGGAACAGCCAGTTTGTTTGTGGCTGGGACAAGAGCGGAAAGTGCAGAAAATTGGAGGCGAGCGTATTGTGATGGCAAAGGTGGGCATACTTCTATTACATGTGTAACGTGTTTCAGTACAAGTATACTGCTTTTGCAAATACAGGGGGTCCTCGGGTTACGACGGTCTCGACTTACGACGTTTCGTGGTTACAAACGCGCCCCCATTAAAAATATATATATATTACGCGTCATTCCGTCTTACGCGGTTTAGCGTGGTAAGCGACGTAAACAAACGTGAACGGCGCGCGGCGCACGGCGGAAGAATACACTTTGTTGTGGTTGTAGGGCGGAGAAGACGGCCTCGTGTGTGTGCCCAATGTGGGTGGAAGTACCTGATGTGGGCTCTGATCTGCTCCTATGAAAGCGACAGTGATAACCAAGCAGTGTAGTGGTCTAAATATTGAGATGGAAAGGTTATTGGTGCTTTGGTTGGAAGATCAAAGGCAAAATCCGGTTTACGACGAAATTCGGGTTACGACGCGTCTTAAGAACGGATCAACGTCGTAACCCGAGGACCCCCTGTACTCACATTTTGCAAAGATTAAAATATGAACATCGTCTTTCTGCCTCTGTCGCCTCCTTTCCTTTGATAATCGCTCTGTCTGTTCACCCTGGTCGGTCACTACTTTAGGGAAACGATAGAACTGCAGGTGTTTTACTCCGATCTATGTTTTGTCCGATCTATTGTGATGCCCGAGGACCTGGTTAGCTCAACTGGTAAGTCATGGACTTTCCCCCTGGGGGTTGTAGGTTCAAACCCCCCCGGGCAATGAGCTAACCAGTGGGGGTCCTTGGGCAAGACCCTTCACAGTACTGACCCCCGGGCGCCGAAAAAGATGGCTGCTCACTGCTCCTGAAAAGGATGGGTCAAATGCAGAAGTCAAATTTCTCCCGTGTGTCATTGTGTGTGAAACCAAATAAAGGCTTAAGCCTAATCTTAATAATAATAATAATAGTTTGACCATTTTGCTTTTTTTTTAACTTGACAGGAAAAGTGCAATGTTTGTTTTGTTTCGAGTATCTCCAACATGGCCCACTTCCAGATTATGACATCACTTGAAAACACACTATTAGAGTGTTGTTGTTGTTTTGTTTCATTCACACACGTTTAACACAGTGTTTCCCAACCAGGGGTACGCGAGCACACTGCAGGGGGCACTCGGCAGTGTCGCTGCCAGGCGCAGGGGGAGATTTTTTTGCATTTTTTAATTCTAATTTGAGTAAATTTAATTTTAAAAAAAAAAAGAGAGAAATTGCCTGAGAATTAAATTTTCAAATTAAGGAGATGAAATAAAATGATTTTCATTTAATAATCTGTTGTCACGTTCTACTTTTGTAGAATTATCCACACGTATGAGTGAGGGGGGGGGGACTCGAGGTGTGACACAAAGGCTCAGGGGGACACAAGACAAAAAAGGTTGGGAAACACTGGTTTAACACACCAACACTGCATATTTAGGCCAAATTCTTTTCTCAAGAAGAAAACACTCCTGTTCCACTTTGTGATGTCATGTGGTAATACAGGAAGTCCTCCACTGTGTTTTTAAACTCCATACACCTTTACTAGAATCATTTGGATTATTTCAGCCCTGGAAATTCCAACCTCTACTGAACTAAAGGTAAAAGTTAGTTGTTAACTTGAAAACTACCGCTTCATGACATCACAAAGTGGACAGTAGACAGACTTAGAGGTTATTATTGTTTTTGATGACGTACAGTAACAACATTATATCACAAGAGTCAATTTGACTTAATATAGGACCTTTAAATGCCACTACAGCTTTCTCCATAGAGAAAGAACAAAACTATACCTCAATTAGCCTTACAGTTAGTTATTATAATATTACACCCGAGCTTTTATAGAGTCAGTCAGCCCAAACATTCCCAAACCAATTCACCTCTCCACGGGCCCCCTCCTCTCAGGCGTACACTATTAAAGACACAGGCTCCTATCTCTATTCAAATCTCCATTTGCGTGAAAATGTAAGAAGTCTGAACAGAGCAGAGTCTCCGCACCCCGAGAGCCGTCCGTGTGCGCCGGATAAATCAGCTTCTCTGCTAAAATACTATGCAAATGTCCACCCCATGCAGAGCAGCCAGGCCAATGCATTATCAGCACAGATACAGGCTTCCGAGTCAAGTTCAAGTGTGGTCAAAATGAAACAAAATTGAAGGGAAAAATAGAAGGGAATTTACTGTGAAGTGCGTGTATAACAGGAACTCTTCAAACACTATGGAGGCCTGTTAGGATCAAGAAGCAATGGACTCCCGCCGAGACTGTAGCAACAGCCAAGCGACAGATAAGAGCCTGAGTGAAATCTGACGCCAAAAGAGAAACAAAGGTTTATGTGGAAATGAGCGGAGATTTAGAAGGAGAAGTGAGAAGAGCAGAGCGGAGGGAGACACACACAGGTTTAGACCCATTTACCTTTATTTTCAGGGAATCAGGAAGTGCACTGTTAGCATGCTGATGTTATGCTAGCAGTACCGTTTTTGAGCTACGATTCAGAAGGAGGAGGTGATCTGTGTTGATACGATGTGAGAAAAGCAGAGCGGAGGGAAACAGACAGGCTTAGATTCATTTAAAGAATCAGGAAGTGCACTGTTAGCATGCTATTATAGTAGCATTAACATTATTTTTTTTTTTACCTTATGTATAGAATCAAGAATAATGATTTATTTATTACTCATTTCTATATTTCTCAAATGTCAGATATGTTCACTGTCCTATTAGTTTTTGGTAGTAATAATGTTTTGTATAACGTTGCTTGACGTTTTTTTTGTTTTATCGATGTTCCCTCATCAAAATGTAGTCAAAGTCAAAGTGGACTTTATTGTCAGTTCACTATGGAACAGGCGTTACACAGAGGATTCAAACTGCGTTTCACCAGACACCAAATACTAACTCAACTAACTCAACTAACTCAACTAAACACACACACACACGCATGCACACACAAACACACAGCTACACTCATGAACATGAAGTGTATACCAAGAAGGTTCCGGGTTCGATCCCCGGGTCGCCTGGGCCTTTCTGTGTGGAGTTTGCATGTTCTCCCCGTGTCTGGGTGGGTTTCCTCCGGGCACTCCGGTTTCCCCCACCAACTCAAAACATGCTCCAGGTAAAATCCTCCAGCTGAGGTCCTGACCAAGCCGAAGCAAGAAGATCCTGGAGATGGTCCCCGGGCGCAGTAATGTGCTGCTCACTGCTCCTGATAACAGGATGGGTCAAATGCAGAACTGGGATTTCCCCACTGTGGGACTAATAAAGGCATAGCTTTCTTTTTTTCTTTCTATACAGACATCAACAATAAATAGACCATAAGACATACAGGTAATCATAAACGCTTCCAACAAGCAGGAAAGTTGGAGGTAGCTCTTCTTGAGAGCTGGTGCAGTTAAAAGTGAAGTATGCAGTATGATATAGTGATAGTATATAGATATAGTGATTACAGACTTTTATTGTTTTCACTGTGGTCAGACCAATCCTGGATGCAACACAAGTCTACACAAGGACTAGTTTAAGAATAAAGCAAAAGAAGCACACCATCCCACAGCACATTGTCTGAAATGCTGAATGTAAAAACAACAGTGTGTTGCTGTGACAGGAGCCGTCAGTGACAGAGCTGTGCTGCTTTTCACAAGTCCTGTTCAAAAGTTCAAATCACACTACAGCACTGAGCCTGTTCTGTCACATAAACCACAGAGAAGAAAGGGCAGCCCTGCACCTGCCACTCCTCCTCTGCACCTGCCACTCCTCCTCTGCACCTGCCACTCCTCCTCTGCACCTGCCACTCCTCCTCTGCACCTGCCACTCCTCCTCTGCACCTGCCACTCCTCCTCTGCACCTGCCACTCCTCCTCTGCACCTGCCACTCCTCCTCTGCACCTGCCACTCCTCCTGTCAGATCTAACGCTATAATGATGGACTTGAGTGCATCATCACACATGCTTTTTCTAAATATTTTTGGCATTAAAACAATAGATTAGAGAACGTTTTTAACCTATTGCTGGAAGGTAAAACAAATTCTACTCGATACAGTTTCAACACTGAAAAATATGCCTTTCCCCTCATGACAGTGTTTTGAGGTGTGGAGAAAAGGACTGAATAATATGAACTATTCAAGCTTTTGCAAAAAAACTTTATGCCAAACACAAGTCCATGTATGGAAGCAACTGCACGTTACCCTGATCCTGCTTCATTTCACAGGGGTTCAGGGGTACACAATAAATACATAAATAAGTTGTAGTAATGTGTGTGTTGCAGCTAGTGTTTCCGTAATATTAATACTTAATAAAAACAGGTTTATTTTAATACCACAGTAAAATGCAATGCAATAATTTATTAGTTTTGCAGTTTTGATCAGGAAGTTGATGAACCCATTTCTAATACTGAGCTGTTTTAGGTAAATATAGAAATTTATAATCAACAAAAAAAAAAGCCAGCTCCAGTAACTCCAGATTTTAATGGAAACAATGCAATGACATGGTTAAAAGCTCCAGAAGATCAGGTCATCTTAAACCAGGGCCTATAAACTACACAGAGGAAAGACATTCATGAGTTCTGCTTTCAGAAAAATAAGCACTCATTTCATGTCTTTTCTCGTCATAAAGGTGCATTGTGTAATTTTTCTGGTGGAGGGTCCATCAAATGCTTTTCTTCATGGAGATGTTATTGCTTTGTCTGGAATGTTTCACAGTGTGGCATTAAAGGGACAGTGTGTAAGATTTTTACCCGTTAATTACTGAAATTGAAGATACCCATTCAAAAATACATTGTTTTCCAAGCCTTTTCACTTCCATCATGAAATCAAAGTATTCTTTTGGACTTAGATATAGTCACATAAAAGGGGGATCTTCCCCATGCAGAGGCAGCCATTTTGAATACGAGAGCCGCAGAAGGACATTTGGGCTCCGCCTTCGCCTTCGGCAAGGCTCGTGGTTTTGGGTAAACAACACAAGCATGCTGCCGGATCAGACGTCGTAATGGATCTAACACGTGTTTTGGACTAAATTGTTTTACTGGATTTTATTCGCTGGATCCTTACGGACAAATTGAGAGCAAGTTTATGGTGAAATACAGAGTTTGGCCTGTGCAAAGCATTCTAAGGTAAGCTAACCTCGTTTTGTGCTTTTCCGTATAAAAGCCCCATGTGCTCGGGGAGTGATTGTTGTGCAGGGAAATGAATTGCAGAGTGAAAAAGAGGAGACTGTAAGGTTTCATTTGATGTGTAGAGTGTCATGGTACATGATCGGGAATGTGTGTTTTCATGTGAAAAGAAAAAAAAAAACAGTGAACGGGACCGCGTTTTATTTATACCGTAGTTGTCGGCGAGAGCTCGCACAGCACCGAGTGCGCGCAGTTACGCGAGCTGTCCGCGTTACGGCGCGCCCGGGTGACCCTCGAGGTCTGCCGTAGCCAAAAGAGGAAGTGCAATAGCCACTATCCACCTATGCGCCATGAATCCTACACACTGGACCTTTAAACCTTTCTATCTTTGAAAAGAAGAAACCAGACCAAGTTACAGGTCAGATCTGTGGAGACGACCCCGCTTACAGTCAAAATGCTGTTTTTATAGGTATTTTTGAGCTATAAAACCACCTGTAATTTAATAAATGTAAGGTAGAGCTGTGTAACGTCATACTGTGGAATATTCTAGTCAGACCAGCTAAAAAGTGACATAGTGCATCTTTAAGATTGAAAAACCCTTCACTTGATGACAACAGACACCAGTGTAACTCCTCTGCTACACTTCTTTGCATTTCCAGAGGCACCACATTATATAGAAAGAAGCTTCAGGCTGTTTCTCCCAAACTTTAAATGTTCCGCGGCTTATTAGGTTAGAATGAGTCCAACAGTTTGTCTACGCACTAAAGTGTCCCCAAAACCCCATTACAACCAAAGTAATACACAAGACGTAATGATAAACCACGGCTATTAACTTTAAACTGAATTAAAGAAGTGGAAACAAAGGATAACAGCACTGGACAGAGGAAGGAAGCAGAGAACAGAGAGAGAGAAAGAGGGTGGAAGAGAAGGAAAGAGAGAAAGAGGAGAGGGAGAGTGGAAGTTAAGAAGAGTGAGAGAGAAAGATAAAGCAGGAGGGGGAAAAGAAGAAGAGAGGAGAAGGAGGATAGGGAGAGAGACAAAGAGAGGACAGCGTTAAGTAAAGAGAGAAGAGGGAGAGAAAGGGGGAGAGAGATGACAGCACATGTGTAACAGTAATACGTGCTCTACTGTGTTTTTAAACTCCATTCACCTTTGCTACAACCATTTGCATGATTTCAGATCTGGAATTGGCGATCTCTACTAACCAAAGGTAAAAACTACCACTTCATGACATCATAAGGTGAAACAGACCATTTTGAGCTTTGGAGATGTAAACAGACTAATACAAATGTGGGAATGAAAAAACACTCTGGGTATGTTTTTGAGGAGGAACACTATTACAACATGGCTTAAAGCTCACAAGAGTCAATTTTGTGTAATAGAAGGAGTTAAAAAGGGAGAAGAGAAGAAGAAGAGAAGAAGAAGAGAGCGTGAAGGAGGGAGGAGAGAATGAGTGTAGACACCAGGTCTGATTTTGATTATTGGCTTTGGACCAGAGCCTACAGAGTTTAGCCCATGCACTGCTCCTGTCACATCTCATTTGGGTTGCTGCCATGGCGATTGTCCATTCAGCATTATCCCTGTGACAAATGAGAGGTCAGCCATTCTCAAGGTCACCCGCTCTGTCCATGAGGGCCTCCAGGACCGGCCACACCACAGCCCTACACACTCAGAGTAATTAAAACCGCCCAACAACACCAAGGCAAAGTCAATACGTGTTTTGTGCGACTGCTAATGAGATGCTAATTAATGGTCCTGCAAGGAATAAGGTCTGAACAATTCAAGGACAGTGTTTAGTCACAATTTAGAATCAGTACGCTTGGGGAATGTATATATTTAAAGGGCCCAGACGACATCATTCTCTGATCTGTTCTAATGTTGTTTCCTCATCACAAACACACCTGGAGTTGTGTTTTGTTTCATTCACACATGTTTAAAGGTCCCATGACATGGTACTTGTTGATGCTTTTATATGGCTCCTTAATGGTTCCCTAATACTGTAAATGAATCCTTCTTCAAAATCAACACTCAGTGCATGAGAAACAGAAATAAGATGAGAAAGAGTCATTTTTCTCACTCTGAACACTCCATAATGGGCGTTGTTTCTTGAATGCAAATGAGGAGAAAAAAGCTGGCCAATAGTAGAGGGTGGGGGCGTGGCCAAACGCTCCGGTCTCCGCTGTAGCCCACAGCTGATCCATTTCCTTGTTTTTGCACGGGGGGAGAGATTTGAAGCGTTCCATTGAAAAATAAACACATTTCCACAGAAAATAAAATCAAACCACTGCTGTTCAAAGGTCCAGAGGCTCAGATAAAGGACTTCCGAGCCTAGAAACACTCGGACGTGCCTCCAGGCAAATAAAAAAACGCATTTCGCATTGCCTAGTGCATTCGCAGTCCAAACTCTCTGGGCGTGATTTACAGAGACGCTGAGTACAGACAGACGGGGGTGGAACTGCATTTGCATTTCTTTTTTCGATCTGACGTCAATAAGTTTCCTTGTTCAAAATCGCCCGTTTGAGCTCCGATTGTTTGTAACGCATAACGCAGAAAAGGATCGCAAATGCTCAGTTTAGACATTTCACAACTTTTAACCATGGGGGGGGGGCCTAAACAGGGTAGGGGAGCTCACATTAACGTTCAAAAACCTCAGAAAGTGAAAATTTCATGCCATGGGACCTTTAACACACAAACCCTGCATATTTAGACTGAGTTCTTCACTCGAACAGAAAACACTCATTGTGATGTCATGTGGTGATACAGGAAGTGCTCCTCTGTGTTTTTCAACTCCATACACCTTCACTAGAATCATTTGGATCATTTCAAACCTGGAATTTCCGATATCTACTGAACAAAAGGTAAAAGGTAGCTTGAAAACTACAACGACACGACATCACGAGGTGGAACAGAGCATTTGTATATAAAGACAGCCTAAATGCACAATTACTAAAACATATGAAAATGAAACAAAGCACATCTCCAGGTATGTTCTGCGGAGGTAACAGCATTATAACATGTCTTAAAGCTCACAAGAGTCTATTTTGTGTAATATAGGAGCTTTAATATGAAATCTTTCTTTGCATACTTTACCTGTGAAGTTTCTTGGTTTGACAATATGTTCATTGGGACGGAGACGTAAAAATGACAAAGGAGGAAGGAAATACATCACTATAAAGGCCGAATACAAGAATTTCATAACATAAAAATGAAAACAAACTGCAAACACCAACCATTTGCTATGTATTTCAGTTTTCATTCATTCATTCTTTAGTCTCAGATGATGTAGTTTAAGTGTTTTGCTCATGGACACAAGGGCAGTACCAAAGTTTTCTATTAAAAGAGCTACAGCCCTGAAATTTAACTTTGACAATAAAGTGTGTCTACCCACCATGTTTAAAGTATCTATAGAAATGTGTCTGGTGAAAGTGCCTCTCAGTCTCACTCTTCACTGTGACAGACTCGTGGTGTTCCAGATGGTCGTGGTGTCTATGTCAGGCCCCATTACACTGACTGATATACAGTATATAAGACATATAGACATCGCATATACTGTACAGTCTGAAGGACATATAAGAAACTGTCACTCGTTCTGGTCATTTATATACAGTAGAAGACAAATGCACAACTCAAACTGCTGCGTCGTACAGCACTCGGGCTGTCATTTTGATCATTATAAGTGTTATCTGAAAAAAAAAAAAAAAACATCTAAAACATCTAAAAACATGCCTAACAATCTTTTATAACAAAGAAAATGTCATTAGACCAAAATGTCAAAATAATAATAATAATACAGTAATCCCTGGTTTATCGCGGGGGTTCGGTTCCAGACATAACCCGCAATAAGAGAAATCCGTGAAGTAGGACAACTTTATATTTTACAATTATTCTACAAGTTTTAAGGCTGTAAACGCCTCACCACACACATTATACGCTTTTCTCAGACTGGAATTAACATTTTCTCACATTTGTCTCTAGTTTAAATGCTCAAACTTTCATAGATTTTCAACAAAATGTATTAATAGTGACGTGTGGGGGGAGACACGGCCCCGGAAGCCCCGCCGGACGCGTCCACGTTTAGTCCTGGTCTAGTCTCTTAGCCAATCAGGACGCAGAACACAATGTTATGGTGGTCCCCGGGCACAGTAATGTGCTGCGCACTGCTCCTAATAACAGGATGGGTTAAATGCAGAGAAGAATTTCTCCTGTGTGAGATCAATAAAGTCACTTCTTATTGGGCGTTATGAATGTCTATCATTTGGCGTATACGTAGCCCATAGCAAATCATGTCAGTTGTCAGTTCAAACTACAAGTTTCCATTTGTCGCGTAGTACGCGTCACCGTCTTTCCACCCCTCCCCGCTCTCTGATTGGCTCCCAAAATCAGGAGAGCTCGCTTAGCCTAGTTGCCAGGCTGTCTTTCGAATTGAAGAAGAAGAAGAAGACACGCTTTATTCATCTCCGTAGGGAAATTATTTCTCTGCATTTGACCCATCCTTCAGGAGCAGTGGGCAGCTCGTCGTTCAGGCGCCCGGGGACCATCTCCATGATCTTATTGTTTGGCTTGGTCAGGACCTAAGCTGGAGGATTTTACTTGGAACGAATGAAAGCAGCCTGGGATTTCCCAGGTTAGGTCAGATCTGGGCAAAAAACATCTTTGCAGTACTTGTTTGCTTCTTGCCACATCACCAAACAAAACATAATTATTGAACTCAATCTCTCTCTGCATCTCTGTGTCTGGCCCCTCACTGTTCTCTCAATTCACTATCATAACATCCACATTAATTCTCTCTCTTTCTCCAAACATTCACAACATTTCCTCCCAGAAGGGGGTCAGAACACAGAGTCCAGAGACCAATGAATAAACATGAGCAGGGCACTGGTTTCTTGTTCATGCCGACAACAGTGGCAGTAGCAGTAACAGTATGTGCTCAGTCAGTCTGTGTGAGAGGAAAGTGGGACAGCCCCTGGTAAGACTCAGTGGGGTGTTGAAAAACAGGGTGCAAGACTTGGACGAGTTTGGGACTTTGACAGGAGCTGTGTAAAAGGATAATCGTCTGTGACTGTACTGCAAAAACATACAGAACATCCACATTAGTTCAAATCTATTGAATAACAGCTACCTTTTTATCTTTTGTTCAGTAGAGATTGGCAATTCCAGGGCTGAAATTATCCAAATTATTCTAGTGAAAAACACAGTGGAGCACTTCCTGTATTACCACATGACATCACAAGGTGGAACAAAGTGTTTTCTGTTTGAGGGAAGAACTCCTGGAGTTTTTCCAGGTGATGACGAAACAACATTATAAATATAGCTGCAAGCAGCAATGTGGGGCCAAGCAGTGACCCAGCCTAATTTGATGACGTGCGTTTTTGAAAATCAGACTTACGGTTCAAAAGTTACAAGCAGAAATGTCCCTCAAATATTGACCTGTTGGTGGCGCTAGAGGGTTTGAGCTGGGGCCCTGTAATTTTTTGTGTGGAATCCTGGGAAGGACGCGAACATCTGTGAAAAGTTTGAAAATAATCCTATGAAGGGTTCCTGAGATATGAGCTCACTTCCTATTCACGTGCGTTGAAAGGTCAGTATCGGGTGCATAGAACTGACCTGTTGACCTGCTGGTGGCGCTAGACGGTTGGGGGTGGGCGCCTATAAATTGCTGTGGGTAAAGAGGAGACTGGCTGGAATGTGCATGCCAAATTTCACAACTTTTTACCAGATGGTTCTAGGGGTTGCCATAGACTCCCAGAGGCGGAAGAATATTTGATAATAATAATAATAATAGGAATCAGTAGAAACACTATGGGGCCTCACAGCTTCACTGCTTTGCCCCAACAACATGGAAAATAACATAATATCAGTCCTTTAAATACATTTGTTTTCAGACATGTAAGGCAATGTGTTATTATCTCCAGATGTGTTGTAGGGACTTTTGAGAGTCCTTGGGCAAGACACTTCACCTGTTTTTCCTTTGTAAATTGTGCAAATGAGATATTGTTGGTGGTTATACGCAGTAGTCGAGTTGTAAAATGAAACCGGGGGGATGGTGAAATTTTTCATTTATGTGACATATTTTCCAGTGGGGGGTGTGGTCCTGGTTTAGTCCCGGTTTAGTCCCGGTTTAGACCCGGTATAGTCCTGGTTTAGTCCTGGTTTATTCCTGGTTTAGTCCCACTTTAGTCCCGGTTTAGACCTGGTTTAGTCCTGGTTTAGTCCTGGTTTAGACCCAGTTTAGTCCTGGTTTAGACCTGGTTTATTCCTGGTTTAGTCCCACTTTAGTCCCGGTTTAGACCTGGTTTAGACCTGGTTTAGTCCTGGTTTATTCCTGGTTTAGTCCCACTTTAGTCCCGGTTTAGACCCGGTTTAGTCCTGGTTTAGTCCCAGTTTAGTCCTGTACACACGCTAACATAAGGCCCCTGCTGTCAGCCAATCTGTCCCTTTGACGCATAAATAATCTGATAATATGACTCACCCATAAGAACGCGGTCACTCCCGATAGTTTGCGTATCCACGTGTATGCGTGCGTCGGGTATATCCACGGTCTTTAATAATCCGGAGCTCCGGAGAAACGGACATATTCCGAACGTATCCCGTGTCCCGAGGCGAGAGTTCCTTCTTACATAGCATTAATGTAGCAAGTTAAGGATTCTTATTCTCTTGGAAATGCCATAAACATTCACGCGGCTCGCTCACAGCTGATCGGCGAACAGGCGCAAACACAACAGCGCTAATCGTCATGATTGGCGGGAGCGCGATCAGTGGTGCTGCAACATGATTGGAAGCTGGAGCGCAGTTCGGCCTTTGATTGGCTCTTGGCACTGGCTATTTTTACTTCAAAATGGTGAATTTTGCCAAAAGGTGAGGGACTTTCATGGCTGATTGATTAAATGCCACAAGGGATGGAAGAAGGGATGACCCCCCCCCCCATCCCCCCTCAACTCAAGTACTGGTTATACGTAACCTGGCTCACACCAGGTTGATATGTGTGTCACTCTGAATTGAGGGACAGCCCTCTCTGACAGTGATTAGAAAATGTGGAGCATCATGATGATTATTTGAATCTGATTGGTTGAAGTGTCACAACACCAGAACAAGCCAAAATCTGACTTTTATTCCATCCAGTTTAGAGAAAAGCACAAACATTTTCTCTGTCCATAAATACAGAAAGCGCTCATACAAACATACTGTAGTACATCTGTTGGCATCACCATGTTTGTTTTGGTTGGTTTTGGCCCTTTGGCTTCCACACAAACCTCAGTGCTCCTCTGTGATTGGCTGACAGGTGGTGGGGGTCCAATCGCAAAGCCAAGATGGATTCTCCTGAGTTTGTGAACTCACAAATATCATGAGAATCCATTTTTCTGTGGAGGGTTGGAGGGGCCAATAGATCAGATTAGCAGTCTAACTTTAGTCAACTTCAGGGCAACTGTGGCTAAAAAAATCACTTACCAAGAAGAGAAGTAATTTATATATGAAAACATATTAAAAAAATAGAGCAGTGCAATGAGTTAAGATAAGATAACATAAGGTATGCCTTTATTAGTCCCACAGTGGGGAAGTTGATGCCGTCTGGTCCTGCTGCCTTCCTCTAATCTTCTTGAGCTAAACTCTGAGTTTAGTCTAAACTCTCTGAGTTAGCCCTGAATAATGTGCTTCTCCTTGTTCTGACAAACCATTAACAGCCATAGAGCTTTAGAATCAACATGAAATCTATTCTAACCACTGGACATAAGCCAGGGCTCTCAGAGCACTGGCCAACACGATCACTGCTTAAACACAATATCCTAGAACACATCATAAAGCCCATAGGTCCATTTAGCACAGTAAATAAAGCCTGTCTAATTAACACATGGATGAAGTCTTCTGGAGTCTGCACTGGGCCAAAGCACAGTCACAGCAGATCTGAAGGACACACCGCGGGGGAATCACAACAATTAGACCTGCCAATCTCCCAAATGTCAGATACAGAGGAAGGGGAGGATGAAGAAGAGGAGGAGGAGGAAGAGAAGGCGGGAGAGGAGGAAGGTTCTGCTTGGGCGGGTTTACACAGAGTTAAGGACAGAGGAGACAGGTGAAAGGGGAGAAAGGAGGGGGAGGGAGGTATAATCACTACAGGCTCTTACAGGAGAAAGCAATCGTGAGGAAATGTGGAAGAGCAGTTTATATCATACTATATAAAGCTAAAAAACAAAACATAAAACATCAGTCCTGCATTTCACTGGCTGCCTGTTGTTTTTAGAATTGACTTTTAAATTGTATTGTTTGTTTTTAAATGCATTTATGGACTATTTATCAGAAATGCTCACCCCAGTCAGATCCCTTTGGTTTTCTGACCAGTGTCTGGACTGTCCAGGGGCTACAATTAAAGGTGCATTGTGCCACTTTTCTGGTGGAGAGTTCGTCACCTGCTTGTCTTCATGGAGATACTATTGCTTTGTCTGGAATATTCCATTTGTATGACAGTAAACACATCGAGCATTTATTCATTACAGATTTTTCTGTTGCTCAAAATGACAATAATTCTCTGTGTGAATAGGAGCCCTCTCCACAGATCTGCCCTGTCATGTAGCCTATAGTGGTCTCACTTAATCTCCACCTGGAACATTCTAGACAAAGCAATATCATTTCCATGGCGACAAGCAGCAGTGACAGACCCTCCACCAGAAAAGTTGTGCAATGCACCTTTAAGAGCAGAGGAGATAAAGCACCAGAACAGCCCCCAAACCGTGGAACTCTCTCCCCCCGCCAATCAGTAGAACTTTAAATCTTTATTAAAAGCACACTTTTTTGCTTTGGCTTTTAAAGGAGCATTGTGTAACTTTTCTGGTGGAGGATCTGTCAAAAGCTGTTCTGCATGGAGAACTGCTTTTCTGTTTAATGTCATACCATGGAACACTCCAGGCAAAGTAATGACATATCTATGGGAAGAAGCAGGTGATGGACCCCAAATCAAAAAGTTACACAGTGCACCTTTAACACAAGATCTTTTTGTGTGATTTGTTTTACTTACCATCTTGTTTACCGTCTCTTAAGCCCTATTCGGATGGATTAGTTTTACAGGGGCATGTAGAGTCATATAAATGACCCATTCACACAGGACAACAAATGTCCGGAATATTTATTTGACATGGGAGGAGTTTGTTTACGCTCTGCCGTCACGTATTTATCGTGGAGGATTTTTGTGGGGCAGGGCATAAAGCATCAGCTGAAGATAGATAAGTCATGATTAGTCTATGTGAAATATTAGCGAACTATGCACATTATGTCCCATAATCAGGACTAACAGAGCAAACATGACCTAAAACAAGCACAAGTTTCATGCCTCTGACGACTGGGCTTTTTGGGCTTTTTCATTGGTCGATGTGTGCGTTTGTTTGAGAGTACCGGTAGATCATTTTGTTTGCCGGCAAAACAAAGCGCTTCAAGCTCCTCCGTGTTTGAAAATTGCGGTAAATGATTTCTTTAAACGGATGTGACGAAATATTACATACATCTTTACCGAGGGTCGCATTCGCACGGGATTAATATGACCTAATTCCTCCAGACCGTTTTACAGAAGGTGAAACTCGTAAATTTCACAGACTCCGTTATGTTTACGGACATGGCGCATTCAGACAGGACTAAATTCCCTGGTAATTATTACTTCACCCCATAAAACTAATCCCGTCCGAATAGGGCTTACTGTGTTTTATTGTGCCACAGTTGTTTTGTTTTTTACTTTACATGTGTATTTATCATGATTGAGTTGTGCCATACTTGATTTTGTGCAGCACTTTGGGGCAGTGATGGCTTTTTGTAAATGTGCTTTATAAATAAAACTGGACCTTGACCTTGACCCAAGCAGGTGGCCCCACGAGGCCAAATTACACGTCAGATCTGTGGAGAGGCAACCCTTTTCACAGTTGAAGTTCAATATTTTGAGCAATAAAACCACTTGCAACTGATTAAATACAATATAGATATGTTTAATGCCGTACTGCGGAACACTCCAAGCAAAGCAAAACATCACCAGAAAAGTGACATAGTTCATCTTTATCGTGACAAACCTCCCTCCCGTCTACATCTCTAATGAAGCGTTCTCCTCTCTGGTGGTGCTCCAGTTCACTCCTCAAATATACAGTGACTTCATCAGATATTTGTTGTATTAAATTCCCAGCATGAGGCCGATCAGCTCCTCATTTCCTCTGATTAGATTTGAAAATGAGGGACCGTTCCCATTTGTGGAGCCCAGTTCAAGTGTCTGGTCCATTGCACCAGTCGTCGTCCATATTGAAGACAATGCAGTTATGGGCAGGGTAATGTCGAAACTTGATACACTTATAACAGGGAGGACTTGAGCTTATCCATTACATCTGTGTGTGGTCTGCCATTAAAAACAGGTCCAATTTCACAAGGAGCATTTTGGTCAGTGGCCCTATCTCGTAATCCGACGCTCGGCTCCGATGGGGACTGCTTAGTATGCTGCTGTGGGGCTTTTGTATTTCGTTTTTACCGGAAAGGTTCAGAGCAGATGGTCCAAGGGCAGAGTACGATTTTATTCTAAAATATGGGGAAAATGGAAATGAAACATTTGGATGTCTGTGTGCTTTTTCACTGTATAATGGCTAACCTTCCAGATATTCATTACTCTATCATTTGGCTAATTGCAAGCATTGTTTATCATTGTGCAATCAGCAGAAGGACTTTAATACAATATTTTCATCAATATTTACACTTGGATGCAACGTGCTGCTGGTGAGGACAGTGCCTTTAACCCTGTAGCAGCAGCACACCCATCACTGCCTCTCGTTACATAAGAGGCTTCCATTTCACATTTCAAATGTCTGTGTCTATTTCCTGTATTGATCTGGTGCTAATCCTAACGCTAATGCAGCCTGTCATTTGTGCTTTGAAAGACGCAGCCCTGCCCATTATTACTCCACATGATTTGGAAACTTCAAATCAAACGTTGGGAGGGGGGCAGGATGTACAGTTAGAGTAAAGCAATGTCCAAACCACAAATACAAACACATCTTCTACGATGGCAGAAACATACCTGGAGTTTTGTTTTATTTTATTCACACATGTTTGAGTAAGCATTTTTTATTAGTCTGTCTACATCTCCAAAGCTGAAAAAGCTCTGTTCCACCTTGTGATGTCATGTTACAGGAGTTTTTACATGTAGTTCAGTAGAGAGCGTCAATTCCAGGTTTGAAATCATCCAAATGATTAGTAGTAGTAGTATTACTACTAGGGATGCAAATTATCCATTAATTCATTAATTGATAGTTGATTGACCTTATCGATCGATTAACGATTAACTGATAAGCGGCGTTTTTCACCTGAATTTGAGTGTTTCAATAGGGTCTTTAAGAATATAAGCTATAGTAACATAACACTGAGTCATAAATATATCATAGTATTTTTATATTGTATATTCCTCAATTAATTATTCCTTAGTAAAAAGCAGACAAATGTATTGATGCTGAATAACAGAATACACTAATCCCTCGCTCTATCGCGGTTCACGGATTTATTATTATTTTTTCTTTTTTTTTTTTTTTTTTTATAGTGTAAATTTCTGTTCTCTGTCCTGATTGGCTAAGAGACTAGACCAGGACTAAACGTGGACTAAACCAGGTCTAGACCAGAACTAAACCAGGTCTAGGCCTGGACTAAACCAGGATTAAATCACCATGTGCCGCTGCTGGTTTCGTGCGACTGGTTTGTGGCTCGGGCTGAGACGCATTCCGGGCGCCGCGGTTCGATCTCGCCTCGCGCGTACACCGGGGCTGCTGAGCAGTGCCGTTGGCGCCTGCGGCCGGCTGTGAGTTGAGCTTGGCGCAGCGCGGTGCGCGGTTGCCTTGTTTCGTGACCAAGCGGGTGCGCGTGTCCGCGATTAGCGATTAATTACAATTAATGCATTTTGTTCGACCAACGTCTTGATCGACAATTAATCGTTAATCGACTAATTGTTGACATCTCTAATTACTACATGACATCATAAGTGTTTTCTGTTTGAGTAAATATGTGTGATTTGTGTGTTAAACATGAAACAAAACACAACACAAAAGAAATAAAGTTCTACTCCGAATCCCCTCCCCCTTGTGCTTGTATCAAACACATGGTGGAGTTCTGTATCAGGCCCGAAGAGAGGCTTGGTGACGTGTGCAGTGGTGGAGGATTGCGGGACGGGGCAATGGAGACAGACGATGTACTGATGAGAGATATGAAAGCAGAGAGAGAGAGAGAGAGAGAGAGGCCCTTTGATCTGAGGCCCCAGTGAATGTGGACGACAAGAGAAGACTGCAAACAAGTACAGGCACTGTAAAACCTCACTCAGCTGAAGAGGGCTCAGCAGAGTAAAGGAGGAGCTACGAGAGTAGAATTTTAATTTGATCTGTATCTAGGAGAAGTAGTAATAGTACTAATAGTACTAATAGTAGTAGTAGTGGATAGTAGGAGCAGTAATAGTTGTAGTAGTTGTAGTCGTAGTGGTCGTCGCAGTAGTCATAATAGTTGTAGTAGTAGTAAAATAGTAGTATGTGGCTTCAGTTTTGAAGTTTAAAAAGACAATTGAAGTATTCTGTTATTTAAGGTTAATGGTTGAGCCTCTTTTGTCCCCACAGGGAGAATTTGTCCTCTGCATTTGACCCGCCTCCAGGTCTTGAGCTCGTCTTGCTCAGGAAGATCTCAGCTGTAGGATTTTGACCTATGGCGCATGTTTGGATTGACGGGTAAAGAGCCCAGAGGAAGTCCACACAGACACAGGGAGAACATCCAAACTCAGCCACCATGAGTCCACCTCAGGACAGATGTGGACAGAGACGGAGCTTAAACACCACACACTGACCCAATAAATGGTTTACTGTTGGTGAGTTTGAGTTTTTAACCCTGCAAGAGTCAATCCCCAGTAGAAGAGGGAGAGACGGTCCTGATGGAGAGATAAAAGGCAACGGAGAGAGTGGTGGGGTGAGGAGATAGAAGGAGAAACACACAAGGATGACAGCAACAGGGAGGGAGAGAAAGAGAGAGAGAGAGAAGATGAGAAGGGGGGGGGGTAGTAAGAGAGGAAAAAAGAAGGAAGGGATGGAGAGAGATAGAAAAGTGAAAGAGGAAGAGATGTAGTGAAGGAGGGAGTTGAGACAGGGAAAAGAGGGAGAGAGAAGTAAGGTAAAGAGAGGGAGAGGAAGGGGAAAAGAGAGAGAGGAAGGGGTGGATGGATAGACAAAAACAGGCAATAGAAAAGGATAGAGTAAATGAGAGAAAAGGAGAGAGAATGGCAGAGAGAGATAGGGAAAGAGAGGGGGAGGTGAGAGCAATAGAGAAATAAAGGAGAGAGAGAAAAGAAACTGGAAAGAGATGAATAGATATAATGAAGAGCAGAATAAAGAGGGACAAAGCAAATAAAGACAGTGAAAGAAAGACGGAGGGAGAAGAGCAAGAGAAAGAGGCAGAGCAGTGATAAGAGGAGGACGTTAAAAGGATGTGAGTCTGTTTAGGGACTTCTCTGGAGAGCTACGCTAAAGCAATTAGCATCAAATCCTTCCACGAAAGACCACGGCAACGCAGAGGATCAGGAGCAAAGCCACAGCCCGAGATACAGTCGCACTTTTAATTGGCACGTCAGGAGCACAAGTTTGGGTCCATAGAGTGCACTTGTCCCACACAAAAGGAGAGAGGGAGGGGGGGAGAAAGAGAGAAAGAGAGAAAATGAGGGAGAGATAGAAACAACAGTGACTCTAAGAGGTGCACTTGAAAGGAGAGAGGAAATAAAGGAGTAAGAGAGAGGGAGGGGGAGAGAGAAAAGGTGAGAGGAGCAAGAGAGAGAGGATGTTCAGAGTGGAGAGTGGACTTGGTCAAGAAACTGCAAACAAAAGGAGAGAGAGCGAGAGAGGGAGAGACAGAGGGGGAGGAAAGGAGAGAGGGAAAGAGAGTAAACAGAGGAACAGTGGACTCAGAGAACTGTGTGCACTGATAACAAAACTCCACATTAAATGGATAGAAAGTTCACTCCAGACTGGAGTGAGAGAAGGAGGAGGAGGAGGAGGAGGAGGAGAGGAGGAGGGGATTTTATTTAACCGTTTTTTGGATTGAGGACAGAATACTGAACAGAAGGAGTTGTACAAAGTTATTAAAGCTGCAGTGCATCTATATTTTTGTAAATAGTACAATTTGTTGTTTTTATTGCTGCAAACTCAGAAGAAAAATATGTTTTCATCGGCAAATCCTGCTTTGGGAGGACAGAGGAGAGTCTGTGCACACGTCATGAAAAATACAACGTATAACATGGGCCGATACAGATATCCCAATATTTCTCTGTTGTGACTGCAACGTAATCAATATGTGCAGATGACATGATAAATCTTATAAAATCCACATCTTAAAGAGCTCATATGCTATTTCTGATCTGTAATAATGTCGTTTCCTCATCACAAACACACCCAGAGTTGTGTTTTGTTTTATTCGCACATATTTTAACACACAAACCCTGCATATTTAGGCTATTTCATAAACATTCAGTTCCACCCTGTGATGTCATGTGGTAATAAAGGAAGTGCTCCACTGTGTTTTTACATTCCATACACCTTTCCTAGATTTGGAATTCTCTACTGAACTAAAGCTAAGAGTAGCTGTTAACCTGAAAAAGTACCACTACATGACATCATAAGGTGGAACAGAGCATTTTGAGCATTGGAGATGTAGACAGACTAATAAATCAAGGATTACTCAAATGTGTGAATGAAAAACACAACTCCAGGTGTGTTTTTGATGATGTAACAGCATTATAACATGGCTTATAGCTCACAAGAGTCCGTTTAGCGTAATATAGAACCTTTAAGCTGAAGTAAAGATAACAAACTAACTTATCACTTAAAAATAATAACAAAATGTATTTATCTGAATATAGAAAATTGGTTACATGTCTGTTCTATTGATTTGGTCGATACTGAAACCAATATATGGCCCATTTCTACAGAAAAACATTTGGGGAAAAACATAAGTACAGAAGTGGGACATCTTTGGCTGCGATGGACAACCACAAACCACTAATAAACCGTTTTTTTAATGAGAAATGGAAAGATTTCATCTTTGCAAAACATAAAAGAGCAAAACTAGAGCATGTTTTCATCTGAGCTTAAAACATGTCACACCACAGCCCTGATCACACTTTTAGCGCTGTAATAAAAGCTTTAGAGACTCGCGTGACACAAACAGTCTCTTCTCTTTTCTTCTCCTCTCCTCTCTTTTTTTCCTCATATCCATCACGCCTTTTCTCTTCTGAGCTCTGGGTCTTTGTGTTAAAACCTCAGGAGGCTCCACGTCTGTCACTTATAACAAGTATGTCTGTCACAATCATTATTATATTGACTTACCGATCAATATATGAAGATAGTTTTTGGGGTCAATATTTATCATGTGCACATTTTTTGTACTACTTGGAATTTTTTGGTTATTTTTTTGTCTATATGAAAAGATTTAAACTTTGACAACTGGATTCTACAGGTGAAAGGTTAAATTCATGACTTCTTTGACTCATTACAGATACTAAAATGTTTCATCCTGCTGATTATTTGTTGCATGCACAATTACACACGTTGTGGCCTGGCAGTACGCACGACACACGGGTGTTTGCCAATTCAAAGATAAACACGTATTTTAAAACTGGAAAAATCCCATCAGTGAAAAGGCAGATAGTGGACATGAGGAGCCCATACCAATGTGAGTGTGTTGTGTGCTGTAAGTAAAGAAAAAGAGCAACCATTTCTTGTCTTTTTTATTGAATGAAAATTTACCTTTTACAAACAGGCACATGCAGTATCACACACACAAATATATAAAAGCATTTCTGTTTTCTTTACACAAATTCACACAACTATATAGCTGCCCGTTGGTGATGGTCCCCGGTTGTATATTCTCGCCGAAAAGCCAACATAATGTCCGAGTATGTTTAACATTCCCGTATTAAGATCCAAACAAGCATTTTGCCTAAATAACGACCAAGGTTAACGAGAGTTCTACTTGTTAATGTCTATCTAATAAAACGATAGCAAGTAATACTAACTATCGATTTATAGGCAAAAACTCTGCTCACGCAGCACAAATCTTTGTTCTGTGGCGTCTGTCTATGTTAGGGACGGTCAACATTTTCACATTACCGGAGTGAGTCGCTGCTACATTGGTGGAGCAGGGGGACAAAATAAATTTGCTTGTGTTGACGGTCCCTAAAGTACACGTGTTTGCTTGTTTACGAAAGAGAAAGGACTTTCTGCGCATGTGCTCTTTGTAGTCTTGCATTTCCGGCGGCTCTGGCTCTTTCCGGTTTACAGCGCCACTTATCGGTGTGACATATGTACTACATCGTTTTCACTCAGCGCTCCACGCTCATCTTGACGCAAATATTTTCTGATCCAACACGTGTGTGGACGAGACTTTTTTTCACCCCACATAAAAAAAAAACAGGAACGTTGTCGTGGGGACAGGGCCCAAGAGAGACAAGGACAAGAAACAAGATAATAGAGAATCCGAACCCAGGAGGAAAGGGGTAGTGATTCCTGACCTGGCCGGTGTTTCTGAAAAACTACAGAGGATTTTCAGACAACATGAAATCCCAGTTTATTTCAAACCCACAAACACTTTAAGACAAAAACTCGTCCACCCAAAGGACAAAACACCGAGCCACAAACAAAGCAATGTGGTCTACTCCATTCAGTGTAGTGAAGACTGCAGTGAGCGCTACACTGGAGAAACCAAGCAGCCACTTCACAAGAGGATGTACCAACACAGACGGGCGTGCCAGAGTGGACCGTCATCTGCCGTACATCTTCACCTAGAAGCCACGGGACATTCTTTTGAGGACAGTGAGGTTCAGATCTTGGCCAGGGAAAAGAACTGGTTTGAGAGGAGAGTTAAAGAGGCTATTTTTGTCAAAAAAGAGAATCCTTCTCTGAACAGAAATGGGGGAGTCAGACATTATTTGTCTCACATCTATAATTCCATTCTCAAACCTAAATCCAAACAAACAAAAGAAACAATAGGGCTAGAGCCAGGTCAGGGCCAGAGGTGTGAAAAACAGTCGTTTAGGGTTTGAATAGGTATGTTAAACTAGACACCAGAGAAACAAAAGACAGAAACTCAAAAACAAATAGGCGAGATAGTTTCAGAATAATTTCACTGTAGTGAGCTCCTCCCTGCAGTGAGATATAAACAGTGTCCTTCAGCACTCGAACCAGAACTGACGAAGCCTCTCGGATGAGCGCCGAAACGTTTTTGACCAAATAAACTTTGTCCAGTTGACAAATTGAATTTCTCCTTTTATCAATAGTTTTTATGATTTAAATCTGCTCTTGGGTTTCTGTGGCAAACAGAACATAAACATTTATCACCTATTTTTACTTCAGCGGTATATCACACTTCAAAATGTGTTCTCACGACAGGCCTACATGGACCATGTGAAATTCTGTGTCACGAAAATGAAAATCAGATACTAATCGATATTACAGACTCATTTTAGCAGGTATCAATACTAATAAAGTTAAATTCACAAGACAGAAATGAGCCTTTCCTGAATAGTTTTAGAATGATCTTGAGTATAAGAGCACATAGACTAGTGCACGCCCAGGGACCACCAGGGACCACCAGGGACCACCAGGGACCACCAGGACCCTGCCTGGACCACTGAGGGATACACACATATAAGACCACATGGGAACAGAAAAGAAAGTACAATCATTTAATGCTGAAAATCACATTCTATTCTTATTAGCATTTTGGTATTGGAATCAGTATTGAATATTGAGTCTATTCCTTAGTATGAAAATTGAGTTTTAAAGGTCCCATGACATGGTACTTGTTGATGCTTTTATATGGCTCCTTAATGGTTCCCTAATACTGTAAATGAATCCTTCTTCAAAATCAACACTCAGTGCATGAGAAACAGAGATAAGATGAGAAAGAGTCATTTTTCTCCCTCAGAACAGGTCATAATGGGCGTTGTTGCTTGAATGCAAATGAGGAGAAAAAAGCTGGCCAATAGTAGAGGGTGGGGGCGTGGCCAAACTCTCCGCTCTCCGCTGTAGCCCACAGCTGATCCATTTCCTTGTTTTTGCACGGGGGGAGAGATTTGAAGCGTTCCACTGAAAAATAAACACATTTCCACAGAAAATAAAATTAAACCACTGCTGTTCAAAGGTCCAGAGGCTCAGATAAAGGACTTCCGAGCCTAGAAACACTCGGACGTGCCTCCAGGCAAATAAAAAAACGCATTTCGCATTGCCTAGCGCATTCACAGTCCAAACTCTCTGGGCGTGATTTACAGAGACGCTGAGTACAGACAGACGGGGGTGGAACTGCATTTGCATTTCTTTTTTCGATCTGACGTCAATAAGTTTCCTTGTTCAAACTCGCCCGTTTGAGCTCTGATTTTTTGTAACGCAGAAAAGGATCGCAAATGCTCAGTTTAGACATTTCACAACTTTTAACCATGGGGGGGGGGGGCTAAACAGGGTAGGGGAGCTCACATTAACGTTCAAAAACCTCAGAAATTGAAAATTTCATGCCATGGGACCTTTAAATTGTGATATTGTGATAACACTAGTCGCAAATTTGGACTCATGGCCATTCCACTTGTACGGCAGTGAAAAACTCCCCTCCAGTCCACAAGCATTTTCCCCATAGACTTCAATGTGAAGACGAACGGCTCATTTTCAGCTGACAGGGCCCTACAGACTTCAAAAATGTCGGATTTTGTGTACATTTTCAGAACACAAAGTTTTTCCCAGTTCTAAATCTGTCAGCTGTCTTAAAAACAAGCTTTTTAATGTTTAAATTCATCTTGCTCTGAATGATTATGAAACCCATGAATACATCTGTGCAAATGTATTGAAATGCAATATTAAACTTGATTTGAGTCGTTCTGACAGCTGCTGCGACAAAAATACTCAAAGATTCAGTTATCAGCCATAACCATAACACAAGAATGACTTTATCCCTCAGCAAAGGTCTGTTCATTTATTTCATGGAATATTATTCTGTCACACTTCTTGAAAAAACTCTAAAAATAACAACTTTTCAAATCTTGATTAATATTCAAACTTCAAGTAGCTTCATAAAGATAAATGTTCCTTATTTCTTGCAGTCTGTTACATTCCCCTCATCCTGTCTCATCACATTATGTTTGTCAGTATTTAGCGGTGACTCGCACTTGCACATCCTGCTGACATGCTGACTGGTAATTAACACATATTTCTTGGCTTGGTTTCCTTTGGCACAGATGGGACAGAGAGGAAACAGCGCAGTCTCTCTGTGCTCACCAGACCAGCGAGACGCATCACAACTGAACCCGAATGGCAATTTAAATAGTTGCAATTAACAAATCGCATTAACATTATTCCGCTAACATCTAGAGTTTACAACTAATATTCTGTCTTATTCTTCAACAAACTTGCTAACCCTATAGTTTCCAAATGCATGTGATTTTTGTTCTTAAAGACACCCCGAGTAACTGAAGGGTCTGACACCTTCTTGTCTCCGTGGAGATGTTGTTGCTTTGTCTGGAATGTCCCGGTATGGCATGAAACTTATCCACCTTGAATTTCCTCAGCAACATGGGCTTTTATTGACATAAAAACCTGCGATATTACAGTGAGCGGGCTCGCCTCCTCACAGATCTGACATGTCATTTTGCCCTACAGCATCTACTGCAGTATCTATAGAGATACAAAAGTGTAATGCCATACTGTGAAACATTCCAGGCAAAATCTCTAAGGGGAAAAGCTGGTGCTGGACCCGTTCAGTTACATAGTGCACCTTTATTTTTATTTTTTTTAATACTTTATTTTTTAAGGTTTATGAAACATCTATGCAATTCCCAATTGCATAATAATAATAATAATAATTATTATTATTATTATTATTATTATTATTATTATTGTTATTATTATTATTATTATTATTATACAAAAAATAATGAAAGCAATAGTAACAACAACAATAATAATATTGTCATTACAACATCATTCTAAAAAAAAAAGGAGGATTAGACAAACTTATATATGAGAGAGAGAGAGGGGGGGGGGGGGGCAGACTACTCATTTTACTAAAAGACATTTATCGTTTCATTTCATTTCATATTTTTCTAAAGGTTTTCCCCCCAACATATTTTTCTACTTTTCTTCAGAGATTGCTTCTTGATTGGTGTAAAACTATAAAAATCAGCCTTCTCTCAAATATCCCAGGACACATGTCAAATGTTCACTTTGAACACAAACCTACTATCAACACATAAATAACAAACCAAACAGCAGTCGCAATATCTGTCTTATTTCTCTCCCAGCTCGCTCAGTTGTCGCTCTTACCTTGGAAGACGGCTGCGTTCTGGATGATGAGGCGTTTGAGCTGCGCGCCCACAGACTGAAGGCCTGACTCCATGTGGTTTCTCGCCGCCGTCTGGTACCTCTCCTCCATCTTTCTGGAGCAGCAAGAAGGACCTTTGCTCTGGCACACCTGCAGATCTGAGCCTGGGAGAGGAGAGGGGGAAGAGATGGAAGAGTGGAGAGGGGGAGAGAGAGGAGGAGAGAGAGAGAGAGGGAAAGAGGAGAGAAGGGAGAGGAAAGAGGGGAGAGGAGAGAGAGATAAGAGGGGACAGAAGGAAGAGGGAGTGCGAGGAGAGAGGGGAGAGAGAGGAGAGGGGAAAGGAGAGAGGGGGAGAGAAGAGGGGAGAGAAGAGTGGAGAGAGGAGAGAGGAGAGAGAGGCGAGAGGAGAGGAGTTAAGGTTAAACTCTATTAGAGCAATTTTGACCTCTGCATTTGGCCCATCCTTCAGTGTCCTCAGGGTTAAACCTGTGGAGCAGGACACAGGGACACATCTCCAGACCTTAAAGGTTTTGTACCTTGTTCGATTTTTCACATTTTTAGCGACAGTAACAATCAGGTTGCCTGGTTTCCACCAGACCACATCACAGTGAGATCTGGTCTGGGACCTCCTGAATATCTCGTAGTGGAGGTGTGGTTTACCATCGCCAACAGCCGTTTATTGGGCGTTATGAATGTCTATCATGTGGCGTATACGTAGCCCAGAGCCTCATGTCAGTTGTCAGTTCAAACTACAAGCTTCCATTTGTCACGTAGTACGTGTCACCGTCTTTCCATCCCTCCCCGCTCTATGATTGGCTCCCAGAATCAGGAGCCCTCGCTTAGCCTAGTTGCCAGACTGTTTCAGATCGGAACGATCGTGCAAAGCAGCCTGGGATTTCCCAGGTTAACGATCAGGTTCAGCTCTGTTGAATACTTGTACTATGACATGCTGTTCCTTTATTGTGTCATGTTTTTGTAAATCAAAGTAAATGTCAACTTTGAATGATCTAATTGTACATGAAATTTTAAAATAAAACATTTTAATTGTTGGTGTTCAAGCTGTGACCTGGGGCCAAATCACGCCTCAGACCAGTTTTTTGTTGCCCTCAGGCTTTTGCTCAGTTCTTTTTATTGACAATTTCAGTAATATTACCTACGATTCATGGAATTCAGGCAAGTCATTCATTCATTCATGATTTGAAAAACCATAAGGACCTTTCCACATTCAAAACATTTTGACTTGTTTGATTTGAATAGTGTGGAGGACTGATGCTATAGTCTGAAACACATGACTAACCTCACTATCTTCATATTGCTTTGTGATTAAACCTCACTATCTTCATATTGCTTTGTGATTAACGTGTCATCTTAAAGGTTTTATAGAGGATTTTCCAAGGAACGAGAAATCCAGTAACTGTTTGTCCTTTTTCAAATGGATTTTCATTCTTTTTTATTTTAGTCATCATAATTACAAGGCTGCTGGATCTCTAAAACGCCCTCAACAATTTGAAAAAAAAATATATCAATGTCAAAAAATGTTTATTTGTACATTTTGAGTTGTATATTGTATATAAGAAAATAAAAGTGAGAAATAAAAATGTTTATTTTTCATTTAGTTGCATAATAATTCTGCACATTAATAGTGCCCAATAATTGTGCACACACAGATTTTCTTCTCAGAAAACCAAAACTTCACTTTGACTTTCTTAAAGGTCCCATGACATGGTACTTCCTGATGCTTTTATATGGCTCCTTAATGGTTCCCTAATACTGTAAATGAATCCTTCTTCAAAATCAACACTCAGTGCATGAGAAACAGAGATAAGATGAGAAAGAGTCATAAATATCTCTCTCAAACACTTTATTCTGGGCGTTGTTGATTGAATGCAAATGAGGAGAAAATAGCTGGCCAATAGTAGAGGGTGGGGGCGTGGCCAAACTCCGCTCTCGCTCTGAGCTCTCAGCTGATCCATTTCCGTGTTTTTGCACGGGGGGAGAGATTTGAAGCGTTCCATTGAAAAATAAACACATTTCCACAGAAAATAAAATTAAACCACTGCTGTTCAAAGGTCCAGAGGCTCAGATAAAGGACTTCTGAGCCTAGAAACACTCGGACGTGCCTCCAGGCAAATAAAAAAAACGCATTTCGCATTGCCTAGCGCATTCACAGTCCAAACTCTCTGGGCGTGATTTACAGAGACGCTGAGTACAGACAGACGGGGGTGGAACTGCATTTTCATTTCTTTTTTTGATCTGAGGTCAATAAGGTGCCTTGTTCAAAATCGCCCGTTTGAGCTCCGATTTTTTGTAACGCAGAAAAGGATCGCAAATGCTCAGTTTAAACATTTCGCAACTTTTAACCATGGGGGGGGGGGGGCTAAACAGGGTAGGGGAGCTCACATTAACGTTCAAAAACCTCAGAAAGTGAAAATTTCATGCCATGGGACCTTTAAATATTCAGGTTTGAGGTTTATGAACATTTTGCATTGACTGAGAGCACTGGAGTTGTTCATTTGTAAAATTAATCCTCTTTAATCTAAAGATGTTTCTGCTTCAGAAATCATATTTATTAAAAGTGATGTAATGTTTTGAGGAGAGTAAGACGCGTGAGAGGGAGATTCATTTGAATTTGTCATGTTTTATTGGTAAGTTTATAGGACCTACTTTGTAGGAACATTTAACACTTTTAATACTGTTGAAGCCCATCGTACCTGTTCTAACAAACTGCAAATGGATCAAAAATAATAATACAATCACAAAATAATATAGCTCCTAGCAACATAAAAAAACATCATGTATTTTATGATACATGCAACAGATTAAAGGGCCTACATAACCCCATTTTCTCTCCACTGGGTTTTTAAACTCCATACAGTTCCACCAGAATCATTTGAATAATTTCAGCCCTGGAATTTCCTATTTCTATGAAACAAAATGTAAAAGGTAGTTACAAGATGAACAGCATTTTGAGCTTAGGAGGTAGAGACAGACTAATAATGCAGAGCTACTAAACTTCTGTAGTTTTTAGAGTCTTTAGTGATATCGAGCTGTCAAAGTCCAGATTACAATACTTCACTCTTAACTCCCTCTGTGTGTGTTCTCTGTGTGTGTTCTCTGTGTGTGTTCTCTCTCATTTAAAGGTCCCATATTATGCAAAAATATATTCTTGTGAGCTTTATTGTTATCCTGTTATTACCTCATCAAAAACATACCTGGGTTTTGTTTCAGTCACATGTTTGAGTAATAATCTCAAAATGCTCTTCCACCTGGTGAGGTTGTGAAGCGGTAGTTTTCAGGTTAACAGCTCCTTTTACCTTTTGTTCAAAAGAGATTGGCAATTCCAGATCTGAAATGATCCAAACACAGTGGAGCACTTTCTGTATTACCAAATGACATCACAAAGTGGAACAAAGTATTTTCAGTTTGAAATAAGAACCAAAGAACCTGAGCCAAAATATGCAGGGTTTGTGTGAATGAAATAAAAAACATCATGTTTTTGATTAGGAAACATTATAACACATCAAATAATAAAACACTGTGTGCACAATTATTATTAGGAGTGTGCAGAATAATCGTCATGACAACGCATCACGACACTAACTTATATACTGCATCGATTCTTGACGCCAAAAATAGATTATTATAATTAATAATTTAATATTTAATCATTTCAAATTAATAAATTAATAAATTAATTATTACTTTATTTATTTTTTTATAAATCCTCTGCACTTTTTTCTTTGTGAAAGGGTATTGTTTGTTATGATGGAGCTACCTCCAAAATGGCAAATGTTTGAACATCATTTTTTGTTTTAGAAAAAATCCTCTGCACTTTTTTTGTTATTGGTTTGGTTTATTTGTTTTTGTTATTCAATAAATTCAGTTCTGAATTGAGTTGCTCAGAGTTCTGTATCAGTTGAAGACACGACCCAGATACACAGACACTGATATTTAAGTTATCCTCTTTTTTTGTACATTTTCACTGAAGTATGTCGAATATATTGCAATGCATCGCAATAATTCAAGTATCGTGATGCATCGTGATAGTATCGTGATTCGAATTGAATCGTGACTTCTTTGACAATACCCACCCCTAGTTATTAGGCAAGTGGGTATTTTGACCATATCTTGATTTTTATGCATTATTCTCCCACTCCAAGCTTTCTTTGAATTCTTATTGTGTTTAAGCATATCTGGTGATGGTAAAAGGAGAAATTCAATTTGTCAACTGGACAAAAATGTATTTGGTCAAATCCGTTTCTCAGCTCATCCAAGCTGCTTCTTCAGTTCTGGTCAGACTCTGGTGGACACTGCTGTTTATCTGCCTGAAGGGAGGAGATAACTACAGTGACATTACTCTGAGACTACCACACCTACTTGCTTTCAGTTTGTGTTGATAAGGTGGGCTTATTAGATCTGCAGTGGGGGTGGAGTGTGGGGTTTGGTTCACAGAACCATTCAGGACCATAACGGGTGTTTTCACACCTCTTCACTTGTAAGTGGCGATGTTTACAAGTGAACAGGCTAATAATAATAATAATAATAATAATAATAATAATAATAATAATAATAATAATAATAATAATAATAATAATAATAATAATAATAATAATAATAGGCGCGCAGTAGGGATGTCAATAATTAATCGACTTACAATTAATTGTCGATCAAGACGTTGGCCGAATAAAATGCATTAATTGTAACTAATCGCTAGAGGGCGCTCCTCTGGAATGTGAACACGAGATGTGAACCCACTCGTGAGAAAGACCATAGCGTTACATCATGTAACCCTTTCCTCTCTGGATGTTGCCGTACAACTCACAGTAGAGCTGGACCTAGAACCATAGATTTTTGAAACGATAAAAGCATGTCACTTACATGCCGCCGCGCACCCGCGGTCACGAAACAAGGCAAAGAGCCGCAATTCTGGTTTAGACCTGGTCTAGTCCTGGTCAGGGCGCACCGCGCTCATCCAACGGCACTGCCATGTCCCAGGACGCGACGCGCACCAACCTCTTGGAGAAGTATGCGACATGTGCACCACCTGCGCGAGGCCGCTCGTACACCAGGGCTGCGAGCACGAGATCGATCCACGGCGCCCGGACCGGGTCCTCTCAGCCCGAGCCACAAACCAGCCGCACGAAACCAGCAAAGAGCAAAACGTGGTGGTTTAATCCTGGTTTAGTCCAGGTCTAGACCTGGTCCAGTCCTGGTTTAGTCCAGGTCCAGTCCAGGTTTAGACCTGGTTTAGTTCTGGTCTAGACCTGGTTTAGTCCACGTTTAGTCCTGGTCTAGTCTCTTAGCCAATCAGGACGCAGAACCAATGTTACACTATAAAAAAAAAAAGTTACACTATTAAAAAAAAAAAATGTGCGAAACAGCGAGGCCGCGATAGAGCGAGGGATTAGTGTATTCTGTTATTCAGCATCAACACATTAATTGTACCCCCCAGGAGTAGAACAGGACTAAATATGGACTAGAACAAGACTAAACATGGACTAAACCAGGACTAACCGTGGACTAAATAAGGACTAAACCAGGACAGGATTAGACCAGGACCTAAATATGGACTTTAACAGGACTAAACATGGACTAGAACACGACTAAACCAGGACAGGATTAGACCAGGACCTAAATATGGACTTTAACAGGACTAAACATGGACTAAACATGGACTAGAACACGACTAAACCAGGACAGGATTAGGACCAGACAAACACTTCACGGCTAAACTGAAGTTAAACTGGACCAAACCAGGACAACTGTGAATGCAAATATGACATGTTCAAAGATGATTCCAGTAAATGTAACTTGAGAACGTTGATATTGCCAACAACAGATGATCAAAAATCCTGTTTTAAAAAGTATACACAATTAGAATGATTAGAATATATAATGAGAAAATTGAGCAAAACCTGCAAGGAGTTTATAAAAAAAAATAGAATACATAAATAAAAATTGCAGTGTGCACAATAAATAAAATATAAAGTGGTACAGTGGTACCTCACCTTACGAAATTAATTCGTTCCAGAAGTGGTTTCGTAACGTGAAAAATTCGTAAGTTGAGAAGTTATTTCAATGGGAAAAGCCTGATCCGTTCCAAGGCCCCGATCCAAGTTTTTTTTTTATAGTGTAACTTTTTTTATAGTGTAACATTGTGTTCTGCGTCCTGATTGGTTTCTCAGACTGGATTTAAACTTTTCTCACATTTGTCTCTCGTTTAAACACTTAAACTTTCATAGATTTTCAACAAAACGTATTAATAATGAAGTGTGGGGGGAAGGGGGAGGGGGGAGAAGACTGCGCTCTGACACGTGTGTGATAGCGGCATGTGTGACAGCTGACCCGGCGCGGGGCTGTCAGCAGGTCTAGACCTGGACTAAACCAGGACTAAACCAGGACTAAACCTGGTTTCGTTTCGAGTCACAGCTGAGGCGCATGCAAGAGCTGCTCTAGACCTGCTCTAGACCTGCTCTAGACCTGCTCTAGACCTGCCCGCGTAAGGTGCTCACAGAGCGGCCTGGATAGAACCGTGAGGTCGGCCTCTTCAAGACCTCCAGGCCGGTGACTGGGACAATCCCCGGACCCATGCCCGCTTAGGGAGCTCTTAAGGCAGGCTGGCAGTGTCCCCCTGGGTCCCTGGATGTCTGGGGCTCCGTGCCTGGAGGGGCCCTGGAGAGCAGGTCTAGACCGCGGCTCTTGCAGGCGAGCAGCGGCTCGCCTCAGCTGTGACTCGAAACAAAACCAGGAAATACACCCACGCGCGGCGCTTTAATCCACCTGGTCTAGTCCAGGTTTAGTCCAGGTCTAGTCCAGGTTTAGTCCAGGTTTAGTCCTGGTTTAGTCCAGGTCTAGACCTGCTGGCAGCCGGGTCAGCTGTCACACATGCCGCTATCACACACGTGTCAGAGCGCAGTCTTCTCCCCCCTCCCCCTTCCCCCCACACTTCATTATTAATACATTTTTTTGAAAATCTATGAAAGTTTGAGTGTTTAAACAGAGACAAATGTGAGAAAAGTTTAAATCCAGTCTGAGAAAAGCGTATAATGTGTGTGGCTGAGCGCGCATTATTTGAATTTTTGAGATTTCGCGTTTCGTAACTTGAATTTTCATTTGTATCTAGAGACCAAAATTTACCATGAAGGCGTTTCATAACTTGGAATTTTCGTTTGTTGGGTCATTCGTAAGGTGAGGTACCACTGTATTTTTGTGAGTGATTTTACAGTTATTTCCCTTTTTAAATGTAATTCTTTCTAGTCACTTTGGACTTTGGTGTTGTTGGTCACCATTGTAAATGATCATTGGCTCTTCCTCCCTGGTTCAGCGTCCCCTAACTGAAGCGACCATCTGTACATTTATTTGAGTTTATTGTTGTTTGGTTGTATATTGTATCGATGCATTTGCTATCTGGACTCCCAGGGTTTTAATCTCAATGGGATTTTTTTCCTAGTTAAATAAAGGTTAAATAAAATAAAATAAAATAAAAGTATTTTTCTTTATTTCAACTTCCTGTCACCCGTCACTGTCAACCCGCTTCCTTTGCTCTCAACCAACCAACTCTAGAGCCATTCATACAAGAAGCCCCCTCAACCTCTCCATCTCCTCCTCTTTAACACCAACAAAGTCTAAGCACCAGAGGAATATTCTCTTAAATACATCCACCATTCTTCAATATTCTGACCTCTTAAATGCTGTTAGTGTCATGGTCGAGATTAATTGGAACATGTTTACTCCAAAAGATCTGTACATGTTATATGGCAAAAATATTTCAAGGGCCGAGGCAGCAAAATGAAAGAATGTAGCTCAGAGGAACCCATTTCAATTTGAGCAATACCAAAGAAATTGCTAAATCAAAACACGATTCTGATCAAGGACAGAGCACAGGAGCCTCAGCTGCAGCAAACAGACACAGAGACGAGTTTGATGGTGTGAAAAACATAATACATAAAATATATAACCATTTCCGTCCTATTTCATGGCCAATTAATTTAACTTGGGAGCAGTGTCTAGCCATTTATGCAGGCGACACAAAGAAGTCTATCAAAAGAAGCACATAACAGTTTGATTTTCATTTTAGAAAGTGCTACTGTGTTTTTGCTCTGATAAATATTTTAATTAAAGGCCCTATATTACGCGACATATTCTTACGAGCTTTAAGCCATGTTATAATGTTGTTACCTCATCAAACAGACCTGGAGTTTTGTTTCATTCACACGTTTGAGTAATCCTTTATTATTAGTCTGTACAGTGAACCCTCGTTTATCGCGGGGGTTAGGTTCCAGAAATAGCCCGCAATGAGTGAAATCCGCGAAGTAGGACAATTTTATATTTTACAATTATTCTACATGTTTTAAGGCTGAAAACGCTTCACCACACACATTATACACCTTTCTGAGACTGGTATTAACATTTTCTCACATTTTTCTCTTGTTTAAACACTCAAACTTTTGTAGATTTTCATCAAAATATATTAATAGTGGGGGGGGGGGGGGCACGTTTGTTTTGGTACCACATATCCATGCCATGTGCGAAAGTCGAGTGGAAAGCGACCTGGATATCATTTTGGGCAAGACTCAAGCCAATGCTAACAGTGCCGAACCGCTAACAGACGCCTCTGAGCACCAGTCCTCACCACAAGACCAGGTAAGACCAACCTGCGCTCACAAGAGTTGGTTGCATTTCACCCCGGCTCCAAAATCAGACCGCTATCAATGCGTCGCCAATACTCCACAGCTCTCTAGGACGGGGTCGGGTTCGTCCTCTCTGCGCGCGAGTGTCCTCCCCCCGCCGCGGCTCCCTCGAATGCGGCTCTCCCCGCTGCGGCTCCCCCGGCCCGTCTATGTTGATTCTTGGCTCTTCCATGGTCCGGCTCGCACTCTCTTCCATGGCTCGTGCAAGTAAACAAAGGCCACACCTCCTGTCACCCAGGCGCTCTCGTGAAGGACATCAGAGACTCCCTACCACCCTGCGTGACCATCCCTGGTCTAGACCTGGTTTAGTCCTGGTTTAGTCCTGGTTTAGTCCTGGTTTAGTCCTGTTTTAGACCTGGTTTAGTCCTTTAGTCCTGTTTTAGACCTGGTTTAGTCCTGGTTTAGTCCTGGTTTAGTCCTGTTTTAGACCTGGTTTAGTCCTGTTTTAGACCTGGTTTAGACCTGGTTTAGTCCTGGTTTAGTCCTGGTTTAGTCCTGTTTTAGACCTGGTTTAGTCCTGGTCTAGACCTGGTTTAGTCCTGGTTTAGACCTGGTTTAGTCCTGTTTTAGTCCTGTTTTAGACCTGGTTTAGTCCTGGTTTAGTCCTGGTTTAGTCCTGGTTTAGACCTGGTTTAGTCCTGTTTTAGACCTGGTTTAGTCCTGGTTTAGTCCTGGTTTAGTCCTGTTTTAGACCTGGTTTAGTCCTGGTTAAGTCCTGGTTTAGTCCTGGTTTAGACCTGGTTTAGTCCTGTTTTAGTCCTGGTTTAGACCTGGTTTAGTCCTGGTTTAGTCCTGGTTTAGTCCTGTTTTAGACCTGCTTTAGTCCTGTTTTAGTCCTGGTTTAGACCTGGTTTAGTCCTGGTTTAGACCTGGTTTAGTCCTGGTTTAGTCCTGGTTTAGTCCTGTTTTAGACCTGGTTTAGTCCTGGTTTAGTCCTGGTTTAGTCCTGGTTTAGACCTGGTTTAGTCCTGTTTTAGACCTGGTTAAGTCCTGGTTTAGTCCTGGTTTAGTCCTGTTTTAGACCTGGTTTAGTCCTGGTTTAGTCCTGGTCTAGACCTGGTTTAGTCCTGGTTTAGACCTGGTTTAGTCCTGGTTTAGACCTGGTTTAGTCCTGGTTTAGTCCTGGTTTAGTCCTGTTTTAGACCTGGTTTAGTCCTGTTTTAGTCCTGGTTTAGTCCTGGTTTAGTCCTGGTTTAGACCTGGTTTAGTCCTGGTTTAGTCCTGGTTTAGTCCTGTTTTAGACCTGGTTTAGTCCTGGTTTAGTCCTGGTTTAGTCCAGGTTTAGTCCTGGTTTAGACCTGGTTTAGTCCTGTTTTAGACCTGGTTTAGTCCTGGTTTAGTCCTGGTTTAGTCCTGTTTTAGACCTGGTTTAGTCCTGGTTTAGTCCTGTTTTAGACCTGGTTTAGACCTGGTTTAGTCCTGGTTTAGTCCTGGTTTAGTCCTGGTTTAGACCTGGTTTAGTCCTGGTTTAGTCCTGGTTTAGTCCTGGTTTAGACCTGGTTTAGTCCTGTTTTAGACCTGGTTTAGTCCTGGTTTAGTCCTGGTTTAGTCCTGTTTTAGTCCTGGTTTAGTCCTGGTTTAGTCCTGTTTTAGACCTGGTTTAGACCTGGTTTAGTCCTGGTTTAGTCCTGGTTTAGACCTGGTTTAGTCCTGGTTTAGTCCTGGTTTAGACCTGGTTTAGTCCTGGTTTAGACCTGGTTTAGTCCTGGTTTAGACCTGGTTTAGTCCTGTTTTAGTCCTGGTTTAGACCTGGTTTAGTCCTGGTCTAGTCTCTTAGCCAATCAGGACGCAGGACACAATGTTACACTGTAAAAAAAAGTTACACTATAAAAAAAAATTGAAAAAAAAACGCGATAGAGCGAGGGTTCACTGTCTACGTCTCCAAAGCTCAAAATGCTCTGCTCCACCTTGTGATGTCATGAAGCCGTAGTTTAAACTAACACCTTTTTACCTTTTTCTTCAGAAAAGATTGGCATTTCCAGGGCTGAAACTATCCAAAGATTCTATTGAAGGTGTATGGAGTTTAGAAACACAGTGGAGCACTTCCGTTATTACCACATGACATCACAAGGAGGAACAAAGTGTTTTCAGTTTGAGAGAAGCCTATGTCTAAATATGCAGCAGGGTTTGTGTGTTAAACATGTGAATGAAACAAAACTCTAGGTGATGAGGAATTGTACAAAACTGGACTCATAACTGCTTCAATTGGATCAAATGTTTTGTCATGTTATTATTTTGACAGTGTAGAGTGTCTGAAGGTTATATCAGATAGAATCTATTCATTTATAAAGCAGAAAAGATATCCAGATATCCAGAAAATATAAAGGTCTATTTGATTTTGTCCTGTTTCATTCCCATAAATCCATTCACTTCTTTAACAGGATGCATCACAGACATAAATAGGCCACTTGTAGGAGATGTTTTACACAAAGAGAAAATCCCCCACTCTCCCCTTCTCTCTCTCTCTCTGTCTGTTTCCTTCTCCTCTCTCTCTTTTCTCTCTTCTCTCCCTCTGTCTTTCTTTCTCTCTGTCCCTGGTGGTTATGAGGAGAGGCTGGATTTAAAGAGCTGCCATCAGGATACAGAATGGACACAGGTGAAACATCTTCAAATTAAGAAATATGATACCCGGATCAATACTAAAACTACAATCACCACTTTGATTTGTGCAAGTATCTAAACTGAAAAAATATGAAAGGTCCTATATTACACAAAGATGATTCTTGTAAGGTTTAAGTCATGTTATAATGACGTTACCTCTTCAAAAACACACCTGGGGTTGTGCTTTGTTTCATTCACATGTCTGAGTAATCCTGCTTTATTAGTCTGTTTACACCTCCAAAGCTCAAAATGCTCTGTTCCACCTTATGATGTCATATAGTGGTCGTTTTCAAGTTAACAGCTACATTTGACCTTTGGTTCAGTCGAGATTTTCAGGGCTGAATTCATCCAGATGATTCTAGTGAAGGTGTGAGCACTTCCTGTATTACCACTTCACCCACACTGCCGAGTATGAAAGTGGAGTGTGCGTGAGTGTTGGAGGTGGTCGGAGGGGCCGATGGTGCAGATTGGCAGCCTCGCTTCCGTCGGTCTGTCCCAGGGCAGCTGTGGCTACAGAAAGTATTTTACCACCACCAAGTGTGGAGTGAATGAACAATAAAGTGTAAAGCGCTTTGGGCGTCATGAAAGGTGCTATATAAATATTATGAATTATTATTATTATTACATGACAGTTTAAGTGTTCAAAATTATATTCTATAGTCTGAAAAAAGAATGGTTTTGTTGTATGACAACTTCGATCTGACTCCTTAGTCATGTGATTAGCATCACAAGTGAAGTGTTTTGCCCAAGAACACACCACGTATATAGAGCACTATTGTTTAACCTCCAGCTCATAAGTAAGTCTCCTTATGCTTTTGTACCACTTCTTCACTGCTTTTACAAAAACTATTTTCAACAACATTTTACCAACCCCCCCAATGTCTCCCTGTGCTCCTTGTGTAGTTTTCCTCTTATCCCAGCAAACTCTCTGTACCCTGGGACACGGTTTTATTGCCTGGAGCTACTTCGTCTGCTGTCAAAAATCACTAAAACTCTCTCAAAATTAAGCTCCAAACCAACTTTAATCTGCCTCCAGGGGGCGAGAGAGGGACAATGAGAAGCTTCAAAAACGACAGGATAAGGTGAGTTAAAGGACAAATGGATTTTGAATTTTGTAGGATTTGAAGCAAATATAATATTAAATCAGCAGTAAAATGCTGAAAAGAGGTGTAGGTAAAGAAGGTTGTCCAGTCACAGGAGGGTTGCTGGTCCAATTTCGGCTTATTCCATTGCATGTTTGCGTGTCCCTGGACAAAACACAGGAACCACGTGGCCTTCTTAAAGGGATATGCCACCCCCAGGTCAAACTTGGGCATCTCCCCACAGTCCAGAGACTAAAATAAGTGGTGGAAAGCGTTTTCCTGCTCACCCAGCCTTTGTCCGAGTCTGTCAGCACTGACCGCCGCGGTAGCTGCTGCTCCTCCGCCTTAGACTGGAGTCTAACGTCGCCAGAGAAAGATTTCGGCCAAAAGGAATTAATTTGCTCGATGCGTTTCCCAATTACTTTCTGTGCAGTGCGCATTCATATCGAGTGCAAATAAATGTGCAAATCAACACGGAGAGTTTGACTTGGTCATTTTGGGTGGGAACTATTTTTCAGTGCAGAAAAGCCGAAGCACGCACCAGGAACTGCCTTCCTGGTGCGTAACAGGGATTCCCCTGTCAGCGTGCTCTGTGCTTCGGCTGTGTTTTTCCGCACTGAAAAATAGTTCCCACCCAAAATGACCAAGTCAAGCTCTCCGTGTTGATTTGCACATTTATTTGCACTCGATATGAATGCGCACTACACAGAAAGTAATTGGGAAAAGCATCGAGCAAATTATTTCCTTTTGGCCGAAATCTTTCTCTGGCGCCGTTAGACTCCAGTATAACGCGGAGGAGCTGCAGATACCGCGGCGGTCAGTGCTGACAGACTCAGACAATGGCTGGGTGAGCAGGAAAACGCTTTCCACCACTTATTTTAGTCTCTGGACTGTGGGGAGATGCCCAAGTTTGACCTGGGGGTGGCATATCCCTTTAAATCATGTACATCATGTCAGTTTGTGTAAGAGAAGGGCATCTGGGATAAATACATGCAAAATCCACTGTATAAAAGGGCCCATATTACACTATATTCTGATCAATGTTATAATATTGTTTCCTCATCAAAAACTTTGTTTCACACACAAACACCGTATATTTAGGCTGATTTCTTTTCTCAACACTCTATAACACACAACCTTATCATGTGTCAAGCAGCCAGGACTTCCTCAACATTGAGACATCATAGTAATGCTATGGGATGATGCAGAAGTCAGTGGATAATTAATAAGTGCTGCTTAAAGTCGAGCGTCTTAATGAGAGAAAGCAGAATAAAGCCGTCACCCGCTGAGCCCCGTGTGTCACTCACACGTCTGTTATCTTAAATCAATGAGACAAAGAGCCCCACAGAGCAGATCAGCTCATTCAGACAGCGGGACAGGATTATTAAGATGCCAATAAGCGCCACAGGTGAGACGAGAAGAGAGAGTGAGATAGAGAGAACGTGGGAGAGAATAGAGAGGAGAGAGAGGCAGGTGGAGGTAAGTAGGAGAGAGAATGGAGGGAAAGGAGAGATAGAAAATATTAATTATTATCCTATATTATCCAAAAAAAAACCTTCTCAGTAGTATTCTCATTGTTATTATTAAAATGTCTACATCTCCAAAGAGAGGGACACCAAAGAAGAGAGGAAAGGATGGAGAACAGAGAAAGAAGGGAGGGACAGAGAAAAAAGAGAGAGGAAAAGAGAAAGATGGCGATAACAGAGGAGAAAGAGAGTGGCAGAGGAAGATAGAAGGTAGAAGAGATGGGAGAGAGAACAGAAAAGAGAGGGAGAGAAGAGGTCAGAGGAGGAAGAGAGAGAATAGAAAGAGGGGGGATAAGTAAAAAGGAGGGAGAGAAAAGGAATATGATGAGAAACAGGGAGAGGGGGTAAGAGAGAGGAAAGGGGATGGACAGAGAGGGAAATGGGGGTAGAATGAATTTGATTGATGTTTTAAGGAGAGACACTTGAGATGATCCCTCTCTTTTTCAAGAGGGTCCTTGAACAGATGGGTGAGAGGAGAGAACGGAGGCATTAGAGAGAAGATGGAGAATACAAAGGAGAGAAAGGAATGAAAGAAAGAGAGAAGAGAAAGAGGGAGAGAGACAAGAGTTAAAGAGTTAAAGGCAAAGGGGAGCAAAGAGCGGGAGCGAGGAAAGAAATGTTGCATGTAGTGGTGGACAGAAACAGACAGAGGAAGAGGAGGAGAAAGAGAAAGAGACAAGGGAAAGAAAGAGAGGGAGAGAGACAGGCGAGGAACAGAGAGCTAGTAGAGAGGAAGAGGGCAGAAGGAAGGATAATGAGGGAGAACAGAGAACGAGAAGACGGAGAAGAGGAGGGTAGACAGAGAAAGAGAGAGAGAGGTTTGAGGGGAGAGAGAGAGAAGGGAGTGAGGAGAGAGAAGACATTGGGATTCACCAATTACAGAAGTCCAAACAGGCCTCTCATGTGTTTGTGTGGTTCAAAGATGATAAATGTTTTTCATTAAACACTGAGCAGACGGAACAGGAGAGAGCGATGAAAAGACAGAGAGACAGAGAGAGACAGAACGAGAGAAACAGAGAGACCTTTTCACCAGAGGAAACCTGGAGAAAACCTGTGTTCATTTGTTCAATAATTACCAGTACAGATTTGTTACTCTTTAATTAAAAACTTATGAGTCCAATAAGCCACATTCTGATATTTAAAAGTATCAGCGCCAAAAAGTCCATACAGAAAAGGTCCAACATGACAAAAAAATGACTCTTGTGAGGTTTAAGCCATGTCACCTCCACAAAACAACATACACAAAGTTGTTTTTTTGTTTCATTCACACATGTTTGAGTGAGCCCACATTATTAGTCTGTCAGTGTCCACAGCTCAAAATGGGCTGTTCCACCTTGTGATGTCATGAAGATATACAGACACATTTTGTTCAGTGGAGACTGGCAATTCCAGGGCTGAATCATCCAGAAATTCTAGTGTACCATAGTGAATGGAGTTTAAAAACACAGTGGTACACCTGTATTAAAACAGAACATCAAAAGGTGGAAAGGAGTGTTTCCTGTTCGAGAAAAGAACTCAGGGTTTGTGGGTTAAATGTGCGAATGTTTTTGATGAGGAAACAGCACAGATCAGAAGATGGTACGTAAGAGGAATATGGGACATTTAACATCTTCTGATTCAGTATTGATATGACGAGATGCAGCTAGACACAAACACTCACACACACCATTTTCAAGCAAAATGGGTGAAGTGTGTTGCCTAAGGACACAACAGCAATTTTCTCAAGAGTCATTGCTATTTCACTGTGGCACCTTGTATTCTCAGTGGTCTCACCCTCCAAGTACTAACCAGGTTCTGAGATCTGCCCAGATTGGGGATACAGGGCAGTAAAAACCTGTGATTGAATAAAAATGATCTTGTTAAGTTTAATGACTTAGTGAGGAACATTTTAGGCAAAGCAACAAAATCTCTGTGGCGACAAGCAGGTTACACAGTGCAGCTTTAACACTGTGTCTCCCCTCCCCCTGCACAATCACACTGCAGTAAAAGTGGTTCCCTGTGGAGTTTTACAAATATAATCATCTAAATACAGAACTCCTCCTGACTGACACCTCTCCTGGGAAAACCTGTACTTTTACATTTTTCCTAAGGGCTGTTTTTCCTCCCTCTCCTTCTTCAGCCCTCTCTCCTCCTTTCTCCCAGTCTCTCCCCTCTCTCTCTTGCTCTCCTTTCCTCGCTCTCTCTCCTCTCCTCCTCTCTCTCATGTCCTACTCCCCCACTTTCCCACTCTATCTCTCCTCTATGCTCTCTCCCCTCTCCTTCCTCTCTCCTCCTTCCTCCCTCTCTACCCTCTTCTCCTTCCTCTCTCCCCTCTCCTCCTCCCCTCTTCCCCCCTCTATCTCTCCTCTTTCCTCTCTCCCCTCTCCTCCCTCAGTCCTCTCTCCTCCTCCCTCTCTACCCTCCTCTCCTTCCTTTCTCTCCTTATCTCCTCCTCCCTCTTTCCCCCCATCTCCATTATCCCTCATCATGTACCTATCTCTTCTCGCTATATTTGTCATCCCTCCTTCACGTAGCAGAGGACAGAGGGGGCGGGGCTTCTCTGTCACTCTCTCATTGGTTAATTAGGCTGAGTTTGTGGCCAATTCACTCCGATGAAATGAAGAGGGACAAGGAGGGAGCAGGCCCAATCTACATGTAAATGTGTTCTCCCCTGATGCTGCTTCAAGGTGATGTTTTAAAAGAACACTTCATTCAGTAGAGACGCATTGACAACACGAGTGGTACTCAAGGTCCTGCCACGGCTGCCTCTTTTAACCCACAAAGGTACAAATTTAAATATATGCTAAACGATATAGGCAGAATGTAAAATATTGCTAAGAGTTGCCAGAGAAAGTCATCATGATGTGCACTGTGCAAGACGCATACTAATCGAGGTATGCGCAAAACATTTAAAATCCTTCAGTTAAGACAGTCCTGACCTGAAGACTGTAAGATCTGGTGATCTTTCTTTCTTTCTTTCTTTCTTTCTTTATTAGTTTATTTGACAGGGACAATGTGCAAAAACATTAAAGATGCTTTACACCAGATTATAGCTGAAGCTAGTTTCCATCTGTCGTCCCTGAGCAGGTGAGAAATACAATATAAAACGTAAACAATATAATCAATACACACTCACACACTACAAATTACCAATTATTACACAATAAAATATTACAATCAAATCTCACTCAGATTATAACATACCAGTTCTCATTCTTAATCCTGACACTGCTGATTCTCTAATAATAATTTCTTAACATTAAATGAAAAGTTTTTCATGTCAGAGGAAAGTTTCAAACTTTGTGGCAATTTATTCCATTCTTTGATGGCTTTGAAGGAAAAATCTGTGTGCGCAAAGGCCGAGCTCCGTTTAGGTCGTCTGCAGTCACCTGGAGGTCCTGGCTCCATTTTTTCAATGGAGGAGGCGCTGTGTTATTTAAGATTTTAAAGACTAATCGCACATTTGAATAGGTGATTAAATTGTCAAAGTTTAGCATTTCATGTTGTGCAAATATTGACTGTAAGCACAACAGTGCTTACAGTGCGATCTCATCATCATCAAACAATGATGAGATCGCAGTGGCTTTTTGTCCAGTATCTGAACAGCCTGATTATATCAGGACTTTAAGGGTTTTGTTGTTGTCTCACATTCTTGAGACCAACAAGTTATACAATAATTAATGTGTGAGGTAATCATTGCATCCAGATAAACCTTTGCAGCATCATTGCTAAATTTGTTTCGAGTGTGTCTAAACACAGACAGACTATATTTTAAAGTATCAGAAACTTTTTTAACATGCTTTTTAAAAGTAAAAATTGGATCCAGAACAACTCCTAAATATTTGAATTCCTCTACTGTTTTGATGGGTCCCTAGCCAAATGAGTTTTTTTAACTGTTATTTATCGTTTAAAGTAACACGTTTAATATAATGAGACAGTAAAAACTATTTACCAATATCCAATCCATGAAAATGCCGATATCTGATAAGGTACTTACAGTATAGTACTCAGACTTTAGACTAGAAGAACATATTAGACAAATGTATTCCCATCAGACGTAGACATGGTTCAATACCGCTCAGGTCTTTAAAGGGATATGCCACCCCCAGGTCAAACTTGGGCATCTCCCCACAGTCCAGAGACTAAAATAAGTGGTGGAAAGCGTTTTTCTGGTGACCCAGCCATTGTCCGAGTCTGTCAGCACTGACCGCCGCGGTATCTGCAGCTACTCCGCGTTAGACTTGGTCATTTTGGGTGGGAACTATTTTTCAGTGCGGAAAAACACAGCCGAAGCACCCACCACGCTGACAGGGGAATCCCTGTTACGCACCAGGAAGGGAGTTCCCCCGTTACGCAGCGTGCTCTGTGCTTCGGCTTTCTTTTTCCGCACTGAAAAATAGTTCCCACCCAAAATGACCAAGTCAAGCTCTCCGTGTTGATTTGCACATTTATTTGCACTCGATATGAATGCGCACTACACAGAAAGTAATTGGGAAAAGCATCGAGCAAATTAATTCCTTTTGGCCGAAATCTTAGCTGCAGTAGCTGCAGATACCGCGGCGGTCAGTGGCGACAGACTCGGACAATGGCTGGGTGAGCAGGAAAACGCTTTCCACCACTTATTTTAGTCTCTGGACTGTGGGGAGATGCTCAAGTTTGACCTGGGGGTGGCATATCCCTTTAACCTCTGTGAGCTTTTCAAACAGCTGCAAGCTCAAAACCTATGATGAAAAAAGAAAAAAGAAAAGGCTGGACTTTAAATAAGACTTAAAACACAACAAACATTCCTCTACATACGCAGTTTGTGGACGCCTTCTAGAAACCTGATACTGAAATCCAGTGCCTCATACTGTGTCCATGTTATTGTTTGTCTGCATTAAACTCTTATTGCATTCATTTAATGATGATTTTATAACTTACAAAACATGTTCTCCACAGATCAGACTTGTAATGTGACCTGATGGCATCATTTGCCATCTCCGTAGAAAAAGATCACTTAAATGCTATACTGTGGCAACGCAATAAAATCTCTACGTGACAGACCCCCCCAGACCCCCAAGAGCTGGAGTTATGTAGTGCACTAGGGGTGGGCGATATAGCCTAAAATTTATATCACGGTATAATTTGAACCATAGACGGTAGACGGTATACAGTGCCGTGAAAAAGTATTTGCCCCCTTCCTGATTTCTGTGTTTTTTGCATATTTATCACTCAAAACATTGTCAGATCATCAAACCAATTTTAATATCACACAGAAACAACCCAAGGAAAGACAAAATTCAGTTTTTGAATGATGATTCCATTTATTAGTGCACAAAAAAAATCTAAACCTATCTGGCCCTATGTGAAAAAGTAATTGCCCCCCCTTGTTAAATCACAAACTAACTGTGACTAACCACAGTTTTGAGAAAACTTAGTTCAGTTCTACATGCCACACCCACACCTGATTGTCACCACCTGTGTTGAATCAAGAAATCACTTAAATAGTTCCTGTCAAACAAAGTGAAGTTGGCTACAACATCTCAAGAACAAACACATCATGCCACGATCCAAAGAAATTCAAGAACAAATGAGAAAAAAAGTGATAGAAGTCTATAATTCAGGAAAAGGTTACAAAGCCATTCCCAAAGCTCTGGGGCTCCAGCGAACCACTGTCAGAGCCATTATTCAAAAATGGAGGAAACTGGGAACAGTTGCAACCCTTCCCAGGAGTGGTCGACCAACTAAGATTACTCCAAGAGTGCGACGACGGCTCATTCAGGAAGTCACAAAAGAACCTAGACGCACATCGAAAGAACTACAGGCCTCGTTGGCCTCAGTTAAGGTCAGTGTTCATGACTCCACCATTAGAAAAACACTGGCCAAAAATGGCATCCATGGAAGAGTTCCCAGGAGAAAACCACTGCTTTCACAAAAGAACACAAAGGCTCGTCTCACCTTTGCCAAAAAGCACCTTGATGACCCTCAAGACTTTTGGAGAAACATTTTGTGGACCGATGAGTCTAAAATTGAACTTTTTGGAAGGTCTGCAGCCCGTTTCATCTGGCGTAAAAATGGCACAGCATTTGATAAAAAGAACATGGTGCCCACAGTAAAGCATGGTGGTGGCAGTGTGATGGTCTGGGCCTGCTTTGCTGCCTCAGGACCAGGACAACTTGCTGTGATTGACGGAAAAATGAATTCTGCTGTTTACCAGAAGATCCTGAAGGAGAATGTCCGGCCATCAGTTCGTGCCCTCAAACTCAAGCGCTCTTGGATCATGCAACAGGACAATGATCCAAAACACACCAGCAAGTCCACCTCTGAATGGCTCAAAGAAAACAAAATTAAGGTTTTGGAGTGGCCAAGTCAAAGTCCGGATTTAAATCCGATTGAGATGCTGTGGTGTGACCTTAAACGGGCAGTTCATACAAGAAAACCCTCCAATATGGCAGAATTGAAACAATTCTGCATAGAAGAGTGGGCCAAAATCCCTCCCCAGCGGTGTGAAAGACTCATCACCAATTATCGCAAACGTTTGGTTACAGTTATTGCTGTCAAAGGAGGCTCAACTGGCTATTAGATTAAGGGGGCAATTACTTTTTCACATAGGGCCAGATAGGTTTAGATTTTTTTTGTGCACTAATAAATGGAATCATCATTCAAAAACTGAATTTTGTCTTTCCTTGGGTTGTTTCTGTGTGATATTAAAATTGGTTTGATGATCTGACAATGTTTTGAGTGATAAATATGCAAAAAACACAGAAATCAGGAAGGGGGCAAATACTTTTTCACGGCACTGTATATCACGGTATACTTTGGTATGTAACAGTATTAACTGTTCACAGTATTAACAGCTTCTTAATGGTTACCAGAGCACATGGAAAAAGCATTCAAGCAGGAAGCTGTTTTTTAAACTATTAAATAACATAAACGTCAAGAATATTACTACAAGAAAATGTATTGTGCAAAACTGTAATTGTAAAAAACATAAAACAAGTAACTTCACTTTCAAGCAGTATAAAATTTGAAAAAGGCAATGTAAATCAAAAATGAAACTGCTTTAACATTGGCGCCGGTGTCAGTGGTGATGCATACCTGCAACTCTTCATCAAGTTCCCATGACTCGAGCGCTTCCCTGAGTCCCTGGGCATTCATCTCCCCTGTATGGTCGTCAGGGAAATACGATGTTTGCAGTACACATGTACTGTTGAAATGGGCCGTACACAGGCATTTGCCGCACAACTTCCAGTCGTCGTCAATAAAGTGGATTGTCAGGCTGATATACGGGTCCATAGTGCGACTCGACCACAAGTCCGTGGTGGTTGCATCGTGTTTTATGTCACAAAGTTCTTTTCCCACTTGATTGCGGACCTCGTCATGCAGTCTGGGCACTTCACCTGGCTAAAATATCTGCGGTTTGGGACCACTTACCGTTGATCCAGCGTCTTCACCATGCCTAAAAAGCCGCTTCTCTCTACGGTTTGGAAAGGCACCGTGTCGTTACACAAGAATATTGCGATGGACTTGGTTATGTCAATCCACCGCTGGCTTTTTTATCATAAGCTACGCCTTTTGAAAATGCCCGGGTGATAGACTGCTGGTGTGTAGTGCCAACTTTTTTCCTCCCACTTGAAGACTGGCTTGGCTTTTGAGTGTCACCGCGCATTCGTTGGCTTTCTTCGTTCTCGATAACGTGTTTAGCTTTTAGGTGGTAGAACAGATTGCTTGTGTTGCCATGTTTTGCGATCACTGTCGCCCAGCATATTCTGCAGATTGTTTTCCAATTTCCTGTTCAGTATCTGACACCTTGTATCCAAACCATGACCAGATTACAGAAGTTGAGCCGGTCTTTTTCACGAGCTCCTCCTCCTCCATGTGCTCGCTGCTCGCAGCCATTTTTCCTCCTTCCTTGTTGTGGTGACGCAATGAACTATCGCGATAGGAAGGTATAACCCAAATCTCTACCGTTGGCCAAATTTATACCGCATACCGTTTATACCGTTTATACCGTTTATACCGCCCACCCCTTTAGTGCACCTTTAAGAACATCACCACTGATTATGAACGGGACAAAAGCAATTCAGTTATTCTTCTTTTCTATTGTTTTAACACATTTTAAAATTCATATCTTAGCTCAATTACACCAGGACAGAGACAGAGATGTTCTCCCACCCCCTCGCCTCATTTAACAAGCTCAGAGTGCACCCAAAACACTGTACCAGGGACAAAAACAGAGCAGCCGACTGCTGTGATCCTGCCTCCAATTAGAAACACATCACTATGCAAGTTTAATGACAGCGTCTGTGGGGAAAAACAGGCCCAGTTAAGTTATAGAAAATATTAAGGATGCACTATGTATCTTTTCTAATGAGGGTCCGCTACCTGCTGGTCCCCATGGAGAGGTTACTGTTTTGCCTGGAATGTTCCACAGTACGGCATTATCAGTCTTGTATTTAGTCAGTTACAGGTGTTTTCATGGCTAGAAAATACGATATTCTTCCTGAGACTGGGGCTGCCTCTCCACAGATCTGGCCTGGTGGGGTCACCTACTTGTTTCCATATTGATACGTTTAATGCCATAGTGCTGTATAAAAGCAGATACTAATCAATACTTAAAGTAGATAATCATTTGAGCAGGTATCAATATTAAAACATCCCATTCACAGGACAGATGAAGTATAAGAGCACACAGACTAATATACGCCCGGGACCACTGAGGGAGCACACAGACACAAAAACACATGGGAATATAAAAGAAAGTACTACGATTTAAAGGGAAAGTGACGTTTTTTACAATTTGAGCCTTATTTCGGTAATAAAACAAGTTGTTTTACTCACCCATAGCACTTTGGTGTCATATGGAGCACTTCCGGAGATGTTTTAGAATAGCGCTAGGCTAACGCCGTTAGCCTAGCGCGACTTATAGCCATAGCTCGGGGCATTCCCCGAGCATGTAATATGCCCCGTGCGCGCTCCAAATAACACAAACTTTAGCACTTTTCAAATCATAGAAGCTCGATGTCTTTAGTCTACGATTTCGTTTGAGTCAAAAGTGGCCTGTAATCCGAGATTTATCCATAGTTTACAGCTTTGCGTTCCATGTTTGGGTCCCGGGAGCTGAGAGCACAGTCCGCACATGCGCACTGGCGTCCTCATCTACTCGAAACTATGGCTAAATCTCGGATTACAGGCCACTTTTGGCCAAACGAAATCGTAGACTAAAGACATCGAGCTTCTATGATTTGAAAAATGCTAAAGTTTGTGTTATTTGGAGCGCACACGGGGCATATTACATGCTCGGGGAATGCCCCGAGCTATGGCTATAAGTTGCGCTAGGCTAACGGCGTTAGCCTAACGCTAATCTAAAACATCTCTGGAAATGCTCCATATGACACCAAAGTGCTATGGGTGAGTAAAACAACTTGTTTTATTACCGAAATAAGGCTCAAATTGTAAAAAAAACTTTACTTTTCCTTTAATCTTGACAATTGCATTCTATTGTGTAAAGAAAAAGTGTTTTAATTAACATCGTGGTATCAGAATTAGTACTAAGAATCACGCCTATTCTTTAGTATTGAAATTCAGTTTAAAATGTTTGTATCGTAACCCTATTTTCATCAAAGCAGTTCATCTTTACAGTGACAGCAGTGTCCCTCCACCAGAAATGTTACATAATGCTCCTTTACATAGCCTAAAGCTGAATTACACAACAATGAGCAGAATTACTTAACAATGAGCAGAATCTGACTGGAGCAAATTGGACTCTATAGCTTGGTCACGAGGGGCGCCAAAAGCAGTCATTTTGTAGGGCCAACAAATGAAAAGAAATCATTTTAATGACAGCTGAGGAAGACGGTAGCCTATTAGCAATGGGGGATTACAACTGTTTCAGTATTTTTAGACTGGGCATGGAGACAACTTTGATGAAGCAATAATCTGAAAACTGCGAATGTGAATGTGTAACCGACGGAGACAAAACAAGCTGTAACCAAAACAATGAGGAAGCAAACAGCCCCACGCTTCATTAAAACGGGACACTCCGAAACAGCATAAACAAACCAGGAAGTGCGAATTAATTAGCAGGAGTTAGTTCACTGCAGGGTGAAAAATGAGACGCTACAGAAATTACAACAGCCCAAAAGTTGTTCATGAGACAGTTGTAATTGTAACACCAAAGGACTCTTACGTAGAAAGTGAGGGAGTATTAGATTTTACTAGGGTTGTCAAAAGCATCGAAAATCTGATACTTTTCAATACTAAAACTAAGATAAAAGGAGAAGTTCAATTTGTCAACTGGACAAAGTTTGTTTGGTTGAAAACGTTTCGCGGCTCATCTGAGAGGCTTCGTCAGTTCTGGTTCTAGTGCTGGTTAGACACTGCTTATATCTCACTGCAGGGAGGAGCTCACTACACTGAAAACGATCCCCCCTAATCTGTCTCTTTGTTTTTCAAATTACTCTGGCGACTAGTTTCGCCCCCCTATTCAACGTCTAACGACCCTCTCCACCCCTCTGCCCTGGCTCGTCTGCCCTAATGTTTCTTTGTCTGTTTTGACTTGGTTTAAGAATCGAATTATAAATGGGAGACAAGTTATGTCTGACTCCCCCATTTCTGTTTAACGACGGATTCTCTTTTTTGACAAAAATAGCCTCTTTAACTCCCCTCTCAAACCAGTTCTTTTCTCTGGCTAAGATCTGAACCTCACTGTCCTCAAACGAATGGCCCGTGGCTTCTAGGTGAAGATGTACCGCAGATTCACCTAGAAGCCACGGGCCACGGGCAGAGGGGTGGAGAGGGTCGTTAGACGTTGAATAGGGGGTCGTAACTAGTCGCCAGAGTAATTTGAAAAACAAAGGGACAGATTAGTGGGGGGTCGTTTTCAGAGCTTTTTCAGTGTAGGGAGCGCCGCCCGGCAGAGAGATATAAGCAGTGTCTAACCAGCACTCTAACCAGAACTGACGAAGCCTCTCGGATGAGCGGCGAAACGTTTTCAACCAAACAAACTTTGTCCAGTTGACAAATTGAACTTCTCCTTTGATCGTGGATTCTACCTGGACGACTGAGGGACTTTTCACGCATACTAAAACTAATATTGAAACTAGAGACTCCTTTGAGCAGGTATCAATACTACAAAAGTCACATTCACAGGACAGAAATGAACCTTCCCTGAATGTTTTTAGAACGATCTTGAGCTGCATCAGAACAAGTACAAGAGCACAAAAAGTAAAGATAGACAGAGACTATAGACAAAGACATAGACTATAGACATAGACTATAGGCCCATGGAGCACTATGAAACCTCCCTGGAGCACTGAGTACACAAAGAGTGTAATATTAGGAATATGATTCTGAAAAATAAAATAAAAAATTCTGAAAATCACATTCTATTGTGTACTGTTTTTTATGATCCTCGTGGTATCAGAATGTGTATTGTGTATCCAGGCTATTCCTTAGTACCGAAATCGAGTTTGAAATGTTAGTAGCTTGACAACACTAGGTTCTCAGCCAAAGTTAAGGAATGATTGAATTTCAACAATAATCAGTCGTATTTTGATTTTAAAAATAAATAAATAAGAGAAAATGTAGAAAAAATACATTTTTATAACAAAGACTGTGGTATTATTAAACTGAAATTTCAAAAAAGAATGAACAATTTCTGATTTTCATTAATTCTCTGTTCAGAAAACTCACCATATTTTGACTTATCTTTGGTTAAAAATATAATAGAATAATGATAAAAGGAGAAGTTCAATTTGTCAACTGGACAAAGTTTGTTTGGTTGAAAACGTTTCGCCGCTCATCTGAGAGGCTTCGTCAGTTCTAATGACCATCAACCAAACAAACTTTGTCCAGTTGACAAATTGAACTTCTCCTTTTATCAAGGATTCTACCTGGACGACTGAGGGACTTTTCACGCATAATAGAATAATATATATAGGAAATCAAAATTTACAGTAGAAATAATCATTTGGCTAGTTGACTAATTTTAAAGGTCCCATGGCATGAAATTTTCACTTTCTGAGGTTTTTGAACGTTAATGTGAGCTCCCCTACCCTGTTTAGGGCCCCCAATGGTTAAAAGTTGCGAAATGTCTAAACTGAGCATTTGCGATCCTTTTCTGCGTTTGAAAAAAACACAGCTCAAATGGGCGATTCTGGACAAGGCACCTTATTGACGTCAGATCGAAAAAAGAAATGCAAATTCAGTTCCACCACCGTCTGGATCTCCACCTCCTGTCTCTGGAAATCACGCCCAGAGAGTTTGGACCGCGAAGGAGCTACGCAATGCAAAATGCGTTTTTTTATTTGCCTGGAGGCACGTCCGAGTGTTTCTAGGCTCGGAAGTCCTTTACCCGACCCTCTGGACCTCTGAAACAGCAGTGGTTTAATTTTATTTTCTGTGAAAATGTGTTTTTTTTTTAATTGAAAAGGCTCTCCTTTCCTCCTTCGCGCTTACACACGCGGAAGTGGGGCCAGGCACAGCGCAGCGCTAAAACAAGGAACCAGCGGCGCATTTGCCCCCCCCACCCACCCGCTCCTCTAACCAATCTGTGTCCTTCTCATTTGCATTCAAGCAACAAGGCCCAGAATGAGTTGTTCAGAGAGTTATTTTTTGACTCTGACTCTGTACATGTGTCTTTCTCATGCACTAAGTGTTGATTTTGAAGAAGGATTCATTTACAGTATTAGGGAACCATTAAGGAGCCATATAAAAGCATCAAGAAGTACCATGTCATGGGACCTTTAAAAATAATTGCTGATTAGTCGACTACTAAAATACAGCGGTACCTCACCTTACGAAAGACCCTACATACGAAAAATCCAAGTTACGAAACGCCTTCACGTTAAATTTTGGTCTCTAGATACGAAAGAAAATTCAAGTTACGAAACGCGAAATCTCAAAAATTCGAATAATGCGCGCTCAGATGCCCCGCTGTTACCCCCGCTCAAAGAGCACCTTTCTCGGCCTCTTAGCTCTAGCACCGAACACGCAAGATTTTCAACAAAATGTATTAAAGGAAAAGTAAAGTTTTTTTTACAATCTGAGCCTTCTTTCGGCAATAAAACAAGTAGTTTTACTCACCCATAGCAGTTTGGTGTCAATTGGAGCAGTATCACAGAACTTATGTTGGAGCCGTTCTGTTCTACTAATGATCCCGTATCCGTTAGCGTGAGTGCTCGGGGCATTACTTTGCGGTGTCCAAATAACACAAACTTTAGCACTTTTCAAATCACAGAAGATCGCTGTGTCAGCGTAGACTTTTAGTGGATTCCAAAACGGCCTGAAACCCGATATGCAGCTATAGTTTCATTTGATGACGTCATCAGAGAGGACAGTGCACATGCGTGAACTCAGCTGTTTTGTAAACACCGCTAGTCCGAAAGAAGCTAACACCGCTCTGAACTTTACTTTTCTGTTGCGATATCGGGTTTCAGGCCGTTTTGGAATCTACTAAAAGTCTACGCTGACACAGCGATCTTCTGTGATTTGAAAAGTGCTAAAGTTTGTGTTATTTGGACACCACAAAGTAATGCCCCGAGCACTCACGCTAACGGATACGGGATCATTAGTAGAACAGAACGGCTCAACATAAGTTCTGCGATACTGCTCCAATTGACACCAAACTGCTATGGGTGAGTAAAACTACTTGTTTTATTGCCGAAAGAAGGCTCAGATTAAAAAAAAAAAGTTACTTTTCCTTTAAATAGTGAAGCGTGGGGGGAGACACGACTCCGGAAGCAGCGCGGAGACATGAACGCACCGCGCGGCGAGGAGCAGGCACCAGCACGCACCGCGTCCTCTGGAGCCCGAGCCACAAACCAGCCGCACGAAACCAGCAAAGAGCGGCACATGGTGGGTTAATCCTGGTTTAGTCCAGGTCTAGACCTAGTCTAGACCTGGTTTAGTTCTGGTCTAGACCTGGTTTAGTCCACGTTTAGTCCTGGTCTAGTCTCTTAGCCAATCAGGACGCAGAACCAATGTTACACTATAAAAAAAGTTACACTACAAAAAAAAAAAAACTTGGAACGGATCAGGCCTTTTCCATTGAAATAACTTCTCAACTTACGAAAAATTCACGTTACGAAACCACTTCTGGACCTAATGAATTTCGTAAGGTGAGGTATGACTGTATCATTGCCTTACTTGACCCATCCTCATAAGAGCTTTGGCCAGTCTGTCAAAATACGGTGACCAAATGAAGCAAAATGTTCCCTTTCCACTTACTTTGCTCTGCCTCATTAATTCCTGCAAAATTTATGAATTTACAAACTCATGAGTCCATCTTGAGCCTCTCCCGTCTCTGTCCATGTCCCTGAGCAGCTTTGTGGCTTGGGCTGAAGCCAAAGGTGAAGCTCCAAACACCAAATCGAACGGGGAGATGTGGATGGACACACTTCAGACTATTTTAGTGGAAATACTTTTTCATTTTATTTTATTTTGCGAGATGTGCAGAGGGAATATATTTGTGCATTTGTGGACAGGAAGATGTCTGCGCTTTTGTCTCAAGTGCTTTTGTCTCCTCCTTTAAGAGTAGCACCTCTGTCACACAGGCCTATAATTGTTTATCACCGTAGTAACAGTCTTCAGTGACAAACAGACATAAGTGGCAGCTGTCACAGGAGCACACAGCAAACTGTATCAAGCCTCATTTAAACTGAATCTAAGGAGTGGACAGGGAGGAAAGGGAGGGATGGAAGAAAAAGAAAGAGAGGGAGTAGAGAGGAGGGAGAGGAGAAAAAAGGAGAGGTGGAAGAGAGAGGGAGAGGAGAGAGGGAGAGAAAGGAAGGGATTAGAAGGGCATAGGGACAGATATGGGAGGTGAAAGAGGAGAGAAGGAGGCCTGATGGGTGGATATAGAAAGGAGAGAAAGAGATAGAGAGGAAAGATGAGTGAGAAAGATGTGAGGTGAGAGATGGAAAGAGAAGGGGAATAGATGGGCAAGGGAGGATAGAGAGACACGAAAGACAAAGACAAGACCCAGTAGATTGAGGAGGATCAAAGCAAAAAGAGAAAAAGAGAAAAGAGAGGATTTCAGAGAGAGAGAGGAGAGATAAGAAGAGGTTAGGGACAGGGATGGAGGGAATGAGAGAGGAGAGAAGATAGAGGGAGAGATGGAAGGAATAAGGAAGGAAAGGTGAGTGACAGTGACAGAGGGATGGAAAGAGAAGGGGAGTAGATGCTTAAGGGTGGATAGAAAGACATGACAGAAAAAGATAATACAGAGGGAGACAGGAAAATAACGAGAAACGGAGAGGAAAGACTGAGAAGAGGAAGGGGAGAGTGAAAAATAGAGAGGTGTATGACAGGATGGAGTTTGGTGCTGTTACTGTAGAATAATGACAGACAAATACACACACTTATATTAGAGTGGAGATAGATGGACTTCTGACGAGTTTTCTACTTTCTCACAACGACTGTCAGGATGTATAGGCTTGGTGAAAGGCAAAGGTAGAGAGAGTGGAGGAAGAGACAGAGAGAAGTAGGGGATAGTGGCAGATACAGAGGGACTGGGAGAAGAGAGAAAGCAGAGAGAGGGGTTAATAAGAAGAAAAAGAAGAAGAAGAACAGAAGAAATACATGAACTTACTGTAGATTATAGTGGCTTTGGATGTACACTCAACAAAAATATAAACGCAACACTTTTGTTTTTGCTCCCATTTTTCCTGAGATGGACCCAAAGATCCAAAATTCACTCCAGATACACAACACTACCATTTCTCTCAAACATTGTTCACAAATCTGTCCAAATGTGTGACAGCGAGCACCTCTGCCCCGCCGAGACAATCCACCCCACCTCACAGGTGCGCCACATCAAGATGCCGATCCGACATCATGACCAGTGCACAGGTGCGCCCCAGACTGCCCACAATAAAAGGCCACCCCGAAATGTGCATTTTTTTTTCTTTATTGGGGGTCTGGGGACTCAGAACCAGTCAGTATCTGGTGTGACCACCATTTGCCTCATGCAGTGCAACACATCTTCTTCACATAGAGTTTATCAGATTGTCAGTTGTGGCCTGTGGAATGTTGGTCCACTCCTCTTCAAAGGCTGTTATGGACGAAGAACACAGGTGCATTTTATTGATGGCGTTTTGAATGCACAGAGATACCGTGATGAGATCCTGAGGCCCATTGTTGTGCCATACATCCATGAACATCACCTCATGTTTCAGCAAGATAATGCACGGCCCCATGTTGCAAGGATCTGTACACAATTCTTGGAAGCTGAAAATGTCCCAGTTCTTGCATGGCCAGCATACTCACCGGACATGTCACCCATTGAGCATGTTTGGGATGCGCTTGACCGGCGTATACGACAGCGTGTACCAGCTCCCACTAATATCCAGCAACTTCGCACAGCCATTGAAGAGGAGTGGACCAACATTCCACAGGCCACAACTGACAATCTGATAAACTCTATGTGAAGAAGATGTGTTGCACTGCATGAGGCAAATGGTGGTCACACCAGATACTGACTGGTTCTGAGTCCCCAGACCCCCAATAAAGCATAAAAAAATGCACATTTCGGGGTGGCCTTTTATTGTGGGCAGTCTGGGGCGCACCTGTGCACTGGTCATGATGTCGGATCGGCATCTTGATGTGGCGCACCTGTGAGGTGGGGTGGATTGTCTCGGCGGGGCAGAGGTGCTCGCTGTCACACATTTGGACAGATTTGTGAACAATGTTTGAGAGAAATGGTAGTGTTGTGTATCTGGAGTGAATTTTGGATCTTTGGGTCCATCTCAGGAAAAATGGGAGCAAAAACAAAAGTGTTGCATTTATATTTTTGTTGAGTATAGCTTTCTTGCACTTTTCTAGTATGGCAAAAGGAGAAATTCAATGAGTCAACTGGACAAAAGTTGATTTGGTCAAATACATTTCACAGCTCACAGTTCCTTGGATGAGCAAACTGAATTCCTCCTTTTGCCTTGGATTCTACCAGGGATTCTACACACTTTTCTAGTACAATTTGCAACATAAATTTACGGGGCGCTAAAGAGAGAGCAGTAGAGAGGGAGAGTAGAAAGGGAAAGGGAGGAAAAGAAGGGGAGAGAGAGGGGTATGAGACAGGAGAGAAGGGGGTGAGGGATTGATGGGTGGAGATATAAAAAGAAGAGGGACAGAGTAAGGCAGACAAGGAGAGGGAAATAAGAGAGCCTGGGGGAAAAACAAGAGAGGAGAAGAAAGGAAGAGAGGGAGGGAGGAGAGAGAGAAACACACAATGTTAAAGAGAGCAGCAGAGAGAGAAAGAGAAAGGTGGTAGGGAGAGAGGGACAGAGAGAGGAGAGAGATAAGTAGGGGATAGTGACAGATACAGAGGGACTAAGAGAGGAGAGAAAGAGGAAAGAAAGGTTAATAGGGGGAGAGAGAAGGAGGGGAGAGAGGGTGGATGAAAAAAGAGAAGAGGGAGAGAGGAGGAGGAGAAAGATAGCAAAAAATATGAGAAAAAATAGAGACAAAGGGGAGATGGACAACAGGAGAAATACACACTTATGTTATGGTGGAGACATTTTTGAAAGTAGTTTTATACTTAACACTAATATTGACAAGATGTACGTATAGTTCAGGCTTAGAGTAACAGCAACAACTAGAGTGTCCAAAAAATCTAAACCCATATACAGCGGTACCTCACCTTACGAATGACCCAACAAACGAAAATTTCAAGTTACGAAACGCCTTCACGGTAAATTTTGGTCTCTAGATACGAAAGAAAATTCAAGTTACGAAACACGAAATCTCAAAAATTCAAATAATGCGCGCTCAGCCACACACATTATACGCTTTTCTCAGACTGGATTTAAACTTTTCTCACATTTGTCTCTCGTTTAAACACTCAAACTTTCATAGATTTTCAACAAAATTATTAACAGTGAAGTGTGAGGGGAAGGGGGAGGGGGGAGAAGACTGCGCTCTGACACGTGTGATAGCGCAGCATGACCCGGCGCGGGGCTGCCAGCAGGTCTAGACCTGGACTAAACCAGGACTGGACCAGGACTAAACCTGGACTAAACCAGGACTAAACCAGGACTAAACCAAGACTAAACCTGGACTAGACCAGGACTAAACCAAGACTAAACCAGGACTAAACCTGGACTAAACCAGGACTAAACCAGGACTAAACCAAGACTAAACCTGGACTAAACCAGGACTAAACCAAGACTAAACCTGGACTAGACCAGGACTAAACCAGGACTAGACCAGGTGGATTAAAGCAGCGAGGAGGGGACTGCACGCAGTCTGAGCGCATGAACGCATGAACGAGACCCATGCAAGAGCCGCGGTGGTCTAGACCTCCTCTAGACCTGACCAGGTCTAGAGGAGGTCTAGAGGAGCTGCGGTGGTCTGGACTAAACCAGGACTAAACCTGGACTAAACCAGGAGGAGGACTAGACCACCGCGGCTCTTGCATGGGTCTTGTTCATGCGTTCATGCGCTCAGACTGCGTGCAGTCCCCTCCTCGCTGCTTTAATCCACCTGGTCTAGTCCTGGTTTAGTCCTGGTTTAGTCCAGGTTTAGTCCTGGTCCAGTCCAGGTTTAGACCTTGGTCTAGACCTGCTGTCAGCTCCGCGCCGGGTCATGCTGCGCTATCACACGTGTCAGAGCGCAGTCTCCTCCCCCCTCCCCCTTCCCCCCCACACTTCACTATTAATAATTTTGTTGAAAATCTATGAAAGTTTGAGTGTTTAAACGAGAGACAAATGTGAGAAACACAGAACACAATGTTACACTATAAAAAAAGTTACACTATAAAAAAAGTTACACTATAAAAAAAAAACTTGGATCGGGGCCTTGGAACGAATCAGGCTTTTTCCATTGAAATAGCTACTCAACTTACGAATTTTTCACGTTACGAAACCACTTCTGGAACAAATTAATTTCGTAAGGTGAGGTACCACTGTAGTGACTTAATAAAAAACTCTATAAAAATAAAATCAAAATTAGATTTGAGGTCATCAGCTGCAAAGTGATGGCATCAACATTCCCTGAGGGGGTGAAGCTAACTGCAGGCACTGCTCTGTCTGTAGCTCTGTTACTCAAGTTAGACTTTAATCTGAGCTTTGTTTTAACACAATCTGACTTCACAAAGGCCTGTATTGATCACAGGCTTCTGAAAATGCTGTTTAAATCCATTTTGCATTCTTTTTTGTTTTCAGACTCTATATTTTTTATAAGTTGTTTATGTTTTCCAGATGTTTTAGTAAAGATAAGTCAAATGTGCCCACATGCCCTCCCAGTGTGTAGAATTACAGCAGCAGTGATAAAAACCCACAGGACTCATCTTCCATCTCATTATTGGCCTCCTCTTTCTTCCTGTGGACCACTTTCACACATGGACCGAATCCGATCCCCACAGCGTGACTTCATCAACATTTAATTTCTCTTCGATTTACTGTTCACTTCAATGAGGAGCTTGCATTTCATTAGAGGAGAATCATACGCCAAAGTTCCTTCAATAACTGTGGATATTTTAGTCTCAGTGCAGAACAATTACTGCACATATGACGACAGGAGCGACCGTGAACTAATGAGACTTTTATGAATTAATAAAGTAGATGTTTAATGAATGAAGCCTGGAGGAAGGGAAGCTACAAGTGATTTTATGAGTTAGGAAGAGTTGGACTGATTAAAAGTCACAGAACGTCAAGTCTTCATAAAATATAAAGATAAAAATAGCACACAGGTCGATAGGAATAAGAAGACACACGCATTTTGTTCAATTCTTTCACTGGGCCTGCAAAGGATTTTGGAAACACAATTCAGCTATTGAACACAAACCAAATTGAACAAAAGCAGTAGAAAAAAGCTGATTTTAACTATCCACCTTTCAGTTGCTGTCCTGCTCAATATCCTGAATCAATATAAATAGAAATGTACATAGTCGTAAAGAGAGCTCAGAAGCGCCTCTATTTCCTCCGCAAACTGAGGAGAGCTGGAGCCCCTCCACCCATTATGACCACCTTCTACCGAGGCACCATTGAGAGCGTCCTGACCAGCTGCATCACTGTGTGGTACGGGAGCTGCACTGAACAGAACAGGAAAGCCCTGCAGCGCATAGTGAATGCAGCTGGGAGGATCGCTGGTGTCTCTCTCCCCTCCCTCCTAGACATTTTTAACACCCGGCTCACCCGCAGAGCGTCCGGCATTGTGGGTGACCCGAGCCACCCCGCACATAGCCTGTTCAGCCTCCTGCCCTCGGGGAGAAGGTACCGGAGTCTCCGGGCCCACTCCACCAGGCTTTCAAACAGCTTCATCCACCAGGCTGTCAGGAGGCTGAACTCACACCCGAACTCCCACCTTACCCATCTCCCACCCCCCACCCCCCATATTGGCATAACCTGTATTCCATAAAAGACATATCACTCTAGACACTTTTAAAAAACTGCTGCTAAGGACGACTGTTGCACTGTTGCACATTTACATTTACTACTGGATTTTACTCCTGTTGCACTGTTGTTTACTACTGTTATTGCACATTTACTACTGGAATTTTTAGTACTGTTGTTTACTCCTGTTGCACTAGAATTACTACTGTTGCACACTTATTTTTATTTATCTTAACTCCAATGCACATTCTACTGCACATGACCAAGTCACTGCTGTATCTTCCATTGCACATTTTTGATGCACACTGCACACTTTGGAAATCTGTATATAGTATAGTTTATTTATTATGTTGCACTGTTTTAAGATTTTAGACCGTAGACTTTAGTTTTAACTTAGATCTCTGTCTTAGATAGTTTTTGTTGTGTTTTGTCTTCATATTGTATTCTGTACACTGTCTTTTTGCACTATTGGCCAGAGAGAAACGAAATTTCGATTCACTGTATGTTGAACACATATGGCAGAATTGACAATAAAGCTGACTTTGAACTTGAACTTTTGTAAGTAGGGCAACAAAAGTCACAATCACAATTAGCAATTAGCAAAAGAAAGATTTGCGCTCCCAGTAGTTTAAAGCCCCAGTGTGTAGGATTCGTGGCACATAGGTGGATGGTGCTATTGCACTTTCTGTTTTAGCTACGGCAGACCTCGAGGGTCACCCGGGCACGCCGTAACGCTACTGTATAAATAAAACGCGGTCCCATTTTTGTTTTGTTTTTTTCTTTTCTCATGAAAACACACATTCCCGATCGTGTACCATGACACTCTACACATCAAATGAAACCTTACAGTCTCCTCTTTTTGACTATGCAATTCATTTCCCTGCACAACAATCACTCCCCGAGCACATGGGGCTTTTATACGGAAAAGCACAAAACGAGGTTAGCTTACCTTAGAATGCTTTGCACAGGTCAAACTCTGTATTTCACCATAAACTTGCTCTCAATTTGTCCGTAAGGATCCAGCGAATAAAATCCAGTAAAACAATTTAGTCCAAAACACGTGTTAGATCCATTACGACGTCTGATCCGGCAGCATGCTTGTGTTGTTTACCCAAAACCACGAGCCTTGCCGAAGGCGGAGCCCAAATGTCCTTCTGCGGCTCTCGTATTCAAAATGGCTGCCTCTGCATGGGGAAGATCCCCCTTTTATGTGACTATATCTAAGTCCAAAAGAATACTTTGATTTCATGATGGAAGTGAAAAGGCTTGGAAAACAATGTATTTTTGAATGGGTATCTTCAATTTCAGTAATTAACGGGTAAAAATCTTACACACTGTCCCTTTAACCATACACTGTATATAGACATGGACATAGCTAACTCGCTAGTCGCCGCGTTCCAAACAGGAAGTGAGCATAGGGACGATTGTGGCTCCATCGACTCTGGCTCTAATTGACCTTGTATTGAAAAAACATTGCCCCTCTCTCTAGAACTGCTGCTGTCAGTTCGTATTAAGCCGCTCTACATGATCCTGGTGTTTTTATTTTGCCATTTTGTCCATAAATAAATTCCTATTCCTAAAATGGAGCTCAGCTCCTCCGTGATGCTGTGGGTGACGTCACATTCCATTAGGCCCTCCTTTATAAATGAGTTTAACACTATAGCCACAAGTTCATTAACTGTTCACATACTGAAGCAGTTTATGGCATTAAAGGAAAAGTAACGTTATTTTACAATCTGAGCCTTCTTTCGGTAATAAAACAAGTCGTTTGACTCACCCATATCACGTTCGTGTCATTTGGAGCTGTTTGGTAAAAGTTATGTTGTAGCGTATCCGTTAGCGCGAGTACTCGGGGCATTACTTTGCGGTGTCCAAATAACACAAACTTTAGCACTTTTCAAATCATAGAAGCTTGATGTCTTAGTCTACGATTTCGTTTGGTCAAAAGTGGCTTGTAATCCGAGATTTATCCATAGTTTCGAGTAGATGAGGACGCCAGTGCGCATGTGCGGACTGTGCTCTCAGCTCCCGGGACCCAAACATGAAACGCAAAGCTGAAAACTATGGATAAATCTCGGATTACAGGCCACTTTTGCTTCAAACGAAATCTTACATTAAGACATCGGGCTTCTATGATTTGAAAAGTGCTAAAGTTTGTGTTATTTGGAGACCGCAAAGTAATGCCCCGAGTACTCAGGCTAATGGATACGCTACAACATAACTTTCTTCAAACAGCTCCAAATGACACGAACGTGATATGGGTGAGTCAAACCACTTGTTTTATTACCGAAAGAAGGCTCAGATTGTAAAATAACGTTACTTTTCCTTTAATAGATGTAGCAGTTGTAGCAGTAATGGTAAAAGTAGAAGTTAAATTGTCAGGTTCAGAATCAGTTTATTACAGAGGTGAAAAGAATGTTAATCTACCATAAGTAAAAAGTGGTGCAACAAGAGAAGAGACTACTGCAGTAAGTGTAAAAATGCACTTGTAAACTTCCTCAGACTGTACATACTAGTATTATATTGCTGTAGTTTCTGCACATTTATAGCATTTTGTCTTGGATAAGAAAACAGCTTTTACATCTGACCTATTTTTCTGCCTCTTTGTTTCACTCGTGTTTCTCAGAGCCACAGGCAGCAGCAGTAACAGTAACAGACATCGAGATAGACTTGTGTTTTGACTTATTGTTTGCTAATCCAACCGCAGCCACATCAACAAAACTAAATCAATAATTTTCCATCAAAAAGTCACATTTCACTCCCACCCTCTCCCATCCTTCACACTTATGTTTTATTACAGCTAAATCAACATGTCCTTTCCTCACTTTCTATTGACTTTTGCTATTTTAAAGATGCACTGTGAACCTTTTCCTTCGTGCCTGCATTGCGATATTGTTATTGCTTTGACAGGAATGTTCCACGGTATGGCATTAAACTATTACTCATTAATATGGCATTAATCTATCTTCGTGAAGACAAGCTGGTGGCACCACTGGGTCAAGTCACGGGTTATTTTCATTTCATTTGTCTCTTTACTGACCCCTTGTGGTTGGAATAAGTACCTTGTAATGCTGAGAAGTTGTACAAAAAATGTATTAGCTTTGTAATGTTTCATTTTCAATATTTTCTTTTATCAACATTCTGTCTATAAAGAGCCCATATTACACTATTTTCTGATCTATGTTATACAGGAAGTGCTTCATTGTGTTTTTAAACTCCATAGACCTTCACTAGAATCATTTGGATCATTTCAGCCCTGGAATTGACCATCTCTACTGAACTTAAGGATCCCATGACATGGTACTTCTTGATGCTTTTATATGGCTCCTTAATGGTTCCCTAATACTGTAAATGAATCCTTCTTCAAAATCAATACTCAGTGCATGAGAAACAGAGATAAGATGAGAAAGAGTATTTTTTCTCTCTCTGAACAGGCCATTATGGGCGTTGTTGCTTGAATGCAAATGAGGAGAAAAGAGATGGCCTATAGTAGAGGGTGGGGGCGTGGCCAAACTCTCCGCTCTCCCTCAGAGCCCTCAGCTGATCCATTTCCGTGTTTTTGCACAGGGGAGAGATTTGAAGCGTTCCATTGAAAAATAAACACATTTCCACAGAAAATAAAATTAAACCACTGCTGTTCAAAGGTCCAGAGGCTCAGATAAAGGACTTCCGAGCCTAGAAACACTCGGACGTGCCTCCAGGCAAATAAAAAAACGTATTTCGCATTGCCTAGCGCATTCGCAGTCCAAACTCTCTGGGCGTGATTTACAGAGACGCTGAGTACAGACAGACGGGGGTGGAACTGCATTTGCATTTCTTTTTTCGATCTGACGTCAATAAGGTGCCTTGTTCAAAATCGCCCGTTTGAGCTCTGATTTTTTGTAATGCAGAAAAGGATCGCAAATGCTCAGTTTAGACATTTCACAACTTTTAACCATGGATGGGGGGGCCTAAACAGGGTAGGGGAGCTCACATTAACGTTCAAAAACCTCAGAAAGTGAAAATTTCATGCCATGGGACCTTTAAGGTAAAAGTATCTGTTAACTTGAAAACTACTGCTTCATGACAACAGAAGGTGGAACAGCATTTTGAGCTTTTGAGACGTCGACAGACTAATAATAAAGGGTTACTCAGGTATGTGTGAATGAAACAAAACAGAACAGCAGAGCTCTCCTCTCCCTCTCTGATCTGTAACATTATAACATGGCTTAAAGTCACAAGAGTCAGTTTTGTATATGACATATTACAGTATATACAGTGTATACAGTATATACAGTATATACAGTATATTTCTATGTTACAGGACCTCTTAAGATGTAACAGTCTCTAATTATCACTTGCCAACAACTAGAACAGCTACACATAACTTTCCAAATGATTTTAAAAATCTAAAAATGTATTTGAACCTGTTAATTGTCCCTGTCTGTTCCTTGGCTCCTGATGTGGTGTGTGCAAACCCAAATGAAACACATTGGTTGATCTGAGAGACCTGCACCTCAGAGGTTTGTATTTGATTTTCACTTTGAGGACAACCCAGTAACACCTATTACCTCCTCTAATGGAGTCTGCCACCCCACCCCAGTGCCAGATGGGACTTTCACCAAACACTAATAATACGACTATTGGAAACACGCCAACTCAGCTAACACCCGCGATTAGGTGTTAAAACAGACTCCAAAAAGAAGTGTAGAAAAATACATTCATGAATAATGGAGTATCTAAACTAACGCAATTTATATACAAATTCAACACATTTTCATTTATTTTATTCACATTTTCATTTGAAGACAGAATATATTAGGCAAAATTGATTCTTATGCGGTTTGAGCAATGTTAGAATGTTTTTAGCTCTTCAAAAACAGAACTGGAGTTTTGTTTCATTTACACGTGTGTGACCCTTTTTTATTATTATTAGTCTGTCTAAGCTCAAAATGCTCTGTTCCACCTTCTGTTGTCATGAAGCAGTAGTTTTCAAGGTAACAGCTCCTTTTACCTTTAGTTCAGTAGGGGCTGAAATGATCCAAATGATTCTAGTGAAGGTGTATGGAGTTTAAAAACCCAGTGGAGCACTTCCTGTAATGCCACACACAAAGGCGGAACAGAGTTTTTTCTGTTTGAGAGAAGAACTAAGCCTAAAAATGCAGGGTTTGTGTGTGAATGGAACAAAATACAACTCCAGGTATGATTGTGATGAGTAAACAACATTATAGCATTAAAAATAGTGTCATATCGGCCCTTGAACTGTCAGCTGGGCTCATCCACTACAGCAGATTTCCAGTATTGTGAGTGGGTTTATACTGCGGAGCCTCTTTACTGTCCACTGGTCAGAGCAGCTCATGTGAAACTGAACCCGAGTCCAGCCTCACTGATCATTGATTTACTGAGAGAAGAGATACAGAGCGCTCCATTCTGAAAAGGCTTTAAGCATAGAGGAAGCAGGTTTGGAGATAAACTTCATTCTTTCAATCTAAAACAAAAAAATCACAGCACTAAATCAGGAATACAAATGGACTCATCTGTTTAATCAATTATAGATGGAACTATTTATATATTTTTGTCCTCATTACATATCATTTCTTACTTTTTTCTGCACTAACCAAACTTATTTTTGTTGTTTTCTTGTGTTTAATCATTAACATCTCCAACTCATAAATGATAACTCTTTTAGTAAAATAATGAACGGTGTAACTGCACTTTTACTTTTGTTAAGTTGACAATATTAAATGATTTAAACATTTGTGTTTCGCAACGTTCTTTCAGGTATAATTTAATCTTGTTCCACATCCTTCCACATGTTAATTACTAATCATGTCCTTCTAGCAATTACTATATATATATACATATATATATATATATATATATATATATACACATATATACACATATATACACATACACACGGGCATAGTGTACAGAAACATCTGTGCAGAGTACGGGCTGGAGACCCCAAGGTCAAGGTGGGAAACACCTCTGAAGGTTGCGGAGAATGACCGAGCCAAGATCCTGTGGGACTTCCAGATACAGACTGACACAATGGTGATGGCGAACCAACCAGACATAGTGGTGGTGGATAAGCAACAGAACAGAGCCGTGGTGCTGGACACTGCAATACCAAGAGATGGTAACATCAGGAAAAACTAGAGAAATACCAGGGGCTCAAGGAAGAGCTGGAGAAGGCCTGGAAGGTGAAGGCATCAGTGGGGCCCGTGGTGATCGGAGCACTCGGGGCTGTAACCTGTTTTTTTTTTTCTTGGAACATTTGTTTCACAAAATACATTTACGCTGGAGACTGAAGACTGATATATTGACCAACCGATATATGGACCAACCAAAGTTTACATTTCTGCAGTTTCATACATTTTAACTTCATCCTCTCACTCATTTGTCCTTGCTTCCCTCACATCCAGACAATTTGTGAAATAAGTCTCAGAAGGACTCAGAGGAGCAAAGCATGCTGGGAGCTGAGACACTCTGTGCTCCTCTTTGTCTGACACCACCTTAAACGTCCAATTAACATTTAGAGCCAGCGCTACAGGAGCCCTCAGCACTCACTCTGAAGAAAGAAAACCTAAAGAAACTTTATAATAATTATCATGTAATCAGCCTTAATAAAGTATGAGTTCACACAGACTTAATAGACAAAGTTCATATTTTAACTTTTGGGTTGGTAGTCCGATACCCTGCTCTGTTACAGCAGGGGCGCTCACACTTTTCCATCATGTGAGCTACTTATAAAATGGCCAAGTCAAAATGATCTACTACAACAAAAATGCAAATCATTTATTTATTTATAAATATATTGACAATTCTTTACATGTTCAATACCTGTTGATGTACCTTGCATAACTTCATGTACATATATTTTTTGTCATTACCCTTATTCTTACACATTTACCAAACACATGTGACAAACAGATGCATCTGTGCACTTTTGTTAGCCAAACTGAACCACATGTCGTGGTCGGCCTGCTCTGTGCGGACACTGTCACATACATTTAGATTAGTTTTTGCTTTGCGTTTGGTCCTTGCGCACATTGAGGAGAGAACCTGTGTGCAGGAGGAGCAAGAGCGTGAAAAGACGAGGAGAGGCGCGCTGATGTGAGGCGGAAGGACAGGTAGGATGTTTTAAAAAGTTTAACCTGCTCTGTGATACACACTGGGACACAAGGGTACACGCTGTTGCGGACAAGCAGCGTGCGCTGGTGGTGCTCGTGGTGATGTGCCGCACAGTGTCCGCGGGCTCCAGACCATCACACAGGCTGCAGTGAGAAGCCTCGTACTGTCCCGTACACGGTAAAGGTTTATTGTTAACGGCAGTGGCCGTAATGAAATATGATCGCAATCATCTCGAGACCGAGACCAGTGTCAAGTACTACGACACTACGATCTACCCACACTGCCTTGGTGATCGACTGGTCGATCGTATTGAGCACCCCTGTTCTACAGTATGACATTTAACAGATCTACCTCACATTTATTCAATTACAGGTGGTTTTATAGCTCAAAAATGGCTAGAAAAACATTCTGACTGTGAGCGGGGTCGCCTCTCCACAAATCTGACCTGTAACTTGGTCTCCATGAAGATAAAATGATTTAATACCTTAATACTGTGAAACATTCCAGACAGAGCATGAAGAAAAGTATTCAACAGACCCTCCACCAGAAAAGTTACACAATGCAACTTTAAGAATCCCTATTAGTCTCTGCAAGTGCACTTCCTGGGTCCACTTTTCAAAATAAAACACATTGACCGTACATCAATAATACTTAAGAGTAACTTCCATCATACTGGAGAAACTATGACTGCATTACATCATAATGAAGTCATACAAATGTTTTCATGTTCTATGATCATTATATCATGCAGCCATAGATTTGTGCTTTTGATAACAAGCTTTTCATTTATTTTATTGTTTTATTTTTCACACAGACACAGCAGCAGGTCACACTGAAACAATGATTATGGTTGTGATTGAGTTTTGAGAGAAACATTTCTATCTCTGGACATAATTCTTGTAACAGACGTTCAGTTGGGACGATGCCAAAGAGGAGCAAAAGAACTGAACAAGGCTATTAATTAGACTCCATAAAGAAAGATTACAGAAGAAATGTAATGCTATGATGTGGAACATTATAGGCAAAGCAATAACATCTTCATGGAGAAAAGCAGGTGATGTGTCCTCCTTTAGAAAAGTGACATAATACATCTATGAATCAATAATAATGAAGCATAATGCACTTTGGTTTGGTTTAACAAAGAGACAATGTTAATGTTCAGGGGAGTCCACACTGACACCAGCTTTTGGGTGAAGATAAATAAAAGATAACCACTAAAATAACACTTACAACTGACTATAATCCAAACACAGCCTCTCCCTGCTGCCTCTCACCTTATAGACGTAGGATTACAAATGAATTAGAATTTCAACACACCAGGTCCACTAGCAGAGGCAGACCTATGGTTTTAAATATTATTCTATATTAAGTCAAATATTATTGGAAAAATACTGTAGTGTGACCAAATATAATTAGATATACAGTATACTATGAGTAATGATAATAATCCAGTCATGTGCTTCTGCTCGTCTGTTACCTGCAGGGGTTTATAAGGAAACGACATAATCGCATTCATGTGTGTGTCACGTGTCACACAGATGTGGATATCTGGCGCAGCGACTGGACAAAGTGGATACAGTAGGAGCACCATTTCATTCTCTGAGCCGTTTGGACAAACTGGACGGAGGAAAACGGCTCTGAACTTTTAGGTTATTATACTTTTAGCGGATTAGCTCTTAACTTCATGCATGTTTATGGATGCGCATGGGTGTTCTGTGGCGTGGTTTGCTCTGGTACAAGGCGAGCGCGGGTCAAGCGGGGAGTAGAGGATGCAGGACTGTATAAGAGAGCGTTAAGGGGCAAATGGCACTACTGCGAGGAGGTGTCAATACCGATACTGTGGCATTTCAGTATAACTTAAGACTGGTTATAGTCCCTTCTCTACTCAGACTGCGGTCTTAAAATACAGTATATTTCCCAGATAAGACAAAGTAAAGTTCTGACTTGAGTATATATAAATGTGCACATTTCTAACTCACAAAAGGTCCTTCAGTTTAAAAATGCCTCCATGCAGCTCCTGTTTAAATCAATACAGATCAATGTGGCAGTTTGTTATTCAACTGTTAAGCTTGGATTTAGACTCTTTCTCTTAGCGCCACACTCAGTGTTATTTATTCTGTTTCTACTGAACCCCCAGAGGATTAGGACCATATGTAAACTATTTAAACCTCATCTCTCTCGTATCATTTGCACTCGCAAAGACTAGACTATATGTTTACCATATTTCAGCAACACGGTAACTACAATTTAATTAGACTTAATAATGTATGAGTTCACACAGTCTTATGAACTATGTAATTTTTGGGTTCTGGGTCCGTCACCTGCTTTTTTCGATGGACACCTCATTGCTCTGCCTGGAATGTTCCACAGTATGAAATTAAACAGTTATGCCAGTTACAGGTAGCTAGAAAATCAGGCATTCTGACTGTGAGATGTTCACCATATGAAATCTGCTGTATATAAATACAATTATCTGTTAGTAATACATGTACTGGTTCCCGTTTGGTCCCTTGCAGCCCTCTCTGGACCCACCAATCCAAAACAAGAGATCGATATCCCCCAATGCATCACATTATTCTTCCTAACCAGCCTTTACTGCTGTGACAAATAAACTACATTTTGAAAACAATATGGTTTAGTTTCTAAATGGCCATTTTCATCATCTTTGTGTTGCACAAGTTAAGAACCACTTAGATATCACAATATTACATGTAGTATATGTCGGAGGTTACGATTAATGACAATACTGGTCATTTCACTATTGTAAACTAGTGTTGTCACAATACTAACATTTCAAACACACTTTCAATAGGACAAAGTCAATAGTCAATACAGATTATAATACTGTGATGACAATAACAGAGAATGTAGTTTTCAACATGAAATCGTATTTCTTTTCTATTCCCATGTGGTCTTATATGTGTGTACTCCTCAGTGCTCCTGTAGGTTCCACAGGGCTCTGGGGGTCCGTGGGGCTCCGTGGGGCTCCGTGGGGCTCCGTGGGGCTCCGTGGGGCTCCGTGGGGCTCCGTGGGGCTCCGTGGGGCTCCGTGGGGCTCCGTGGGGGTATAATAGTCTATAATAGTCTATGTGCTCTTATACTTGTTCTGATACAGCTCAAGGTCATTCTAAAACTATTCACAAAAGGTTTATTTCTGTCCTGTGAATGCGACTTTTACCTGCTCAAATGAGTATCTAGTTTCAATACTCGTTTTGACGCCTTATTGTAAACGTTGCTTTGACTACTTCATATTCAAGCATAACATTAGCTCAGCCTCTGTCATATTTTCTACCATCAACAGTTTTTGAGTCCATTTTGCTGCTATATCTGGAAGCGCATTAGGAGCAGATTACATTTAATTTTAGCACATTTTCTCCCTCTTTTCTGTGTTGGCCTTAAGGTTAGTGGGTTGTATTTGGTGGGAGATGATAAATGCAGAGCCAGAGGGATGAGAGGAGAGTGTGTGGGGGGGGGGAACCCAGAGGTCAGTGACACAGACACTGAAAAACATCACTGTGAATACTGCTACTTCTGCTACTGAGACTGGAGGACAGAGCGAGAGTCTAAACTAACAGAGGAAAGGGACCAAATAAAGAGAAAGGAGCTAGATTGGCCAATACACATTGTGTGCACAGTTATTAGGCAAGTGGGTGATGATTTTTAAGCATATTCTCCAACTCCAAGCTGTGTAGACTTGAATTCTTATTGGATTTAAGCATATTTGGTGATGGCAAAAAAGGAGAAATTCAGTTTGTCAACTGGACAAAGTTTATTTGGTCGAATACGTTTCGCAGCTCATCCAAGCTGCTTCTTCAGTTCTGGCTAGAGTGCTGGTGGACACTGCTTATAACTAGCTGCAGGGAGGAGCTCACTACATTGAACTTACTATGAAAGTATCACACCTATTTGTTTTCAGTTTCGGTCTAGGGTCCATGTTGGGCCCTGTCCCCACGACAACGTTCCTGTTTTTTTTTTTTACCCGGGGTGAAAAAAAGTGTCGTCCACACACGTGTTGGATCAGAAAACCTTCGCGTCAAGATGAGCACGGAGCGCTGAGTGAAAACGATGTAGTACATATGTCACACCGATAAGTGGCGCTGTAAACCGGAAAGAGCCAGAGCCGCCAGTAACGCAGGACTACAAAGAGCACATGCGCATAAAGTCCTTTCTCTTTCATAAACAAGCAAACACGTGTACTTTAGGGGCCGTCAACAAATGGGAATTTATTTTGTCCCCCTGCTCCACCAATGTAGCAGGGACTCACTCCGGTAATGTGAAAATGCTGACCGTCCCTAACACAGACAGACGCCACAGAACGAAGATTTGCGCTGCGTGAGCAGAGTTTTTGTCTATAAATCGATAGTTAGTATTACTTGCTATCGTTTTATTAGATAGACATTAACAAGTAGAACTCTCGTTAACCTTGGGCGTGTTATTTAGGCAAAATGCTTGTTTGGATCTTAATACGGGAATGTTAAACATACTCGGACATTATGTTGGCTTTTCGGCGAGAATATACAACCGGGGACCATCACCAACGGGCAGCTATATATTTGTGTGTGTGATACTGCATGTGCCTGTTTGTAAAAGGTAAATTTTCATTTAATAAAAAAGACAAGAAATGGTTGCTCTTTTTCTTTATTTACAGCACACAACACACTCACATTGGTATGTGCTCCTCATTGTCCACTATCTGCCTTTCCAGCGATGGGATCTTTCCAGTTTTAAAATACGTGTTTAGCTTTGCATTGGCAAACACCCGTGCGTCGTGCGTACTGCCAGGCCACTTCACAGTAACGTCCATAAACCGGTACCTGTAGTCACACACCGCTTGTATGTTGAGAGAATGTTTGCCCTTTCTGTTGATGAAGGCCATGGCGTTGGTGGATGGCTGCTTGATTTCAACATGTGTCCCATCGATCGATCCCAAACATTGTGGCATGTCATGCACACGGAGGAAGCCCGAAACAAGCTCCTCTGCCTCCGGTTCCGTGAAAGGCGTAATTGTGCATGGTCCTCTGCTGTTGTCGCAATGCATTGCATATGAACAGAGTTTGATGCAGCATTGCCAATAAACTGCGGAAGGCGCAGGGTTACACCCTCTGGTCACCGGTCACGTGATGATTACGGCAGCGCGACGTCATCATTTTCTCACCTGCCGCGCTTTTTTGCCGCCCACATGCCAACGCGACGGGGGGCGTTCTCCGACTTCTCCACTCTGGAACCCGTTTTTGAAAAACTCCATTCTCGCCCCCAAAAACGCCGGCGCCGTCTGTACGGCAGGCCCAAACGCACACAAACTTCTCCGTTTCCTCCAAAAAAACGTTGTCGTGGGGACAGGGCCTTAGTATAGTCATGCAGGGCCATAATGGTGTTTTCACACCTCTAAACCTGACCTGTCTGCCCTATTGTTTTCTTTGTTTTGATTTAGGTTTGAGGATAGAGTTATAGATGATCCTCTGTAGTTTTTCAGAAACAGAGAGGGCTTCCTGCACATGTTGTTCTTCTTTCTCCTTACCCTCTGTGCTTGTGGGAACCACTTGGGCCCTGTGTTGTAATGTCCGAATAACTCCCAGTTTGTGCTGCAGTGGGTGGTGTATTGGTCTGTGTGTGTGGGCTTCCTGGAGACTTCTACCATGGATTTGCCATGGATTCTACCTGGATAACTGAGGGATTCTGGTGATGTGTATTTGTGTAACAAGGGAGGGTGTGGCCTAAGGAGATCAACACCCTATATCAAGATGTGCAGAATTATTAGGCAGCTTTGTTTCCTCAGGCAAAACGGGACACAAAGATTTAAAGGTCCCATGGCAGGAAATTTTTGAATGTTAATGTGAGCTCCCCTACCCTGTTTAGCCCCCCCCATGGTTAAAAGTTGCGAAATGTGTAAACTGAGCATTTGCGATCCTTTTCCGCATTTGAAAAAAAGACAGCCCAAACGGGGCGATTCTGAACAAGGGAACTTTCTGACGTCACACTCGGGGAAAAATGCAAATGCAGTTCCACCCCCCGTCTGGATGTCTACCCACCGTCTCTGGAAATAATGCCCAGAGAGTTTGGACCGCAAAAGAGCTATGCAATGCATCTCGCATTGCATGCCGTGTTTTTTTTATTTGCCTGGAGGCACGTGAGAGTGTTTCCAGGCTCGGATGTCCTTTATCCGAGCCTCCGAACCTCTGAAACAGCAGTGGTTTCATTTTATTTTCTGTGGAAATGTGTTTATTTTTCAATGGAACGCTTCTCATCTCTTCCTCTGCGCTTAAAACACGGAAGTGGGGCCAGCGCACATCGCACCGCTAAACGAGGAAAGAGTGGAGAGTTTGGCCACACCCCCACCCACTGCACTGACCTGTCTCTGTCCTCCTCATTTGCATTCAAGCAACAAGGCCCAGAATAAAGTGTTTCAGAGACATATTTATGACTGTCTGTGTTCATGTGTCTTTCTCATGCACTGAGTGTTGATTTTGAAGAAGGATTCATTTACAGTATTAGGGAACCATTAAGGAGCCATATAAAAGCATCAAGAAGTACCATGTCATGGGATCTTTAACTGACTCTGAAAAGTCTCTCAGAGAGATGCAGCACAAAGATATTGGGGTGTGATGACAGAACCGTCAGACGTTTTGTTGCAAATAGTCAACAGTTTTGCAAGAAATGTGAAAGAGAAAAAACTATGCAAATTAACTAAGAGATTTGAGAAGAATCAAACATGAAGTTACCATGTACCCATTATCCTCCAGCAACGCCATACAGTAATCCCTGGTTTATCGCGGGGGTTATGTTCCAGAAATAACCCGCAATAAGAGAAATCCGTGAAGTAGGACAACTTTATATTTTACAATTATTCTACATGTTTTAAGGCTGTAAATGCCTCACCACACACATTATACACTTTTCTCAGACTGGAATTAAGTTTAAACACTCAAACTTTCATAGATTTTCAACAAAATGTATTAATAGTGACACGTGGGGGGAGATACGGCTCCAGGAGCCCCGCCGGACGCGCGAGGAGCACCACCACGTCCCGGGACGAGACGCACACCAACCCCTTGGAGAAGTGCGAGACATGTGCTGCTCTGTCACGGATTTGTCCACGATGAGGGGTTCATCGTGGACAAATCCGTGACAGAGCAGCACGTGTTTAAACTAGAGACAAATGTGAGAAAATGCAGCGCGAGGCCGCGTGTACACCGGGGCTGCGAGCACGAGACAGAACTGCGGCGCCCAGACCGCGTCCTCTCAGCCCGAGCCACAAACCGAAGACGCACAAACGAACGCAAAAGCCGCATGGAGTGATTTAATCCTGGTTCAGACCTGGTCTAGTCCCGGTTTAGTCCAGGGCCAGTCCAGGTTTAGACCTGGTTTAGTTCTGGTCTAGACCTGGTTTAGTCCACGTTTAGTCCTGGTCTAGTCTCTTAGCCAATCAGGACGCAGAACACAATGTTACACTATTAAAAAAAAGTTACACTATAAAAAAAATGAAAAAAAAAATTTGAAAAAAAAATCGGCGAAACAGCGAGGCTGCGAACAGTGAACCGCGACAGAGCGAGGGACCAGTGTGTTCCAGAACTGCAACCAGCCTGTAGTGTCCAGAAGTACAAGAGACATGGCTCATGTAAGGAAGGCTGAAACCAACCACCACTGAACAAGAAACAAGCTGAAATGTCAAGACTCGGCCAAGAAATATGTGAAGACAGATTTTTCAAAGGTTTTCTGGGCTGATGAGATGAGAGTGACTCTTGAAGGACCAGATGGATGGGCCTGTGGCTGGATCAGTAATGGGCACAGAGCTCCACTTCCACTCAGACCACAGCAAAGTGGAGAGGGGTACTGCTATGGGCTCATATTAAAAATGAGCTTGTTGGACCTTTTCTGGTTGAAGATTAACTCTAAATGAACTCCAAAACCTACTGCCAGTTTTTAGAAGACACTTTCTTCAAGCAGTGGTACAGGAAAAAGTCTGCATCTTTCAAGAGGACCATGATTTTTATGCAGGACAAGGCTCCATCGCTGCATCGAAGTGCTCCACTGTGTGGCTAACCAGTAAAGGACTTAAAGATGAAAAAATACTGAAATGACTCTTCCTCACCTGACCTAAACCCTATTGAGAACTTATGGGCCTTTCTTAAACGGGAGATTTACGGTGAAGGAAACAGTACAGTACTCCTCTGAACAATGTCGGGACGCTGGAGTTGCTGCTGCACAAAAAGTTGATCAACAGATCAAGAACCTGACAGACTTATGACCATTACTGAGAAGAACGGGGGATATACTGGACAATGATTTTTTTTTTTTTTTTGTCAGACATGTTTATTTGTAAATTCTGACAGATGAAAATAATATAAGATAATGACAGTGAGAATGGAGAAGTTTCATAATAATTCTGCACATTAAAAGCTGCTCCTGAAAAGGACGGGTCAAATGCAGAGAAATAATTTCCCTACGGGAATAAATAAAGGATGTCGTCTTCTTCTTGCCCAATAATTGTGCACACAGATTTTCTCCTGAGAAAACCAAAACTCCACTTTTACTTTGTCAAATATTTCAGGTTTGAGGTTTATTAAACATTTGGGGTTGACCAAGAGCTGTAGCTGTTCAACTGTCAAATTAATCCTCAGAAATACAACTCGCCTAATAATTTTGAACAGAGTGTAAACAAAAACTGCAATCAAGTTCAAAGTTCAAAGTTCAAAGTCAGCTTTATTGTCAATTCTGCCATATGTGTTCAACGTACAGTGAATCGAAATTTTGTTTCTCTCTGGCCAGGTAGTGCAAAAGACAGTGTACAAAATACAATATGAAGACAAAACACAACAAAAAACTATCTAAGACAGAGATCTAAAGTTAAAACTAAAGTCTACGATCTAAAATCTTAAAACAGTGCAACATAATAAATAAACTATACTATATACAGATTTCCAAAGTGTGCAGTGTGCATCAAAATGTGCAATGGAAGATACAGCAGTGACTTGGTCATGTGCAGTAGAATGTGCATTAAGATAAAATAAAAATAAATGTGCAACAGTAGTAATTCTAGTGCAGTAACAGGAGTAAACAACAGTACTAAAATTCCAGTAGTCAATGTGCCATAACAGTAGTAAACAGCAGTGCAACGGGGGTAAAATTCAATAACAGGAGTAAACAACAGTACTAAAAATTCCAGTAGTAAATGTAAATGTGCAATAACAGTAGTAAACAACAGTGCAACAGGAGTAAAATCCAGTAGTAAATGTAAATGTGCAACAGTGCAACAGTAGTCCTTAGCAGCAGTTTTTTAAAGTGTCTAGAGTGATATGTCTTTTATGGAATACAGGTTATGCCAATATGGGGGGTGGGGGGTGGGAGATGGGTAAGGTGGGAGTTCGGGTGTGAGTTCAGCCTCCTGACAGCCTGGTGGATGAAGCTGTTTGAAAGCCTGGTGGAGTGGGCCCGGAGACTCCGGTACCTTCTCCCCGAGGGCAGGAGGCTGAACAGGCTATGTGCGGGGTGGCTCGGGTCACCCACAATGTTGGACGCTCTGCGGGTGAGCCGGGTGTTAAAAATGTCTAGGAGGGAGGGGAGAGAGACACCAGCGATCCTCCCAGCTGCATTCACTATGCGCTGCAGAGCTTTCCTGTTCTGTTCAGTGCAGCTCCCGTACCACACAGTGATGCAGCTGGTCAGGACGCTCTCAATGGTGCCTCGGTAGAAGGTGGTCATAATGGGTGGAGGGGCTCCAGCTCTCCTCAGTTTGCGGAGGAAATAGAGGCGCTTCTGAGCCCTCTTTGCCAGTGATACAGTATTCACTGTCCAGGAGAGGTCCTCACTGATGTGCACCCCCAGGAATTTGGTGCTGCTCACCCTCTCTACAGCAGCACCATTGATGGACAGTGCGGGATCCTGGGTGGGGCCTCTCCGGAAGTCAATAACAATCTCCTTGGTCTTTTCAACATTAAGAAGGAGATTGTTATTGCTGCACCACTGGGTCAGAAGGCTCACCTCACTCCTGTAGTTTGTCTCATCGTTATTAGAGATGAGACCCACCACAGTCGTATCGTTCGCAAACTTCACTATGTGATTGGTGCTGAACGCCGGTGAGCAGTCGTGGGTCAGCAGAGTGAAGAGCATCGGACTGAGCACACAGCCCTGGGGGGCTCCTGTGCTCAGTCTAATGCAGCTTGAGGTGTTTCTGCCGACCCGCACTGCCTGTGGCCTCTCACTGAGGAAGTCCAGCAGCCAATTACAGAGTGAGGTCTGAAGCCCCAGGTGGTCTAGTTTGATAATGAGCTGCTGTGGGATTATAGTGTTGAATGCTGAACTGAAATCTATGAACAGCATTCTCACGTATGAGTCTTTATTGTCTAGGTGGGTGAGAGCCGGGTGAAGTGCAGAACAGATTGCATCCTCGGTAGAGCGGTTGGCCCGGTATGCAAACTGGTATGGGTCTAGGGTGGGGGGAGGATGGATTTGATGTGTGCCATGACCAGGCGTTCAAAGCACTTCATGATGATGGGGGTCACTGCAACAGGGCGATAGTCATTAAAAGTGGCCGGAGTGGGCCTCTTTGGCACGGGAACGATGGTAGTGGTTTTGAAGCAGGAGCGAACCACAGCCTGGCTCAGAGAAGCATTAAAGATGTCTGTGAAGACATCCTTGAGCTCCTCTGCACAGTCTTTCAAGACACGACCAGGAATCTTGTCCGGGCCTGCAGCCTTGCGGTGTTGATCCTGGAGAGTGTCCTCTTCACGCTGGCTGCAGACACACACAGGGGCTGGTCGTGGGGAGGTGGTGGAGTTTTTTGGGGGCCGGGTGTCATTTCCTGCCTCAAACCGTGCAAAGAAGCTGTTGAGGTCATTGAGCAGGGTGATATTATTGTCACAGGTCTGTGGCAAGGGTTTGTAATCCGTGATGTTCTGGATGCCCTGCCACAGACTCCGTGTGTCCCTGCTATCTCTAAAGTGTCCGGTTATTTTCTGTGTGTATTTGTGTTTGGCTTTCCTGATTCCACGGGACAGGTTGGCTCTTGCTGCCCTCAGATGGGGGACATCCCCAGCTCTGAAGGCAGCGTTCCTGGCTCTCAACAGCCTGTGAACCTCCCCTGTCAGCCATGGCTTCTGGTTAGCCCTGGTGGTGATGGTTTTTGTGTGTGTGACATCACCAATGCATTTGGTGATGTAGGAGGTCACAGTGTCTGCGTACTCCTCAATGTCAGTGTGATTGTTGTATGTGGCGGCCTGTTTGAACACTGCCCAGTCTGTTGTACCGAGGCAGTGCTGTAGTGCAGACGAGGCCCCCTCTGGCCACACCTGGATCTGCTTCAGAGCCGGCCTAGAGACCCTTACACGGGGTCTGTATGCCGGTCTGAGCACAACAGAGATGTGGTCAGAGAGGCCTATGTGGGGGAGAGGGTAAGCCTTGTATGCTCCCTTGTGTGTAGTGTAAACCATGTCCAAAATGTTGTTTCCCCTGGTTGGGAAATCAACATGCTGATGCATTTGTGGCATGACAGTTTTGAGGTCTGCATGATTGAAATCCCCGGCAAGGATAAAAATCCGTCCGGGTGAGCAGTCTGTTGCTCGCTAATAGAGTTATACAACTCATACAGTGCCTCCCTCCTATCAGCGCTGTTCGGTGATGGGGGACGTAAACAACCACTAGCAATATTGCCGTGATTTCACGCGGGAGATAAAAAGGCCGGCACTTCAGAATCATAAACTCCACTAGGGGTGAACAGTGTCTACATACCACCACAGCGTCCCGACAATAAGTGTCCCGAAGAAAAATTATTAAACCCCCTCCGCGGGATTTAACTCCGGGGACACCGCTAGCTCGGTCCGAGCGGTAGCATGTTAGCTCGTCCAGGCGCACCGCTGAGTCCGGGATGTTGTCATGGAGCCATGTTTCCGTAAAAACAAAAACACAGCACTCCCTCACGTCGCGCTGGGCAGCCCTCAGTCTGATGTAGTCCATTTTATTGTCCAGAGACTGCACGTTGGCGAGGAGAATGGATGGAATGGCCGGCCGGTGCGGGCTAGCCGTTAGCCTAGCTCTGATACCGCCGCGCTTGCCTCGCTTCTGACGCCTCTCACACCGCTTGCGGCGTCTCCTCTCCGGGCGGGGGGCGGCAGGCGAGTCCGGTGTAGCAGCGTTAGCAGCATTAGCAGCAGGCCGGCAGAGTAGTCCGCAGCGCGCCAGCTTCTCCTCTAGTACAGTGTCCAGGGAGTTGTGCTGGCCAGTTCTGCCTATGTCCAGCAAGAACTGCCTACTGTACTTGTAAGAAAACACTGAAGACGAACAAGATAGACTAGACAAAGACGGTGAAAACACTACGCTATCGGCCGGACGAGGGGCCGCTGCGTCTTCACGCGCCGCCATCTTGGAACTGCTTGAACAAGCTTGAACCTATAATAATAATAATAATAATAATGCCCTTCAGTGGGCTATGGGAATGTACTAAAAGTAGACAAAAAGGGAGAAGAAAAATGCAGTGTAACACTGGAGTCTAAACCAACAGAACAGAACCCAAGACAAATGAGCTAAACAGACACAAAAGTCACTTCACTGGAATCATGCCTGAAAGTGTTATTTTTTTTGTATTATTTAATGACATTTAGCACATGTACGATGTGCCTGAACCCGTCAGGACTAAAGGGAACTCAGCACAAACATTTAACCGGGTTCAAACCTGAAACTTTATTAGACCATTTCATTTGTTTAGTCTAAAAAGCAGAAACAAGAAACAAGAGAATAAACCAGAAGTCTTATTTAGCCCCTTCCCCAATTCTCTGTAAAAACACCATGAAGCAGATAAAGTATCAGGACTGGACCCTGAAGAAGCAGGTGTGAAGTATGAACAGTGTTACAGAGAACACAAGTCACAAACCAATGGACTCAATCACCCAGATTGTTGCGCTATAGAAACGTCCTGACACATTTCCACGTGTTTCACCAGACTCAGAGTCATTTACAAAGTTTATGAAGAAAATTAAAACCAAAATCCTGCCAGAGATTTGCACAACTTTGAGCAGGCTCTCCTCGGCAATTCAGGGGGAAAATAAGAAGAATAAAAATAAGAAGCGAGGTTGTTTCTGGCTTCATTTTGAGTCCTGTTTGTCAGTTTACGATAGACAAATGGAAAATCATTTTCATTGACTTGAAAAGATTTACTTTGCGGTCAAATCTAGGTAGAATAGTTCCAATGTAAAGATTTGGAACATTAACAGCCCGTATTTCAACATGCATTCATCTTTAAGCGTGTTTAAACTTTACCTGACACGGGGCTCTCAGGGACCCACTTGGAGCCGGGGTGGAAGGTCTGGAACACGGCGCGCACCTCTTGGCAGTTTGGCACATGTCCTCCGCTGGAGAGAGGCAGGAGCAGAGCGCACAAAAACACCCAAACCATGTCTACAGAGAAGAGAAAAGCGTCCGGAAAGTGGAGAAAAGTGCGGGGGAAATGCGGACGCGCCGTGACGCATCCACGGGGAGAGAAGCGGCACCAGGATCCGCGTCAGGTCCGCATGGCTCGGGCTGGAAACGCGCTTTTTATCCACAAAACCATCCAAGTCAACTTATTAGAACAGAGCCTCTCTCTTCTGCTCTTCTCTGCTCCGACAGCGCGTCAAAGAAACGCGCTCCAGACAAACCACATCCAACCAAATCCAACCACATCCAACCACATCCAACCAAATCCAACCACATCCAACCTCCTGATCCAGAAGAGCTGCGCGCGTCGGGTTACAGATGATGTGAGATGTGCTCCTCTTTAGCGTCACATCTCGTGGTCCTGAGGAGAGCGCAGGATGTATGAGGAGGTGGAGAGGAGGTGGAGGATAAATGGCACTACGGGAAGCAATTAGGACGCGCAACAAATAAGGAGAAATGTGCTGATGGCGCAAAGTGTCGTGGGCCTGGAGAGTTTATTAAAGGACTATTGATTATGTGGAGTATTGTAAAAGAGGCTGGTACTCCACATTTCTTTTACCAGTCGCCAAAGAGCTGCGTAGCCTTTTTACAGTTTAACTCTTCTAGAAATCAAAATTGAAAATCGCTTTCTGCAGGCAACATCCAATTTCAAACTAAATCATTTTCCCCCAGGAGCTACTGCATCTTGTACGAAACCTTTTTTTATATTTCTCCATGGGCACACAGTATGTATTCATTCACATCTCTTGCCATTTTTGCTACTTATTTAGAATGTATTTTGTTGCTTTATGAGCGTTTTTGTCCAAATAATTCACCTTGTGGATCAATAAAGTTTGTCCAAATCTAAACATCAGCCCAGTGGTCAGAAAGTGACTAAACTAGGCACATTTTAGGTTTTAAATGAAGCAAAGTCTAAATATTGACTTAAAACGTGTGTCCCTGGGTGTGACTGAGGACTGGAACAGGCCCAAATCTGAGATAATGTCACTTTATTCATTTACAAGAGAAATGTGGACACAGAAGCTGCACACATCCAAAATGATTAAAGCACAAGTAGCACAACAGCGATACTAGAATGAACAAATAATGTGACTGACAAACCACATGCTCCATTACATTTTTACTTTATTGCACAGAAAGGACATTTTTAAATTCATTATAAAATGACGCACGTTTATACCAAGTCAAATGGCGCCACCTGGTGTCGGTTTGGAACACTGCGCAGGGAGACAGGCTCGTCTTTAGTGTTTTTAAGTGTTTTTAAGTGTTTTTAAGTGTTTTTAAGTGTTTTTCAGTGTTTTTAGTGTTTTTCTTACACTCCAACCGTCTTTAGCGGTTCTTAACATCTGGCGGCTTGGGGATGGATACTGTGCAATTTCTTTTATTCACTCAAGTATTGAAATTGCGAAGTCATCCACCCGAAAACAGCAAGACAAAAATACAGAAATTAACAGAACAGATGTTAATGGAGGGAAAAAAAAAAAGAAAAAAACTCTTGAAGGTGATTTTGTGGATAGGTCTGGTTATCTGAGAGCTTTGCATGGATTTGCACAGCACACGATACAAGCTGAAAGCAAATCAGCAAAACTCTGAGCCAAAACCAGGTCAAGACTGAAGAGGAAAAGGATCAGGTGGAAAAAAGACTTGCAAAACCTGAAGTGCACAAAGTGCAGTAGATCAGAACGTTTACTACCTGCACTGTGAGCACTTTGACACTGCAGAGCCCAGAAATCAGGAAGGAAAAAGTAAAGATGGAGAGAAGAGAAATGAAAGTGTGTTATTAAATACGTGAAAAGTCCCTCAGTCGTCCATGTGTTATTAAATACATGTTATCAGACTTTTACAATGATTTTTGGCACACTCAAAGATGTTTTACAACCAAAAAATGTGATTACATTCATAGAAAATTACACAAAGTATCTGGATACATCAACTGCTTAAATACCAGAACTGCTGAAATATCTGAAACTGCTGAAATATCTGAAACTGCTGAAATATCTGAGAGCCGTGACAAAGCACCAGGCACTAACCCTAACCCTAACCCTAACCCTTCAGGCACCAGTTCACTGCAGGAAACAAGTAAACAGTGTGTGGAATATCAAATGTCCCATGCAGAGTTTGAAACAATGCAAAGATCTGAAGTGCTTCAGTACAAACTTTATCTACAAGGGAAATGTTACGGCCTTGGCTACATTTTTTAAGCTACATAATGTAGAATTAAATCGTACGGGCGTCTTATACACATTTCATGGTCTTAAATAATGCACCTTAAACAAAACACAATATCAAAAGACATTTCCAAAGTCAGTCCAGGTTAAGCGAGAGACGAAAATGTAGAAGTTCCTCAAACAAATCAGGTACAGCAGGTGCACATTTACCTGGTCTGAAGTGGATTTGTAAAAGCCGCTGAACTAAAAACATTTAAACTTGCAGTGAGTTCAAACTGTTGATTTTCACATGTGATTTGGACTCGCCTCAGGGTTCTGATCCAGAGTTTGGCTAGTCTCAGTCCTCCAGCCAAAAGGAGCACCCAGGGCAGTAGATGTTCACTTCACTAACTACACTAGATGCACCTTAGATGGAGAACCACAGAAACAGATTCAACCAAACTGGAGGAAGGAGCTTTCTTTATGCAGCATCTGAAAAGAGACAAATAATTACCACAACGTGTGGGATATCGTCATGACAACAGATTCCCCCAAATAAAGAACCAAAACAGCTACAGCTTTGAACTTTTATTTGACTTTGTGTCTGTTCTAATGAGCATCACTTTGGATCAGTTTTAATTAGACGGAGACATTAATTCTGCCCATTTCTGCCCATCCTGTTGGTGATTCTTCTGATGAGGTGTGGAAACAAGTGCAACACACGGGGGTTTTGACTTTGAACAAACTTATTTGAATCAGCTTATCGTGGCCTCTAAAAAGAGCTTGTTCATATTCGAGTGGTTTATTCTGAATCTATTTTATTACAACACTTGTCCCGCAGTGTCATATATACAAACTCTTCAAGTCTTAGTTTTCCTTCACTTCTTCAATGTGCTTAAAAGTTTAACAAATGAAATCTGTAAAAGCCAATCTGAGAGTTTGACCTGAACAATTCAATATCACGTTGGAATAAGTTCCAGTTCATAATGTAGCATCAATATTCCCAGTTACAATTTAAAAATAAAGCTTCATTTCCAAAACCCTCAAACATAAACATGTCATTTTGGAGCAGAATTAAAGAATTGTGAATAATTAGTTTCCTCGTTAGTGGATGTCTCTGTGCCAAAGTGGCGCCAAAGTGCGCGGATGATGCGCACTTTGCGCACAGAGAATTTAAAAACGCGTTTGATTTGGCATCTGCGTCACGACGCGACAAGAACAGGAAACACGCGCGATCCATTTTACCTCCAATTACAGGATTAAACCTTGGAAAGAAGCGATTAGGTTTAGTTACAGCAGTAACAGCGGAACATGGTAAAGTTGTGGCGCAGAGACTTTGTGCACAGATTAACGCCTCAGCCCCGTTTAATTATTAATTAGCGAAGAAACAAAGAAAACTGTTTTCTCTCAGTGGAGCCGCGGTGTGAGGAGTCGATCTGCGGCTAAAACGCACTCAAACCTGCACAACTATTAACATTTGGATGGCAGAAGTCTTAATTAAATGCAAGTATGTAAACCAGTTGTATTTGGCACGTACCGGCGGGTCCGCGGAGGGGTCCGCAGAGGGGTCCGCAGAGGGGTCCGCGGAGGGTCCGGTGCTGCGGACTTGGCCGCGCTTTCGCAGCCACAAAAAGTTTTGTCACGCATGAAATTGAGAGAGCATCTTTCTGTTGGTTTGTTCTTTGTGGGGGTTGGGGAAGGCGGCGGCGGCGGAAGAAGCTCCGGTCCAGATCTCTTCTTGTCCGGGGCCTAAATGTGTCCATCAAACTGCTCCGTGCGCATTTGTGCACTAACGCAAACAATTACGCACGGCGTCTGTGTGCACAGAGTCAACCCAAAACGCGGTCCTAGAACTGCGCTGGCTGCAGATAAAGCTTCCCTCATTTGAACAACGAGCTTCAGGCTTGTATCTTGACCTCTGACCTTATGTATAGACCCTGCCCCCACTTTGCCTCTTCGCCCCCGCCCTGCTCCTTACCCCAAACAACACGCGCACAACGTACAAAATACCCCCCCCACACACACACACACACACACACACACACTGTTACACAACACATGTCACAGAATTACGATTTCAGAGAGTTTCTGGTTGTATAAAACAGCTCATATGTGTGAACACGCGGGTGTCGTAGTGGGAGTGGAGCAGCCCCCGTAGCCTCACATGCTCCTTCCCCGAGTGAACTTTGGCCCAGTTTCCCATGGTGCAGTTTCACGGGGCAGTTTCACGGGGCAGATACTGTGGGCTGGGATTGGTGGACGTAAAGAAAAGACACTGGCGCCAACTCGTTTGATTTGAGTGGCCTGAAGTCCCTCCTGGTCACATGTGTCTCCTTCCAGGTCTGGAATCATCCTAAAGCACAATAATGTTTCACATTTACACTTGATTGATCCTATACTTGATTGATCCTATAGGCCTGCGTAGAGGTCTATGGATACACAGGTCTATATCAATAGGTGTTTGGGAGAGAGGGCACTTTGCTACTGTATGTTGGTTGATAAGAATTTAAACCCTTATGAAAATATTCATCATTTTATTGATTAATTGTATTTCCCTTTGAAGCAGTGGTTTTCTGTGCGTCTGTGGCGCCCGAGAATTTGACCCTGGACGTGATGTTTGAAAGAATCAACAGGCCTAAACTTCTAACTACACAAATACTACTACTACTACTACTACTACTACTACTACTACTGCTACTACTACTACTACTACTACTACTACAGCAACTACTACTACTACTACTACTACAGCAACTACTACTACTACTACTACTACTACTACTACTACTACTACTACTGCTACTACTACTACTGCTACTGCTACTACTACTACTACTACTACTACTACTGCTACTACTACTACTGCTACTACTACTACTACTACTACTACTACAGCAACTACTACTACTACTACTACTACAGCAACTACTACTACTACTACTACTACTACTACTACTGCTACTACTACTACTGCTACTACTACTACTACTACTACTACTACAGCAACTACTACTACTACTACTACTACAGCAACTACTACTACTACTACTACTACTACTACTACTACTACTACTACTGCTACTACTACTACTGCTACTACTGCTACTACTACTACTACTACTACTACTACTGCTACTGCTACTACTACTACTACTACTACTACTACTGCTACTACTGCTACTGCTACTACTACTACTACTACTACAGCAACTACTACTACTACTACTACTACAGCAACTACTACTACTACTACTACTACTAGTCTGGTGCTGTCAAGATGTTTGAAAATGGTGTCCAAGTCCATTTGTTTCCCTCTTACAGAATGAAAAAAAAACATTTTATTTATTTATTTTTAGTTTACCTTACTTTGTGGTGTTTGCACGTATTTTTATTTGATGATACTTTATATTTACTAGGCCTGTTATTGTCCATTTCTTGTGTTGCACCATAACTTCAAAGCAAGTTCCTCATTTGTGAATTTTGCAATAAACATTCTGATTCATCACAATTTGCACATTTTTCAAAATCTGTTTCAGAATTTCTCGTCATGATTCTTTTTTAGCATCAGGCTGCTCCAGTATGAGGTCCTCTCAGCTTAATGCTTCTTCAGGGCCTGCACTTTTATTGACTTTTATTTACAGGTGCACTATGGAACTTTTTGGGATCCTTCACCTTCTTGTTTCTATGGATACGCCATTGCTCTGCCTGGAAAGTTCCACAGTTTGACATTAAACAGATGTTCACCTCTAAAATACCAAGAAAAAACTGCACATCTCCACAGATCTGACCTGTAACTTGGTCTGGTTTGGTCTCTATGATGATAAAAAGGTTTAATGCCACACTGTGAAACATTCCACACAAAGCAATAACATCTCCATGGAGAAAAGCGTTTGACAGAACTTCCACCAGAAAAGTAAAAAAATCTGCACCTTTAACACATTTTATTCCATCTTAAATATTGTAACACGTGAAAGGAACGAGACAACATTATTATTATTACCTACACATTTGAAAAGGCAGTTGGATGGATTAGAAGGAAGCATAAAGACGAGGTTGCCAGGTACAGACAAGTTTATCCTGCTTATCTCAGTTGCCTCTCTACCGCTCCACTCACCAGCTTAATATAAAGTTGTTTTTTTTTACTCAAGTACAGATTTTGTTTTAACTTTTACCAAAAAAAAAAGTACTGTTGTATAGTTAAACACAAATCACCACAAAATTAAGACATCCGCGTAAGTTTTATTCTTATGAAGGCTCACACTTTAATATTTATAAAGTTATGTACATAGATTTGCTCCCAGTAAATAAAAAGAAAACATCCATAAAGTTTGGAAAAAAGGAAGGAAAAAAACTAAGGCAACAGGAATAAAATGGAAACAGCTATGTAAAAGTCAAATGTTGTAAGGTTAACCAGTGATCATGAGTTAGAGGTAGGGTGTAGGGTTTAGGGTTTAGGGTTTAGGGTTTAGGGTTTAGACATGAAATGCTTTTTGTGCTGGTAACTAAGAGCCAACAGCTGTCTGCAGCGCCCTCTAGCAGGTGTTTGGGTGTATTGCAACTCTTCCAAAGTAGTCGACAATTAAACCAAAAGAACTTTTAAACTGTGGATACTTGAGGAAAAGTGCACACATTTTTCTCAGAGGTTTTGCAGGACTAGTGGCTCCTCTGCTGTACCACATTCACAGCATTGTTCATCATTTCAAGGATCTTAAAAATATATTGACCTTTTATGAAAAAAGTTTAACAACAAAACCAAGCAAGATTCTCTTTTATATAACTTGAACACACATTTTGTGAGTGTAAATGTCGACTGACTCGGATTCCAGTGGAAAATATGTAGCCCTAAATATAATGTTATGGCTTTTTAACAAGTCCTATATTATACTTTTGTGAGCCATGTTATTTGGTCATCTCCTCAAAAACACACCTGGAGTTGTGTTTCGTTTCATTCACACATGTTTGAGTAATCCTAGTATTAGTCTGTCTATATGCTCAAAGATCAAAATGCTCTCTGTTCCACCTTGTGATGTCATGATGAGGTAGTTTTCAAGTTATTAGCTACCATTGACCTTTTGTTCAGTAGAGACTGGCAATTCCAGAGCTGAAATCTTCCAAATGATTCTAGTGAAGGTGTATGGAGTCGAAAAACACAGTGAAGCACTTCCTGCATCACCACATGACATCACAAGGTGGAAAAGGAGTGTTTTTCATTCACATGTGTGAATGAAACAAAACACAACTCCAGGTGTGTTTGTGATGAGGAAACAACATTAGAACAGAGATTAGAAAATAAAGTCATATGGGCCTTTTAACTAATTATGTATTGGTTTATATTGAATGAATTGTTGCTTCTCTATTGAGTCACACTGACTAAAATGTGTAAAAATGATAATATCAGTCACTCCATCATGAAGAAGAAAACATATGAGTCCATCCCTTGTCAGTATGAAATGTTGTACAAAAAGGTACATTAAAGCACTCAGAAGATTTTTTTCACCAATTTCTTGTATTAACTTTGGTTTAAAATCTAATCTGCAATTTGAAATGATCTTTGCAATCTATCAAATGTGATTAAATAAGGCACCGTGCTGCAATTCAGTATGAATTAACATTTGAAATGGCACCACACGATGGAGCTTTTAAGGGTTAAAAATGGACTTTCCATCGAGAAAACCAAGTCCCTGTTCAAGTTTGAACAAATATATGTCAAGTTTAGGCATGCATACAAATCAATGTGTATTTAAAATTCTAATAAATGCACTGATCAGGTTTAACAATAAAATGTAAGTACACTGTATAATTTGCCTTCTTTCCAGACTTAAAGGAAAAGTAAAGTTTTTTTTACAATCTGAGCCTTCTTTCGGCAATAAAACAAGTAGTTTTACTCACCCATAGCAGTTTGGTGTCAATTGGAGCAGTATCGCAGAACTTATGTTGAGCCGTTCTGTTCTACTAATGATCCCGTATCCGTTAGCGTGAGTGCTCGGGGCATTACTTTGCGGTGTCCAAATAACACAAACTTTAGCACTTTTCAAATCACAGAAGATCACTGTGTCAGGGTAGACTTTTAATGGATTCCAAAACAGCCTGAAACCCGATATCGCAACAGAAAAGTAAAGTTCAGAGCGGTGTTAGCTTCTTTCGGACTAGCGGTGTTTACAAAACAGCTGAGTTCACGCATGCGCACTGTCCTCTCTGATGACGTCATCAAATGAAACTATAGCTGGATATCGGGTTTCAGGCCGTTTTGGAATCCACTAAAAGTCTACCCTGACACAGCGATCTTCTGTGATTTGAAAAGTGCTAAAGTTTGTGTTATTTGGACACTGCAAATCAGTGCCCCGAGCACTCACGCTAACGGATACGGGATCATTAGTAGAACAGAACGGCTCAACATAAGTTCTGCGATACTGCTCCAATTGACACCAAACTGCTATGGGTGAGTAAAACTACTTGTTTTATTGCCGAAAGAAGGCTCAGATTGTAAAAAAAATGTTACTTTTCCTTTAAGTCACCTATCTATCACCGTATCCTTTCTCTGATAGCTCCTTCACAGACTAGAACACTCCAAAAGAGCCGCACTAAACCAGGTCTAGAGCACCTCCAATACACAGTGGGTAATGTGGCCAGGAAAAGTCAGATAACAATAATCAGATAACATCATTATTAGATTTTGTGTGTGTGTTTAGAGAAATCTGATCATAAAAACATCTGCTTCATTAAACTGGTTCATTAAACTTTGTCTTCCAAAATCAAAAAAGTAACTTGTATTTGGAAGTTTAATGAGTTTTAAAATAACTCTTTCAATTCAGCTTTAATAGTTTTCCTTTTATTTTTATCTTTGTCACATTAATTTGCCATTCGCATCATTTGTCAAAGCCCTCACATGTATGAAAAATCCAAAAGAAATGAGACAAACTGAACTATTTATGTGAAATTTCAATCATCTGCACTCACACATGACCTGGAGCCCAGCCCAGGACTAACTCAGGTCTACCTCAGGTCTACCTCAGGTCTACCTCAGGTCTAAGTCAGGTCTAAGTCAGGTCTAAGTCAGGTCTACCTCAGGTCTACCTCAGGTCTACCTCAGGTCTACCTCAGGTCTACCTCAGGACTAACTCAGGTCTACCTCAGGTCTACCTCAGGTCTACCTCAGGACTAACTCAGGTCTAACTCAGGTCTAACTCAGGTCTACCTCAGGTCTAACTCAGGTCTACCTCAGGTCTACCTCAGGACTAACTCAGGTCTAACTCAGGTCTAACTCAGGTCTACCTCAGGTCTACCTCAGGTCTAACTCAGGTCTAACTCAGGTCTAACTCAGGTCTAACTCAGGTCTAACTCAGGTCTACCTCAGGTCTACCTCAGGTCTAACTCAGGTCTAACTCAGGTCTACCTCAGGTCTACCTCAGGTCTAACTCAGGTCTAACTCAGGTCTAACTCAGGTCTAACTCAGGTCTAACTCAGGTCTACCTCAGGTCTACCTCAGGTCTACCTCAGGTCTACCTCAGGTCTAACTCAGGTCTAACTCAGGTCTACCTCAGGTCTACCTCAGGTCTAACTCAGGTCTAACTCAGGTCTAACTCAGGTCTAACTCAGGTCTACCTCAGGTCTACCTCAGGTCTACCTCAGGTCTACCTCAGGTCTAACTCAGGTCTAACTCAGGTCTAACTCAGGTCTAACTCAGGTCTACCTCAGGTCTAACTCAGGTCTACCTCAGGTCTAACTCAGGTCTAACTCAGGTCTAACTCAGGTCTACCTCAGGTCTACCTCAGGTCTAACCACTCCACTCAACCACACCTGTAGTTTTGGAGATGCTTTGAACCATCTTACTTTATCAAACTCGCTCAAATCCTAATCAATTCTTCTTACCTTTCAGTTACTTTGAAGACTAAACAAAAACCAAATCTTGGCAGCAAAAACAGGCTGCACTTAATCATAATGTTATAAACCTGATCAGTGTATCATTTAGGAAGAAAATAAAGAAGAAAAATGAGCATTTGCAAACACAAAACCCATGAGGTATATTCTAAAGAAGTGTGCACAGGCATCGCTCCACCGCTCTCCAAACGCCGTTACAAGGGCAGCAGCAGCTTTAAATAAGGCAATAATCCCCAAACATTTTAAAGCTACACAGCATATAGTTTGAGATTCCAATTCTGTCAGCGAGCATTTGAACTCAGCACAACCAAAGGTAAAAAAAAACTAAATCGTCATGACAACAGGTATACCACTTTAAGACTCATACACATTATAATGATGGTAAAATGCACTTTAAATGTTCGTCAGGACGACATCTGATTCTCTCTATTCTCGCCATTCAAATTTATTGAGCAAATATTTCTTCTCAAACTAAAATTCCTTGTTGCTGGTCAAATAAATACAGTGGTACCTCACCTTACGAATGACTCAACAAACGAAAATTCCAAGTTACGAAACACCTTCACGGTAAATTTTGGTCTCTAGATATGAAAGAAAATTCAATTTACGAAACGCGAAATCTCAAAAATTCAAATAATGCGCGCTCAGCCACACACATTATACGCTTTTCTCAGACTGGATTTAAACTTTTCTCACATTTGTTTCTCGTTTAAACACTCAAACTTTCATAGATTTTCAACAAAATTATTAATAGTGAAGTGTGGGGGGGAAGGAGGAGGGGGGAGAAGACTGCGCTCTGACACGTGTGATAGCGCAGCATGACCCGGCGCGGGGCTGCCAGCAGGTCTAGACCAAGGTCTAAACCTGGACTGGACCAGGACTAAACCAGGACTAAACCTGGACTAAACCAGGACTAGACCAGGACTAAACCAGGACAGGTCTAGACCTGCTGTCAGCCCAGCGCCGGGTCATGCTGCGCTATCACACGTGTCAGAGCGCAGTCTTCTCCCCCCTCCTCCTTCCCCCCACACTTCACTGTTAATACATTTTGTTGAAAATCTGTGAAAGTTTGAGTGTTTAAACGAGAGACAAATGTGAGAAACACAGAACACAGTGTTACACTATAAAAAAAGTTACACTATAAAAAAAAAAAACTTGGATCGGGGCCTTGGAACGAATCAGGCCTTTTCCATTGAAATAGCTACTCAACTTATGAAAAATTCACGTTACGAAACCACTTCTGGAACAAATTAATTTCGTAAGGTGAGGTACCACTGTATACTACATTTGAAGTATTTCACAAGGGGATCATTTGAATTTGTTGCCAATTATTGGTAAATAATTAGTACATCTCACCATATTAATCATTACATTAAAAACAGTTGTTTAAATGTCTACGTTTGACTGAAACTAAACAAATATGTGGAATATTAAAGAGAAAACAAATTGTTCTTAGATTATTACTCAAGTGTATGTTACAAAAATGATACTCCCACTATTTGGCTGCAGTGAAGTGCTTGTTCAAGTATAGATTTGGGGCAGTATTAATAAAGAAAATAAAGTAAAAGCAGCCAATACATTAACTATTCCATGCAAACTACTATGTAACATACACTTTTATAGTCATTTAAGAAACCATTTTGGATTTGTTATTACTGAATAACACATAGATTATTGTTTTATCTTTAGCTCCAGTCCTTTTCCCTACATTAGTTTAGTCCTGAGTCATGTTCTAGTTTGGTTTCCTCATTTAAAAATGCACAGTGTAACTTCCAATGTGGCAGTAAACATCTCTCCCCCATTTATTAAATTACACGTGTCCTTATTATGTGTTTTTACTTTGAGAGGCATTGCCACTCCACAGATAAAAATAACCTGCAACTTGTTGTGGTGTCTGCTTGTCTCCATGGAATGCAATACTGTGGAACATTCCAGGCAAAGCATGAACATCCCCATGGAGACAAGCAGATCATGGAATAGTTACATAGTACACTTTAAGATAAAAGGAGAAATTCAATTTGTCAACTGGACAAAGTTTGTTTGGTTGAAAACGTTTCGCCGCTCATCCGAGAGGCTTCATCAGTTCTGGTTCGAGTGCTGGTTAGACCCTGTTTATATCTCGCTGCAGGAGGAGCTCACTACACTGAAAAAAGCTCTGAAACTATCCCAGCTCCTCTGTCTCTTTTGTTTTGAGAACCAGAGCTGACGAAGCCTCTCGGATGAGCAGCAAAACGTTTTCGACCAAACAAACTTTGTCCAGTTGACAAATTGAACTTCTCCTTTTATCGTGGATTCTACCTGGACGACTGAGGGACTCTTCACACTTTAAGTTATTGTGGCCATTTAGTTCCACTTCCAGGCATTCATAATTGCGTGATGCCTTGGTAGAGGGCTGTGTTGTTTGGTTATTTCCAGTGAGGATAGTGTGATTTTACATTTTGAATTATTGAGTCATTTATATATACAGCATTTTTCACAATTAAAGGTTCATTGTGCAACTTTTCTAGTGGAGGGTCCGTCACCAGCTTATCTTCGTGGAGATGCTGTTTTGGCTAGAATGTTCCACGGTACAGATTAAATCTATCTGAAGGGAAACAACTATAGGCTACATTACAGGTCAGATCTGTGGAGAGGCAGCCCTGTTCATTATTGTGAATTATTGTACTTCTGAACAATAGAAACACCCATAATGAATAAATGTTAGACCGATGTGTTTAATGCCATACCACGGAAGAAAACTGCACAACGCACCTTTAATACTCTTTGCTCAGCTACTCAAATCAATAAATGCATACTCAATAGTTCTCTAAAGTTAGTCATTGTGGTCTTATAGTTTTTCATGTTGCCATGGACGATACCTCAAGCCCTTTAGTTTGTTTGTCTATTTCAACCCTGTATGCCTTGCCAAAATAAAATACCCCTTCACAAAATATTGATTCGTCCCTGGTTTTGATTTTCACCTGCTGTTTCCACTAATGGAGCAGTGAGGACAGCGCAGTGGGGAAATATTCCACCTCAAAAACATCCAAATCCTATGGTACAGTTCAGTTCAGTATGGCAAAAGTACAGGAAAGGTCATTACTAGGGCTGGAAATACTTTGCAATTGGAATGGTTTGAAATGGCAAAACAATGAAGTCTGATGCCCCCTGCAAACAACTACATTAGGGATGTACTGATACAATTCTGATATCGCCGATATTGATCATTTTCATGAATTGGATATCAGTTCCAAGATATTGGTTCAGTCAATATTCGATTTTGGTCTAGAATGGCCCAAAATGTAATATTAATTATCTTGTAATATTAAACTTGTATTCTTCAAAGCTGAGGTGTAGTTACTTTAAATAATAAATAACAAATGTGGATAATATTTGAAGGAAATAAATCAGTCTCTGCCCTACTGTGTCAGATGCGAATAGGCAGATATTTAAAGTCAAAGTATCACATCAGTGTCAGAACAGAAAAAGCTGGATCGGTGCATCCTTAAACTAAATATTAATTTGGACAATGTGGTCTGATCACAAACTATAAAACCTGCTAAGGCTGGAGTTCAGGGATTCCTCGATTATTTGGGCAGTTCATATTTTAGTGTGTTTACAGATGTGTGTAAAACATGCACTGTGAACTGGACTGAAAATAAATCTAATCTAATTGCATTACTTGTCAGAAAGAAATTTAAATTACACGTTTACTCCAAATTGTTCAGCCTTAGAGTTTACATTGTCAAAAGATTCACAAAACAGTTAAAAATGCTACGACTGAGAAAATAACCGCAAGAAGAGATCACAAGCTGCTCTGGTAATATTGCAGATGGAATAATAATAATAAAATAAACATAGCTGCAAGCAGCAATGTGGGGACAAGCACAGGGTCTGACAGGGTCCAACAGGGTCTGACAGGGTCTAACAGGGTCTGACAGGGTCTAACAGGGTCTGACAGGGTCTAACGGAGTCTGACAGGGTCTAACGGAGTCTGACAGGGTCCAACTACCCTGTTAGACCTGGAAACAGGGTCTGACAGAGTCTAACAGGGTCTGACAGGGTCCAACATGGTCTGACAGGGTCTAACAGGGTCTGACAGGGTCTAACAGGGTCTGACAGGCTCTAACGGAGTCTGACAGGGTCTAACGGAGTCTGACAGGGTCTAACGGAGTCTGACAGGGTCTAACGGAGTCTGACAGGGTCTAACTACCCTGTTAGACCTGGAAACAGGGTCTGACAGAGTCTAACAGGGTTTAACAGGGTCTGACAGGGTAGTTAGACCCTGTCAGACTCAGAAACAGGGTTTAACAGAGTCTAAAAGGGTTTAACAGGGTCTAACAAGGTTTAACAGATCAAAGACACATCAAAGACAGATTGGTTGCTAGGTGCGTTGCTAGGCAATTCCTGAAAATTCATGCAACTTTGACCTGCTGGTGGCGCTAGACGGTTGGGGCTGGGGGCCTATAAATCGCTGTGGGTAATGAGGAGACTGGCTGGAATGTGCATGCAAAATTTCACAACTTTTTACCAGACGGTTCTAGGGGTTGCCATAGACTCCCATGGTCAGAGGAATAATGTATAATAATAAGAATCAGTAGACAAGACACATCAAAGACAAGATCAACTATGGTGACCTTCGGTGCTAGGCCCCAAATAAGTGAGTACCGGTATGTGAATAATTCAATATGGTAACTCTGAAGTCAAAAGGAGTAAACATAGATGCTAAAAATGACAGGCAGTATTTTGAGTACTTTTCAAAAGATAGAATATATTTTTTTTGGAAATGTTAAAAACTATGGTAACAGTTTTTTAGTCATTCTGAAACCCGTGGGTACTTTCTATTGATGAGTTTGCGATGTAAACTTTGCCATACCAAACTCAACTGTACAACTTTAATTTTAAAAAGTAAAATAAACTAAAAATAAAACATAAAAACAAAATGATCTTTCTTATTGACTTGTGCTGCTGGCCCTCTGACTCTGCGCTTATCTGTATAGATCAACAACGTCCCTGTACAACAAAGAGAACTATCACAAAAAATAAGGTAAAATACACCAAACCTAGTCTATATACTTATGTTACACTATAAGCAATGTGCGGAAAGAGACTATGCCTTTTTCAACAGTTTACCAAATAGATACATTAGAAAAATAACAACTGTTCTATCACCGCTAAATTAGGCCTTTAAGAACATGATTATATTGGCTGTGAATGAAAAGGTAACAGTTTGATGCCCAATAATAAAGGGGCACTGTGCAACCTTTCTGGTGGAGGGTCCATCACCTGCGTGTCTCCATGGAGATATTACCATTTTGCCTTGATTATTCCTCAGTATGGAAATAAACTTGCTAATCACAATGGAGACAGGTTAATGGTCAGATGTATGCAGAAGCAGGCCTGTAGATGGCATGAATTTAAGGTAGCTTTGTGCTATAAAACACCTGTAATTGAACAAACGCAAGGGGGATATGTTTAATGACATACTGTGGAACATTCCAAGCAAAGAAATAACATCTCCATGGAGAAAAGAAAGTCCACCTCCACCTTAGAAATTATATAGTGCACCTTTAACTGGACAAAGGTATTTTTTAAATATTCCACATCTTAAGAATGCTTTGAAATAAGAGTTCTTGGCCCACTCAAATTGCCAGATGGAAATTAACCTCCACATCCAGGCTAAAACACAAGCAAAAAGGAAGTAAGGCTTTTCCTATAGTTAATATAATATTTAATAATAATATCAACAATATTAAAGTGTGTCTTTTAAACTCTGTTCGCAGCGAAAACCACCATTCTAAGACCTGGTAGCAAAAACAGAAAATCTACATGAGATAAAAGGACTTAAGAATAATATTAATCTTGGTTTGGTTAAAATAAATTATGTTTTGACCCAATCAGCTGTAAAAGGTTTATTTCATAGACTGTATAAAGAAGTGGACTAATCTGCAGCCAGGGCCCATATTTGGTCATCTGAACACGTGCATCATAGCAACCAAAGAGCCAATCAGGGCCCTGTGTCCATTTCTATACAGTCTGTGGCTTCTCCTCTACAAACATTTTCTCAAGTAGCTTTTCCACATTGATTTAACAGTGGTGCTATGTGATATATATAGTATCAATCCAGTCTGGGGCAGGTTTGAAAAAATCTGAATTAGGGTTGCATAGTACTGGAAAATTTTGCGATTGCGATATGGCTGTTAAGAATTGTAGTATTAATATTGGCAAAAAGAGAAATTCAATTTGTCAACTGGACAAAAGTTGATTTGGTCGAATACGTTTCGCAGCTCATCCGAGCTGCTTCTTCAGTTCAGAACTGAACATGGATTCTACCTGGATGAATGAGAAATCAGTCACCAATATCATATTGCAATATTTTAAAATACCTTTTTAACTCATTTATTTCAGTTATAATATAGCAAAAAAAACAAACAAAACAAAACTTAAATTTACTTAAATTTACTCTGTCAAACTAAAAAGTTAATTTAGTCTTGATTTGGACTTGTATGACTATGTATTTTCTTTTTAAAACCCTGTGCATTTTTGTCAGATGGAGCGCATCGGTGTTGATCGGTGTGATATATTGTGATGTACCGAATATTGCGTCAATATCAGCAATATCAGTACTTTTGCCCTGCAATATATTGTGCAGCTCTAATCAGAATAAGATTGTTTTTGGTTTTATTTCAAATGCAATCCCTCTGGCAGACACATAATTTTAAAATAAGAGAAGTAAAGTCACTGATCACAAATGTGTGTAGAATCCCTCAGTCGTCCAGGTAGAATCCATGGCAAACTGATCACAAATGTATACCAAACACTGAAGTAAAATAATATAGTTCTAATAAGTAATAAACCAAGATAATATTCTGAAGTCCTTCTTTTCATGTAGACCTTGTTTTTCCCAGGGGGCACTAAGACCCTGAGGCTTCCTCTGGGGCAGGGGCTTTCTTCAGGCACTGGATCTGTTTGATCAGGTAGTTCTTCTCGTCACAGAACTGCTCGTCCTCGGAGCGGTCCGTCTGGAAGTGACTCAGAAATTCTACCAGTTTGGTCTGGTTCTTCAGCAGGATGTCCAGGATGGGCTGGGTCTTGTTCGGGTTTGCCACAAAAACCTGAACATGGAAAAACAGAGGTCAAAGGTCAACTGAGGGTTTGAGGTGCAGAGTTAAATCTAATCCAGAACAATTTTCCTTGTGGATCAATAAAGTTTGTCCAAGTCTAATCCAATCCACTTTATTTATATAGCACATTTCATAAACAAAACTGTTTTAAAAGTGCTGCATAATACAGATAAAACAATATGATGGGAGTTTCAAATAAAGCTCTATTTAACTTCACTTGATAACTCACAAATAATTAAGAGGAAAAATGCCAATAAATAAAAATACCATAAACCATAAAAATAAATAAATAAAAAAACACAGAGGACCACATAATTCACAGTGTTAAAAGTCAGAATAAAAGTGAGCCTTAAGATGAGACTCCACACACTACATCAGATTCAGATTCAGATTTGAAACATGTTTATTATTTTGGCAGTTTGGCTAATAGAGTTCAGAAAGGAACATCAACAAAACCGTTACCATGGAAATCTGCCATGTTTCTGCCAGTAGTGCAGACCTCAGAGATGTATTAGCCAAACAACGTTAAAAGCATGATGGAACAACCAGACTGTATAAAGAAGTAGACCCATGGCGTTTGGCTTCAGTCAAATTAAGCTCACAGAGGTTAATAATAATAATAATAATAATACATTTCATTTGTTAGGCGCCTTTCAAGGCTCTCAAGGTCGCCGTACATCAAGACATTAAATAAATTAATTAAATAATACAGTACATAATAAAACAAGATAAAACAAAATAAAAACAGTGTAAAAATACATTTTAAAAGAAAACAGATACAGATTAAAAGACAGTGCAGTTATGGTCAGAGTGGTCAGATGAGTTTTGAGTTGAGATTTGAAGTGTGAGAGTGAGTGTGTGTCGCGGAGATCATGGGGGAGGGAGTTCCAGAGCTGGGGAGCAGAGCGGCTGAAGGCTCTGCTTCCCATAGTGACGAGACGGGCAGGAGGGACAGTGAGGTGCAGGGAGGAGGAGGAGCGGAGGGAGCGGGCAGGTGTGGAGATGTGGATGAGGTTCGACAGGTATGGAGGGGCGAGGTTGTGGATGGCTTTGTAGGTGAGGAGTATGATTTTGTAGTGTATGCGGTGTGTGATGGGGAGCCAGTGGAGCTGTTGCAGGACAGGTGTGATGTGGTGATGGGAGGGTGTGTCTGTGATAATGCAGGCGGCTGAGTTTTGGACCAGTTGGAGTTTATGGAGTGATTTTTGTGGGAGACCGAACAGGAGAGAGTTACAGTAGTCTATACGGGAAGTGACCAGGCTATGGATGAGGATGGCGGTGGTGTGTGGGGTGAGTGAGGGACGGAGGCGGTGGATGTTTCTGAGGTGGAAGTAGGCGGACCGGGTGGTGTTGTTGATATGGGAGGTGAAGGAAAGTGTGCTGTCGAGGATGACACCCAGACTCTTTACCTGAGGGGAGGGGGAGATAGAGGAGCTGTCGATGGATATGGAAAAAGGATTTATTTTGCTTAGGGTGGATTTGGTGCCAATGAGGTGAAGTTCTGTTTTATTGCCGTTAAGTTTGAGGAAGTTTGAGGTGAACCAGGTTTGTATTTCAGTGAGACAGTTTGTCAGAGAGGAGGGTGGAAGTGTGGAGTTGGGTTTAGTGGAGATGTAGAGCTGGGTGTCATCCGCGTAGCAGTGAAAGTGGATGTGGTGTTTTCTAAAGATGGAACCAAGGTAGGGAGAAGATAGATTAAAAATAGCAGAGGACCGAGGACAGAACCCTGAGAAACACCTGACGTGACAGGGGAGGGGTGTGAGGCGAATGACTTGAGCTGAATAAACTGGGAGCGGTGTGAGAGGTAGGAGTGGAACCAGGAGAGGGGAGTACCAGAGATGCCGATGGAGGAAAGTCTGTCGAGGAGGATGGAGTGTGAAATGGTGTCAAATGCTGCACTGAGGTCTAGCAGGAGGAGGATGGAGAGTGAACTAGAGTCAGCAGAGAGAAGGAGGTCATTAGTGATTTTCAGGAGGGCAGTTTCAGTGCTGTGGAGGGGACGGAAGCCAGATTGAAATTGTTCGTAGATGTTATTGGAGGAAAGATGGGTGTGGAGTTGGGCAGCAACAGTTTTCTCAAGAAGTTTGGAAATGAAGGGTAGGTTTGAAATAGGACGGAAGTTATTGAGGTCAGAGGGATCAGAACCGGGTTTTTTGAGTATTGGAGTGACTGCAGCGGTTTTGAGAGTGGAGGGAACAGTACCGGAGATGAGAGAGGAGTGAATGATATTAGTTATGAGGGGGGACAGTGCAGGGATGGAGGTTTTGATGAGGACAGTAGGGAGAGGATCTAGTTGACAGGTGGAGGATTTGGAGTTCTGAATGAGAGTGGAGATTTGGGAGACGGAGGGCAGGGTGAAAGAAGAAAGCAGGTGTGTTGGGGATGCGGAAGATGAAACAGGTGGGTTTGAAACAGAGGGGTTAAGTTGCAGGTGGATCAGTTGAATTTTGGAGGTAAAGAAAGCAGCCAGGTTATTGCAGAATTCAGAGGAATAGAGGTGAGGTGGAAGTGAGTCCGGGGGTTTTGTGATCTGTGAGAGGAGTGAGAATAGTTATATAGGAGTGAGAATAGTTAAATATTTTTGAGTTACCTTCATGTGAACTGATTAGATTAGAGTAGTATGTGGATCTTGCTGTGGATATGGACTGTTTGTAATGGAGGATGTGTGAGGTGAACATGTCTTTGTGTATGAGTCCGGTTTTCCTATACAGTCTCTCCAGTCTGCAGCCTTGTGTTTTGAGGTGTCTGAGGGCGGGGGTGTACCAGGGTGCAGAGTGAGTGAATGAGACGGACCGGGTTTTGAGTGGGGCTATGGTGTTGAGTATGTGGTGGAGGTGTGTGTTGTAATGTGTGAGAAACTCATCTGTTGTAGAGAGGCCCTCAACACTGGGGAGGTTATTGATGAGTGATGAGAAATGGTCCGGGTTAATGTCCTTGATGTTACGGAACTGTATAGTGCGGGGTGGGTTGGATTTTTTGAAGCACAGGTTGATGTCAAATGAAATTAGCAGGTGGTCAGAGAAGGGGATGTAGTGGGTTTGAAGGTCCAATGGGGTTATTCCAGTGCAGCATATTAAATCCAGGGAGTGCTTTTTGTTATGTGTGGGAAAATTAACATATTGTTTAAAACCAGAACTGTCCAGACAGGAGGTGAATTCTTTGGTGAGTGGGTTGTTGTAATTGTCCATGTGGATATTGAAATCTCCCAGGAGTATGACGTGTGGTGACAGTGTGATGAGGTGAGATAAAAATGCTGCGATGTCCGTGATAAAGTCCGTGTGCTGTTTTGGTGGTCTGTAAACTGTGGCTATGATGGTGGGGATAGGTCCAGAAAGTTGACAGACAGTTGTTTCGAACGAGTGGCAGGTAGGCACACTCACAGGCACCACCCTCCAGTCATCGCGGTGGATGAGCGCGACCCCGCCTCCTCTGCCAAACACACGCGGTTCAGCCTGGTAAACAAACCCTCGTGGAGTGGCCTCGTTGAGATCGGTGTAATCGTTTGGCTGCTGCCAGGTCTCCGTCAGCGCCAAACAGTTCATCCGGTGGTCCGCGAGGAGGTCCTGGACAAGCTGGCCCTTGCCTGTGAGGGAGCGGACATTCAGAAGCCCGACTTTGACCGGTGTGCCGTTGAGCCAGGCAGCCGCGCCAGCCACACCAGCCGACCTCGGAACACGGGTTAGCACCGAGGAATCCGAACGTCGTCCCGTGTGTCTCCGGGGGTGACGGGCCAGAGACCAGAAGGACCGGACGGTGCTGGAACTGCCATATTCTAAGTTTCTTCGTGTGCCCCGATGTGTGACTCTGCGCCGGGGCACATACAGTATGTCCGGGTGGTGGAGTAGAGCAGGCGCTGGTGGATTATATGAACTTCTATAGAGGAAGAACTCTGTGGGTGCATACTGGAACAGTGCTTGTGAAGAATGATGTATAACAGACAGGATGAACCAGCTTAGGACAAGCCGCACACAGGAGATCAACATAGCCGGGTTGGGCTTTAAATGTGGAGGAAAGCAACAGGTAGCAGGTAAGCTAAACATCGCTAACACACATCAACACTATTGACAGTTCGATCAGGTAGTGTGATGGTTAGATGTGTTAACCGTCCACACGTAGACCACAAATGCAAAGTCCGTAAACAATGTGGTAATCAGAAAAAAATCATAATCCATACAAGCAGCGGCTGCCAAAAAACGCGCCAGCGTTCGCTCTACCGGAACCGGAATTCGTTAGCAGTTATGGGGTGAATGGGGTGAATTTGGAGTCAGAATCCGTATTAGGAATAGGAATTTATTTACAGACAAATAGTGAAATAAAAACCCCGGGGATCATGTAGCGGTTTAATACGAACATTTTACAGACCAAAAAAACGAGGCTCACTGCAATAATTACAGAGAGAGGTGTGACAGTATTTCAGTGTAAAGTCAATTGGAGCCAGAGTTGATGGAGCCGAAAACGCGCCCTGTTCACTTCCTATTTGGAATGCGGCAGCAAGCGGTTTAGCTATGTCCATTTATCTATAAGATAAGATAAGATAAGATATGCCTTTATTAGTCCCTCAGTGGGGAAATTCCATTGTTGCAACGCACAGATCACAGCACTACAGTGGTACCTCACCTTACGAAATTAATTCGTTCCAGAAGTGGTTTCGTAACGTGAATTTTTCGTAAGTTGAGTAGCTATTTCAATGGAAAAAGCCTGATTCATTCCAAGGCCCCGTTCCAAGTTTTTTTTTTTTTTATAGTGTCACTTTTTTTTATAGTGTAACACTGTGTTCTGCATCCTGATTGGCTAAGAGACTGTAGACTAGGGTGACCATTCGTCCGGATTTTGTCCGGACAGTCCGGTTTTAGAGCTGTCTGTCCGGCCGTCTGTCACGTGTCCTCCTTTTTTACATTTTGTCCTCCTTTTTTACATTTTGTCCTCCTTTCGGACCCTCGTCGCCCACCGTTGCATAAATCGTCATAAATCCCCACCCATTATTTACACTTGCTAGTAGCAAGTATTCTTATTATTTTTTAACATATCCTAGATGAGATCTATGGTTATGCGGTGGCACAGAGTGAGACTTCACACAGAAACATCAACACGTGCGGCGACACGATATTGGTTAAATACACGGAAGCAGCTCGAAGCGCAAAGCGCGAGTACAGAGAGGAGATAAGAAGAGCGCTATAATGAGCGCTATAAGAACGCTATAATGTTTGGCGAGTATGTCTGGGTCTGGAAATACTATAAAGTTGATGACAACAACATTGACATAGCAAACGGTGGGATATGTAAACTTGGGATTGTGAGGGGTGGAAAGGAAAGGGCGACATTTAACACAACAAACCGATACGGCACCTCAAAAACAAACACCCGACACAATACAGCGAGTTACAGGCAACCCAGCCAAAGACGAGTCAGCTCACGCTGCAGGAGAGTTTGAAAAGGAGACAAAAAAATGCCCCCTGACAGTGCGAAGGCCCAGGAGAACACAGCAGGAGCACAAATGATCACAATGAGTGACCTACCATTCGCCTTTATAGAGAACCCTGGATTTCTTATGCTTATGGAGCACGTTGGAGCTCGTTAATAATAATAATAATAATAATAATAATAATAATAATAATAATAATAATAATAATAATAATAATAATAATAATAATAATAATAATAATAATAATAATAATAATAATAATAATAATAATAAGCCCCGCGCCGGGTCATGCTGCGCTATCACACACGTGTCCGCGCGCAGTTTTCTACCCCCCCCCCCTCCCCCCCACACTTCACTATTAATACATTTTGTTGAAAATCTATGAAAGTTTGAGTGTTTAAACAGAGACAAATGTGAGAAAAGTTTAAATCCAGTCTGAGAAAAGCGTATAATGTGTGCGGCTGAGCGCGCATTATTTGAATTTTTGAGATTTCGCGTTTCATAACTTGAATTTTCTTTCATATCTAGAGACCAAAATTTAACGTGAAGGCGTTTCGTAACTTGGAATTTTCGTTTGTTGGGTCATTCGTAAGGTGAGGTACCACTGTACAGTCCATAGGTGCAGAGTTACATGATCAGATAAGAAACATTACAGCACATCACTCTACTGTATAGTCAGAAAACTTTGTAATGAAGTCTTAAACTCATTTAAACTAAATCTACTTAAACTAAATCTTAAACTCTCCATTGGTTTAACTTTAGGCTCACTGAAAATTTGATGAGAATCCTAAAATCTATTTGGATTAGGGTTAGCATAATCTACTGTAGCCCAGGAAGTGACTGACGGACAATATTTTAGCACCACCACATTGATCTTGCATCAAATTCATAGCACAGCATAGTGTAGCAAACTAATTTAAAGTGTCTAATTTTGGGACATTCCAATAAAAGCTACTTCTTTGTATCACAAGTCTCTAAGATAGGCAAATAACATTCAGACCTTTCAGAATGTTCAATAATTTAGCAGTTTCTTAGTGTCATTTTTTTTTTTTTTCTTATTTACCCTGATGACAGCTGGGCCCATCTTGCTTTTGCCACACAGGCTATGATCTCTACAATAGTGAAACAACAAAAACAATGGTACCAGAGCTTAAAAAGTTGCTGTAAATAAAAAATAAAGTTTATTATGGTGGTCGTCCAAATATGCAGCTGTATGTTCCAGTAGTAGTACTGCTTTTGTCCTAATTGAGCCCAGGTTTAGTTCTGGCGTTAGGCTGATTTTTGATGAGGTGTGTATGCAAAGGTGAACCCAGCCTAAAAGACATCTGCTCAGACAAAAATAGATCACTGGAACAGAACAGAAGAGTTCTAATAGAATATATAACCTTGTGCATGATTGAATGGTTAAAGGTGCACTGCACAACTTTTCTGGTGAAGCGCCCGATACCTGCTTGTCTCCACGGAGATGTTATTGCTTTGATTGGAATGTACCATAGTATGACAGTAAACATATCCATCTAGCATTTATTCATTATGGGTGTTTCTATTGAGTAAAAATACAATAATTCCTTCTGTGAATAGGGGCGACTCTCCACAGATCTGAATTTTAATGTAGCGTAATGCTGTAACCTGCTTTTCCTTCTACTCCTTCTTGTCCTTAATTTATACTGTGGAACATTCTAGAAAAAGCAATAACATTTCCATGACAAAGCAGGAGATGAACCCTCTACTAGAGACACACAGTGCAACCATATTTCTAACAGTGTCTATATAAAAGCGTGTATGACCTTAAAAACGTGGAATGCTTCAAACTGGATGTTTCGGCTGTCGTCTCGGAGCAGGTTCATCATGAGCTTCAGGTTCTCTGCTCGGCTAATGTACTTCGTCATCACTGTGAAGTTGTGTCTGTCCAGAAGGAGTTCCCCGAGAAGCTACAAAACACAAAACAAAGAATTCTACCACTGTATAAATGTTTTTAAGAGAGTGTAACATCACCCATAGCATTTGGCCCCAGTCAAATGAAGCTCACCAAGGCTAGCATTTATAAGAGTTAAATTTAATTATTTGTCCAGTTTCTCCTAACGACCTCTTAGCTGAGATATATTTGTATTACTTTATTTCTATTTACTTGTACATATACATTTATATAATTATGCCTTATTTGACACCTGTCTCTTGCTATTTGTGCTACTTATTATTACCATTTATATTTTTTCTCTCTTTTTGTTATTATAATAATTATATTGCAATGTGTGAGCTGCTGTGTCCAAGTAATTTCCAATCAATTAAGCTTGCTTAATAGCCAGTTCCATGTTATTATTTATTTATTTACAGACAAATTAATCATCATGTACTGTAGGGCAGGTTAATATGAATATTTTAAGACCAGAATGATGAGGCTCACAGCAGCAGATACAGAGAGACGGGTGACAATTTTTCAGTGTAAAATGAATTAGAGCCAGAGTCAGTGGAGCTCAAAGCGCCCCAATGGTCACTTATTTGGACTCGATGGCTAGCAGGTTAGCTATGTCCGTTTATATAAGCAGTCTTTAGATTCAATGTGATAATGATAACAGTCTGGAAGAGGTGATATATAATGGCATCTGTTCTTAAGGAAACATTAACAGTTTAACTAATACAGGGTTAGCAATTTGGTACATAATAGTAAGGGCTGGACGATTTATTTATGTATTTAGGTTTAGAATCAGAATTACTTGTATTCTTTTCATTACAAACATGCAGCCAACCAGGCAACAGAGCATTAAAAAGGGTCTATATTAGGCTATTTTCTGATCTATGTTATAACGTTGTTTCCTCATCACAAAAAGACCTGGAGTTGTGTTTTGTTTCATTCAAACATGTTTAACACACAAACTCTGCATATTAAGGTCGAGTTCTTCTCTCAGACTGAAAACACTGTTCCACCTGGTAATGTGATGTGGTAAAACAGGAAGTGCTCCACTGTGTTTTTTAAACCCCATACACCTTCACTAGAATCATTTGTATCATTACTGAAACCAAACGTAAAATGTAGCTGGGTCATTCCAGAATTGGAGGACATTTTACGTCCCATCAACATACAAAATACTAAAACATACAGTTTCTGAGTGAATTTACTTGTCCTGAGACCAAATCTAAAAAACTAAGAATGCTTGAAAATAGTTTTTAAAATACCAAATAAGTCTGGAGTTCCCCCCAAAATGCCATTTTCCTCTTGTCCCACCCCTCTAATGGCCAAATTGAATCTCAAATAAAACAGTTAAAATTGAATTGAAATTTCTTGTTTTTTCTATAATTTGTTTCATTTCCATCTCTTGTAACTGTGGGAACATTTGTTTTAATAGACATAATATTTCAAATAATTATTATTATTCATGGAACATGTGTCCCACAACCTGCACCAACCCTGTTACCAGAACATTTTTAGTCTGGGAGAAGAAGAAGAAAACAGAACCACATGATCCCCTGGACTTGACGTCATCAAACAGTTTTCCAAAAGAATGGGCAGAGCAAAGGTTTATCTTCTCTTCTATTTTTCATATTTTTATAAAACAGTTAACCTTGAATGAATGTCTCACTCTGCCTCATGCAACCCTGTTATGCAAATGATCAGAATAAGACAATTATTATTATTTTCCTTTATGTATTTGCATAAATAAGTTTTTCCTCTTGATTAGTAATAACTGCTAGCTAAACAGCTAGCTTCTATTCCTGAGATAAAGCGAACATTAGTGCGATTTTGCAACCCTGTTACCTGCAACCCTGTTACTGTGATTAGAGTAAATAAATAAACCAAATAAATCATATAATACTAATTACCATTGACCGTCAGCTGAGCTAATCAAGTTTATGACCTAATATTGATGAATATGTAGCAGAAAATCAGAAAAGTGAAGGTTTATTTTTCAAGAATTTTAAAGCCAAAATGTCCTCCAATTCTGGAATGACCCAGCTATTAACTTCATGACATCACAAGTTGGAACAGTGCATTTTGAGCTTTAGAAATGTACACAGACTAAAAGATTTATACATAACATGTGCGAGTGAAACAAAACACAACTCCAGGTTTGCGTAATGCAGGACCCTTAAATCAACAGTTTATCGGTCCTTATTGTTACTTTTGGTGTGGTGTGCATATTTGTATAAAACGGAGTACCTTCAAAGACTGGCGTTTGGTCACGTAGTTGTCTGAATGGAGGAGCTTTTCGTACTCTGTAAACACCTGAGAAAGAAACACACAAAGTTACAATGGCAGTTTGTTTCATGGCTCTTTTTTTTTAACTTTTGTATATTCTTGTATTGATTGTATTGCATCTTTTCTGCTCTGCATCTCCCAGTCGGCGGCGCGCGCAAGTGCAGCGGCCCCTCCCCTACCCACTCTATACTGTCCTGCCTGGTTAGTGGGAAACTAAATTTCGAATTCACTCTATGTACATGTACATATGATTGTTTTTCGACAATAAAGCAACTATGACCTATGACCTATTCTTTTGTTAATAATAGCTTATAATGCATCTCTATGGACTATTTTTGCAGTGTGACAGCAAACATGGTGGATGTGCCAATAAATATTGATTTTAGACCTGATCTCTGTTGCAATTGAATGTTTTAAAGCAAACTCACATTTCATTTTTTTTTTTTTCCTAGAACAGACAACATATTTTCTATTAACCTTTACCCATTGGGTCATCCATCAGGTTTTGTCTGTGATAGTTATACAGATGCAAGATTCAATACACTTTAACAAAATTGGTCTCTGATATAAAAAAATGGTTTTGTAGTTTTGGAGACTGTCTGACTCCAAAATCCAATGTATAACTTTGCTGCAGTTCTCCAACAGTGATTCATGGAGATATTTTGGAGCAAAACAGAACCATTCTCCTGACAGTTCACTAATTTTTTACTTTTCTGTAGGATGTCCACCACCTGCTTGTCTCCATGGAGATGCTATTGCCTCAGTGCTCCGCAATATAGTATTAGACTTATCCATCTTATATTTATTCAATTACAAGTGCTGTTATAGCAAAAGCAAAAGCATTAAAAACATGCATTCTTTCTCTTGAGTGGGCTGATTAATGCCATGCTGTGGATTCTATATAGGCAAAACATTCTCCATGGAAACAATCAAGTGGCAGACCCTCCACCAGAAGAGTTATTTGTATAGAGCAACTTCAAAACTTAAAATCATTGTTAAATTATTGATGTTTCAAAGTAGTGATTGGGGTGGTTTGTTGTAAAACTAGAGGAATATTAAAAATATTAAAGTTACATGACGTACCCTGTCATAGTTGTTCTCCAGGAAATCTGCACACATGATTTTGTGTCTTGTGAGAAGATCCTTTGGTAACAAAAATAAAAAAATAAAAAAATTTAGAAACAAGATAACAGGTGAAAAAAAAGTTTATAACACCTTTCAAATAATATTATTCAAATGCAATTAAAATAATAAGTATAATAATAACAACAAGTAGGTCATATACTGAAGTATAAATTTAATTGTAGGGACTCAAGGTAAAAATAATAAAATCTGGAAAAAATAGAACACAAAGCTCCACCCCCTGAATGAAAGGCTGAACATTTATGGACTCCCTTTAATCTACTACAATACCAAAAGCAACTTGTGAAAGGCAGCAATATGTCTGGAGGCATCTAGCCTGCTGAAAACACACAAGACAAACTCCCTTTAAAAGGACACCTATAATGCAAAATCAGATTTATTTTATTTTGTCAATCAGTGATGTGGACATGACATGTAGGATTCAGCAGCGTAGCGTAGTTACTTCGGTATGAATGAAAAAAAAAAATCTATTGCTCGCTAGCTAGTGTGATGTGCAGCTATCCACTACGGTTGTTCCAATATCATCATCAGACCCGCTGACCACTGCTCTCCCCCTGGTCGCACCTGCTCCCACCTGTCTCGGTTCCGCTACCGCGTGTCCACCGCTGCTAGTGCTGACCGCTCACATTCTCGTCTCATGGGTGTCCACTGCATTTGGTCCCACACAGGTAGGGGAGGGTATTGGCAAAGAAGTCACGATTTAATTCGAATCACGATTCATATGCCACGATGCGATACTATCACGATGCATCACGATACTTGAATTATTGCGATGCATTGCAATATATTCGACATACTTCAGTGAAAATGTACCAAAAAAAAGACGATAACTTAAATATCAGTGTCTGTGTATCTGGGTCGTGTCTTCAGTTGATACAGAACTCTGAGCAACTCAATTCAGAACTGAATTTATTGAATAACAAAAACAAATAAACCAAACCAATAACAAAAAAAGTGCAGAGGATTTTTTCTAAAACAAAAAATGATTAACATTTGGCAAATGATAAACATTTGCCATTTTGGAGGTAGCTGCCATCATATCAAACAATACCCTTTCACAAAGAAAAAAGTGCATAGGATTTATATAAAAATAAAAAAAACCCTAATAATTTATTGATGTATTTATTTATTAATAATTAGTAAATTAATTATTAATTAATAACAATTAATAACATTTTTTACATCAAGAATCGATGCAGTATATTGTGAAAGTTAGTATCGCCATGCGTTATGATAATTATTTTGCACAGCCCTACACACAGGTGGGTGTCTGGTGTATTATTGAGTATGTTTCTATACGTTTTATGTTTTATAAATGTTTCTGATTTTATCAGGTTTTTGAACGTTAATGTGAGCTCCCCTACCCTGTTTAGGGCCCCCTTCATGGCTAAAAGTTGCGAAATGTGTAAACTGAGCATTTGCGATCCTTTTCTTCGTTTGAAAAAAACACAAGGAACAAGGGAACTTTCTGACGTCACACTCGCGGAAAGGTTTCCACCTAGCCTGGGAATTCCCAGGCCGCTTCCGTTCGTTTCGAACTGGAAGGCGGCCTGGAAACTCGTCCAAGCGAGAGTCCCAGATTTAGGGCCCCAATCAGAGAGCGGGGGAGGTGTGGCAAGACGGTGACGCGTACTACATGACAAACGGAAGCTTGTAGTTTGAACTGACAACTGACATGATTGGCTATGGACTTACGTATACGCTCAATGATAGACATTCATAACGCCCAATAAACGGCCGTTGGCAATCGCTAACCACACCTCCGCTACGGGATTTTTCGAAGCGAGTTTCCAGACCCATATCTCACTTGTGATATGGTCAGGTGTTAACCAGACTAGTTTCCACCCCCTTCTGGATGTCTACCCACCGTCTCTGGAAATCACGCCCAGAGAGTTTGGACCACAAACCAGCTACGCAATGTGAGATGCGTTTTTTTGCCTGGAGACACGTGAGAGTGTTTCCAGGCTCGGAAGTCCTTTATCCGAGCCTCCGAACCTCTGAAACAGCAGTGGTTTAATTTTATCTTCTGTGGAAATATGTTTTTTTTTTATTGGAAAGCGTGTCACATCTTCCTCCGCTCTTAAAACACGGAAGTGGGACCAGCGCACCGCTAATCCAGGAAAAAGTGGAGCATTTGGCCACAACCCACCTGCTGCACTGGCCTGTCTCTGTCCTGTTGCATTCAAGCAATAACGCCCAGAATAAAGCGTTTCAGAGACATATCTCATGTACTGAGGCTTGATTTTGAAGAAGGATTCATTTACAGTATTAGGGAACCATTAAGGCGCCATATAAAAGCATCATGAAGTACCATGTCATGGGATCTTTAAACAATTAACACATGGGGAGGGTGACCACACAACCTGCAATTGCTCCACACAAGTGACTGATATGCGCCATGAGTGCACAGAGCAGGATGCGCAGGTCTGTACAGAGCAGTGCTCATGTACACTACACGTCTCTTGAGCCGCTGTACAAAGCGCTACTGACCGCTGCAGCCAAGAGAGCAGCACGTATGAGACGTGCATCTGCTCCGCTGTCACACCCCGAGCTGTCAATGAATGCACACGCTGATCTCAGAGTCCGGTGTCGGCTCCGTGCAGTTATCTTTGGTTCTGAAGGTAGCCTACCTACTGGCAGCTAACTTTATAAACTCACCAAAGTAGCATGATGGGAATAATTTGGTCATGAAATTAAATGGAGCTGATGACACAAATGATGTGAGGGAATCCGACATCGCAGCATTAGGACTGCAGACAGGGTAAGAAAACACACTTTAGGACAGCACTGTAAACGGCCTCATGTGAATGAGCAGCTTTTGTACAGATCCAGATCAAACCAAACTATCGAGAAGTGCTAAGCCGATACAGGAAGCATGCAAGGGGCTGTGCTCTGCTGCGGGAGGGCATCCGGACGGTGTACGAGCATCCCAGACGGCACATGAACATCCCGCACGGTGCACGAACATCCCGTAAGCACACAAACATGTTATGAATGTTAAGCAATTATTATCCTAGTATATTTCCAAATAAAAGTATTGAGCATGTTACACGTCGTTTTTCAGTGGACTAGTTTTGACATTTATTTTTTATAATTCTGGCAATTAATTGAACGCACAACATCACGCCCTCAGTCCGCTCCACTCCACCCCCCAATATCATTGTCCATCAAGATGTTTCATTGTAAACATCGTCAACTGCCAATTAAGGGACATCGCCCAACCCTATTATCCACAGGAGGTGCAGGTGCTAAGGATCTGTTGGTGGTGATATGTCAACATGGGTCAATGTGGGCATGCCTTCCAAGGACCCAGCTTTAAAGGAATAGTAACCTTTTTTTACAATCTGAACCTTATTTCAATAATAAAACAATGTGAGTATCTCACCCAGAGTACTTTGGTGTCATTTGGAGCATTTCCGGAGATTTTGTAGTTGAGCGATATCCGTAACGTGAGTGGTCGGGGCACGACATTGCAGCCACCAAATAACACAAACTTTAGCTCTTTTCAAATTACAGAAGCTAAATATCTTAGTCCACACTTTCATTTGAGTCAAAACTGTGAATGCGCGCATGCGCACTGTCCTGTCATCTACTCGAAACTATGGCTAAATTTCGGATTAGAGGCCACTTTTGACTCAAACGAAAGTGTAGACTAAGGTATTTAGCTTCTGTAATTTGAAAAGTGATAAAGTTTGTGTTATTTGGTGACTGCAATCGCCTGCCCCAAGCACTCACGTTAACGGATATCGCTAAACTACAACATGCGTTCTCAAACCAAGTCAAAACAGACAAAGAAACATTAGGGCAGACAATCCAGGGCAGAGGGGTGGAGAGGGTCGTTAGGCTTGAATAGGGAGGCGAAACTAGTCACCAGAGTAATTTGGAAAACAAAGAGACAGATTAGTTGAGATAGTTTCAGAGCTATTTCAGTGTAGGGAGCTCCTCCCTGCAGCTAGATATAAACAGGGTCTAACCAGCACTAGAACCAGAGCTGACGAAGCCTCTCAGATGAGCGGCGAAACGTTTTCAACCAAACAAACTTTGTCCAGTTGACAAATTGAATTTCTCCTTTTATCATAAACTTCAACATCTATTCAACTGCTCCAAATGACACCAAACTACTATAGGTGAGTAAAACAACTTGTTTTATTACCGAAATAAGGTTGAGATTGTAAAAAAACTTTAATATTCCTTTAATTACTAAATCATCCCCGAGGCACATATGAGCCAAAGCCGTTAACGAGTTTGAGTGTGAATGTAGCGATAAGTGCACGCTGAACGCTGAGCAGTTTCATCGACTCCAATGAAGACACGGTCATGGGTTGCAGATAGACAGACCTTGCTCTCACTGCTTTCCTTTAGGGTGGATGAGTAAATCCACATCTCCACTTCAGACAGGGCGGAAAGAATACCAAAGAAAAACGTTTACATTGTATTTAGACAGCATCCCAGAAGCCCTGGGATAGGTGTCTGCACGGGCTAGGAGCAGGGCTAGGCTGTGTGTCTGTCTACAGAGGGCGGTTTTCCATGGCGGGCGCGATATGGGACATTTACACACCGGCCCCAACAAATCTGGAACACCAACTCTGTTCGTGGTGATGTTTACCGCATCGTCAGCTCCCACTGGGCACCGCATCTTTCTAAAGCATTAGTCTGCAGACTATTTCTTTAATTAAATAATTTTAGATGAATACTGCGATTTAAAATGAGTAAATAATAACATTATGATCCACGGGTGTTGTACAGGCGCTTTGTGTTACATTTTTGTATGAAAAGCGCTTTATAAATATTGTTTGATTGATTGATTGATTTTAACTATATAGCAGGCTCAAGTACAATATGTAATCTTTAATTATGTCTTAGTGAATGGTTGCGTTATATGTCAAATTATTATCAGATTTTTTTGAATTGCAAGACTATTAAAATGCATGTAAAGAACAAAATCATCCAATTTCCATCTGAGCATGATCCCTCTGAATACTCACATCGGATTTTGTAGTTTACATGCCATTTAAATAATCTTAAAGGTCATAATAATCAGATTTAGGTGTGCATGTGCACAAAGCCAGTGTTTATGTACCTTAAAGGAGGCGAAAGCATCTGATGCAATGTCGAAGGTGGAGAGTTCGACGTATCTGAAGAAGTTATAAAATTCCTCGGACAGAAGCACAGTTTTGGCCAAAGGTTCATGACGCAGACACTCCCTCAGCATCATCCCGCAGTTCAGGGCCACCTCCAGATTGTCGTAGCTGATAAACCAAACCAAAAAGATCTGTGTAGAATCCCTCAGTTGTCCAGGTAGAATCCATGGCAAAAGGAGAAATTCAATTTGTCAACTGGACAAAAGTTTATTTGGTCGAATATGTTTCTCAGCTCATCCAAGCTGCTTCTTCAGTTCTGGTCAGACTCTGGTGGACACTGCCTATATCTGCCTGAAGGGAGGAGCTAACTACAATGACATTACTCTGAAACTGCCACGCGTATTTGTTTACAGTTTCTGTTAGTTAGGCTTATTAAATATGCAGTGAGAGTGGAGTGTGGGGTCTGGTTAGTAGAACCATTCAGGGCCATAATGTTAATAATCTTCACACCTCTAGACCTGACCTGCTGCCCTATTGTTTTCTTTGTTTGTTTTGATTTAGGTTTGAGGATAGAGTTATAGATGGGAGACAAATGATGTCTGAGACTTCCATTTCTGCTGAAGGAAGGATTCTTTTTCTTTAACTCCCCTCTCAAACCAGTTATTTTCTCTGGCCAAGATATGTACCTCACTGTCCTCAAAGAAGTGGCCCGTGGCTTCTAGGTGGAGATGTACGGCAGATTGAGTGTCCACCAGCATCTGACCAGAACTGAAGAAGCAGCTTGGATGAGCTGTGAAATGTATTCGACCAAATAAAACTTTTGTCCAGTTGACAAATTGAATGTCTTTTGCCACAAACCAAAAAGCACAATTAACTGTTATTAATATACAAATATGTAAGTGAATACTAAAACCAATATCAAAACTGGATACTCATTTAGGCAGATCTCCCTACTGATAAAATGACATTCACAGGACAGAAATTAACCTTGCCCAAATAGCTTCAGAACACATAAATTTGCCTATGGACCACTGAGGGGTTACACAGATATAATATATTTATAATATAAAAGAAAGCATTATTATTTAATGTTACAAATCACATTCTATTGTCTAAATAAAGAGTCTTTTATTATCAATCACCATGGTATCGGAATTGGTGCAAGTATTAATTCTACTGCTTAGTATCAAAATTGAGCTAGACACAAATACACATAATACACCAATACACATAAAGCCCATTTGTTTACAAACAAAAAAATTCATTTCAAACACATTCCCCCATTCCACATGACATGAATAATATTTTAATCAAAGCAGAACTTGTGGTGTTAACAAAAAGTGACCCATAATTCCATTGTGTAACCTGATACTTACACTGTATTGTATGGATCATGATAAAGAACTGGCCTTTTGAGATTTCAAAACAAATGTTGAGGATAAACTGGATAGAGTCTCCGATAGTCAAAAACTCAGTGGTAAGGCAATATAAACTATAACGGAACATTTTTAGACAAACACATTTGTTTGACAGTGGAACACAAAAGTTCAACAGAGCTCAACTTAGGTTTGTTTACTCAATAACTGTGAGCATTTGGTTAAAAAGTACAAAATTATATTTTACTTATCTTTTGTAACACATGCATAGGAAGTGAAGGCAGAAAAGCATTAAACTACACCTCTTGATCTAATTAATGCAAGATAACTTAATGCAGAATATTTTATTTATATTATGTCATATTTTCAAGAGTAGGGCTTTATAATAATTGGGAAAAATATCTACTTGTGATTTTTCTGACATGCATTATTTTGCTATTAGTTTTTGCCATTTGTTTTGTTTAGAAATAATAATAATAATAGGATACAGTATGTTTGATTAAAATTCTCCCTAGTGTAATGTCATCAATATAGAACTCTCAACTTCCTGTAATTTTCAACATATTGTTTGCCTTTTCTTCACAAACTGCTTCTTGATATGTGTAAAACTATCATTTACTGTATATTTACAACAGGTATTATCCAACCAAGTCAAAATTAGAGGATCATCAGAACCACTTTAAGTATGGATTAAATGACAGAGTTAACAGTTTATCCAGAATAAATCAGAATATTTTGTTGTTAGTGGAATAAATGATGATACTTCAAAAACTGCATCCTTCAAATTGCAATTTCAATTTGATTAATCAAGCAGCCCTCATCAAGAGCTCAACCAACAAAATCACCAGTCAGCGGCTGAATAACTGATGTGCATCTTTGACTGTTTAAACCTTTAATAGGTCTCTTAACTTGCCTTTGTTTAGATATGTGCAAATATGGAGCATGCTTAGCTCAACAAAGGAGTTATATTGTGCTCCCACAGTTCATTCTAGCATGCATTTTTAAGTCCAGTTTTAGCTAGTATTTGAGCAATATGTGATGTATGTGCATGCTACTACGCTGAGGTGTGGCCAATCAGGTTTTCCATTAAATCCTTATCAATGAATCATGTCATATGAAAAATCCTTGGGAATTAAATGCATAGCAATAATTACAAAAACATTTAACGACAGGCTGACTAACGCTTTTGATCTGGTTTTCAAATGGGAATTTCATTTAAGCAGATTGGAATTACTTTGATTCGCTCACACAAAACAACTATCTCTTGTCATCGTAACCCACAGGTAAATGCAACATGTCCCCACTCGCTCCAAAGAGAGTTGTTGAAACACATTCTGGGCTATGGCAAAAAGCACTTCAAGCTAAAGTGATTATACCAGAGAGGAAAAATGCATTTGTATTACAAGGGTTATCAAAAGTATCAAAAATAAAGTACTAATCAACACGAACAAGACAATCATTTGAAAGTATCGATATTAAAAAAGTCACATTCACAGGACAGAAATGAACCTTTCCTAAATAGCTTTAGAATGATCTTGAGCTGTATTAGAACCAATACACAAACACATATGCCCATGGACAAAACCATACCTCATGGTAATATAAAAGAAAGTACTATTATTTCATGTTAAGAATGACATTACTGTATATTTTCTAAATAATGTCTGCTGAGTATCAAAACCATTTGTTAGTATCGAAACCACGTTTGAAATTGTACTGTGACAACACTTATGTGACATTTCAAATCTAAGTTAATTTGAATGTTTAGGTGTTAAAGGAACAACCAGCAATACCAGCGTTTACATAGAAGTACAAAGATGAACTTACCCATTTAAAAGCATGAAGAGAATCGGTGTATGTGAAGAAATGTATTCTACTGTGGGTGTGCGGGTGCCAATCTGCCGTCTTACAATATTACTGAACAAATGTACCACATCCTTCTTCCCCTGTAACAGAAAATAGCTTTACTAACCAACTTTCAAAGCACACACACAGACAGTTTTGCTTTAGGGGCTTCCATTCAATCTCGCCATCAATGTCAGTCCAGAATGATCAATCATTTTTACACAACGCAACACAGAAAGTGCCTCTCTGCTTACCTCAAAATCAATCCTATGGAGGTTTTCAATGAGAGATATGAGTAGATTGGTGTTGTATAATTCCTGGGCAAGTTGGGCTACGGCTTCAGTTTGGGGCTCCTTGTCACGAGATCCACAAAGCACCTCTTTTAATGAAGCAAGGTTTTTCGAAATATCCTCTACAACCTTAAAAACAGATCAATTTTACAATTTTGCACGCTTTTACCTGTGTAATAACCAAATCATATCAGTACATGACTTACCTTTTCAGACTTTTTAGTGTCTCTAACATCCAGTTTTTCTAACTGAGCAACATTGTCCTTTAAAGTCCTCACGGTTTCGGCAGGACTTTTTTGAGATTTGCCAAAAGGGAAAGGCATGGCGTTGAAGACAGGTAACCCAAGCCTTGTGATGAATCAAATCAGCGTTTTTGGGAAAGAAAAAATAATTAAACAACCAACTTCCTGTAGTTGTATGCACCAGGAAATGACTTTTTAAACGTTGTCCTACAAAAAAGACGAATTAGCTCAGCTGACTGCATGTATTGAGTTACAGCGCTAAAAGCAATAACAACATCCCAGCTAGTTACCGGTAGCTGCTAACTAGTGACTTTTCCCGTACTGAACGATTTTGCACAAACTTTACAATTGCATGCTGTGTTTCCAATGTAATTACAGTGCTCGTGTAGCTAAGCAGTACAATATACGAACTTCTCTGTTGACTTAAATATCAAAGGAACCAAAAAAGGACGAAAAAGTAACATCAGCAGCAACATTTTAGTAAGTTTTAACTAGCTTGTGACCTAGTTAGCATTAGCCGCATCAGTAACCACAACAAGGCAGCGTAAAACTGGCTGTAAAAAGTGATGAAAATGTTGTTAGCAATCCCACATACCGACTGAAATAGGGGTTGAAGACTTGAAGCAGGCTGCGGCTAAACCTTGGCTATCGAGTTTATCCACTTTCTTTTCGCCCCGTTTTGGTCCAAGTTTGATCTGATATCTGAACACTAGTAGCTTAGATCTAAAGTCGTAACTAGATCTAAAGCCGTACGTACTAACTAACTAACTAACTAACTAGCTAACTAACTAACTAACTAACTAACCGTAGCGACTATTTACACGAACTGACGACCTTCATAACTTTAATTTCCCATGTAGGTAGAGGTCTGAACTCTTGCCTGACTGTCATCTAACTTGCTGGTAGCCTGTATGTGAAGGGAGAGCCTGTCTGACAACTTATTTCCCTGTTCTCAGTGCAGAAACTACGGTCTCCGGTCTGTCCTCTCTCTGATCATCCCAGGGACAAGGGGCGGGTCTGTTTTTGCTCCACACAGTGAATGACAGCGCTCTGGGCCAATCAAAATCAAGAAAAGACCCATGTGGCCCCTACCTTCTCTAGGCGTACTGTGTACGTTTTGATCTTTTGATCTAATGTTTTCTTTTTTTATTATGCTATGTATGTGCTAAATAAATAAATAATAAATAAAAACTACAATTTCTCTCAAACATTGTTCACAAATCTGTCCAAATGTGTGACAGCGAGCACCTCTGCCCCGCCGAGACAATCCACCCCACCTCACAGGTGTGCCACATCAAGATGCCGATCCGACATCATGACCAGTGCACAGGTGCGCCCCAGACTGCCCACAATAAAAGGACACCCCGAAATGTGCATTTTTTTTTTTTTTTTTGCTTTATTGGGGGTCTGGGGACTCAGAACCAGTCAGTATCTGGTGTGACCACCATTTGCCTCATGCAGTGCAACACATCTTCTTCACATAGAGTTTATCAGATTGTCAATTGTGGCCTGTGGAATGTTGGTCCACTCCTCTTCAATGGCTGTTATGGACGAAGAACACAGGTGCATTTTATTGATGGCATTTTGAATGCACAGAGATACTGTGATGAGATCCTGAGGCCCATTGTTGTGCCATACATCCATGAACATCACCTCATGTTTCAGCAGGATAATGCACGGCCCCATGTTGCAAGGATCTGTACACAATTCTTGGAAGCTGAAAATGTCCCAGTTCTTGCATGGCCAGCATACTCACCGGACATGTCACCCATTGAGCATGTTTGGGATGTGCTTGACCGGCGTATACGACAGCGTGTACCAGCTCCCACTAATATCCAGCAACTTCGCACAGCCATTGAAGAGGAGTGGACCAACATTCCACAGGCCACAACTGACAATCTGATAAACTCTATGTGAAGAAGATGTGTTGCACTGCATGAGGCAAATGGTGGTCACACCAGATACTGACTGGTTCTGAGTCCCCAGACCCCCAATAAAGCAAAAAATAAAAAATAAAAAAGCACATTTCGGGGTGGCCTTTTATTGTGGGCAGTCTGGGGCGCACCTGTGCACTGGTCATGATGTCGGATCGGCATCTTGATGTGGCACCTGTGAGGTGGGGTGGATTGTCTCGGCGGGGCAGAGGTGCTCGCTGTCACACATTTGGACAGATTTGTGAACAATGTTTGAGAGAAATGGTAGTTTTTATTTATTATTTATTTATTTATTTATTTATTTAGCACATACATAACAGAATAAAAAAAGAAAACATTAGATCAAAAGATCAAAAGTAGGTGCAGGAAGAGTGTTGTGTATCTGGAGTGAATTTTGGATCTTTGGGTCCATCTCAGGAAAAATGGGAGCAAAAACAAAAGTGTTGCGTTTATATTTTTGTTGAGTGTGTATATATATATATATATATATATATATATATATATATATATATATATAGATAGATAGATAGATAGATATAGATAGTATTAGCCAATAAAAGACCAGTATAAAGTTTTTTGTTTTGTTTTTTCCACAACTAGTATGGTACAATTTCTTACTATGGCTCTGGCAATTAAACTGTGCTCACTGCTGCCTTTCAGTCATTAGTAAAGTTTAGTTGGGTATATTAAAAAAATAAAATAATATACATTTCCTTCAAATAACTCCACTAATCAACATATTGTGTATAACCTGTCCTCCTAAATATAATTAGTTCATGGTTTCACTGTAAGCCTATTCATGATCCAAGTGGAACTTTCCATCATGGCATTCATTTTGTTGGCATTGTAAATAATAATTTGAACGTATTTACCTTACAAACAAACGGATTGTCCAATGTTTATCTTTTGCATTGTCAGCTTTTGATTTGAGATAACTTATACAGACCCCTCAGCTACTGACCACTAACTCACAAATGTTTATACTTAATACTTCACCTGATTTTGGGTGCAGAAATGCAGAACTGTCAAATAAAATGATTGGACTTGAGACATTTGGGACATTTTAAGCTCTAACTGGCTTAGTTCCTCTCAAATATACAGAAGATAGCGTTGCTTTATAAATGCACATTAATTGCTAAGAATTGAGTTTATATATAAATATTTCTGTTTAGATTTGTCTACATTATATAATATGCACGGTATTGCTTAATTTAACCACATAGCCTATATTGCTTAGTTGACATTCACAGCATTGCTTGCTTATTTACTTTATTATTATGTTGTGTTATTTGTGGATGTGGTAAGCCATGAATGATAATGATCCATGTAGTAGTAAGTATGTAATAGAGAATATTGCAATTATTTCTATATATGCACATAGTCTACTACACATTGCATGATAGTGATTTAGACTCTAGATTGAGTTTATTGATTGATTTTAACCTCTTCCGGTGATGTGTGCATGCTGATTTTAGCCTGATCTCGCTTTTATAATAAATGAGCTATTGTTTTTTCTTTGTCAATTTCTTTAGTTCCTCTGCTTCAAAGACACCTTTTATCTTTCACATTTAAACAAGCGTATCCATATTTACTCAATAGCTCATTTATTGTGATAGTCATAATCGGAAGTCCTCTCTCCGAGTTTCCGGTTCGTGTAGCATTGTTGTTAGCTTTAGCGCTTGGCCAAAAATCCACACACGATCACTTCTGAAGGACGGAAAGAAACATAGCGAAGCTCCCGGGTACTTTCCCATCAAATCTACTTATTCAACTACAAATCCGTCTTTATATCAGGTAAATTACGGTTGGATGATCTTTCTTTGTGAGATCCGAGGCGTGTTTTGTATCCCTGTTGTCGTTTTAGGCCGTATTTGCTCGCGTTGTTCTGTCTCTTCGCAGGGGAAACATCACGTATGGCGCTCTTTACTCCAAAAACCCGCGCCTGTCATGACAATTTACACATTTAAAGAAGAATTATCACATTTTATGAACTGATATCGCAAAATAAACACCCTACACTTGTATTTTTACATCAGTGACGCTTGTTTAGTCGCGTTTAAAGGCCTTACGGAAATTTTCTATCACTTTTACTGTTCGTAGTAAAAGATGTTTTTAGTTATAGCGTGGGGAAACTGGAGTAACACACCCCCTTTAATTCAAAACTTTGGAGGAGAAATGCGCTTTATCTTTCGGGTTGTGTAGGGGGTTTCCAGCCACGATTACACCACATAGGAGTCAAATATGACTTAAAACCATTGCAGGAAGAGATAATAGAAGGTAAAATAATTCAGTTGTCACGTTGATTTGTGGAGCAGGTCCAGATTTGTGGGGAGATTGTGCTGTTGCAGGCGCCGCAGTGGAAGTCTGGCCCTGCGATCGTAATGGCAGAAATGGCTCAATGAATACGTCGCAGTTAAAATCTATTGTGGATTTAAACAAGAATCGTATGCGTTTTCTGCATTTTAAAGACTTATTATGCATTTCCATACCTTATTTTAAAATTATATCTTATTATAAACACCACAGTTTTAACATGAATTGGCAGTTCATGGCAAGGTTTTAGCTTTTCTTTTCCACAGATAACATTGTAGATGTTATTGAACATACATGACATATTACTAAGATAATATGGAATTAAAGGCGTGCCTTAAAGGGTAGTGGGGACATCTTGTGATACTAAGTAGAGCAGTAAGCTCTGTGCCCATGATATGTCTTCTAAAACAGTCATTACACTCTCTTATGGTGCTTTTTCTGTGTAACATAATCCCAAAAAGATATTGAAAGTTGGGATGGTGGAGGTTTTGAAGTAGGGCCAGAACAGGCTGTTTGCTGGGTTGGAAACATGTTGCATCATTTTCAGGAAAACTAGTCCCAAAGGACTGTTTCATTGTGCTGTGGGATAAGATTTTGATTTAAACATGTATTTTACAACCCAATATATTGTGTTGGGTTTGGCTGTGGAGATACATTGGCTATTTTTACGACAACGGAGCAGCCTTGCCATTCTGAATGAGTTTTAATCTATGTTCTTCATATCTTGTTTTAAGATGATGATTTAGTGTTCTAACTGTACATTGTGAATATGTAGCTTTAGTCTACTACTACTATTACTACTATTACTACTACTACTACTACTACTACTACTACTACTACTACTGCTACTACTACAATATCAGAGGTGACTTAATAGGCCTGATCACTGTTACTTCATTGCAGCTTTTAAAATGAATGACCAATCATAAATCATAAAATTAACATCTGCAGTGAAAATACATGTTCTAATTTGATAACATTATATTAATTACACATTCATATTATTCTTGGCAAATTCCCAAAAACACAGAGTAGATGCACGAAACAGGATGGAGCTGTTCAATGGTGTTATGGGTATTTTTTTTTTATTATTATTATTATTTCATTTGAATTTACTGTGATAAATTGAGTTTTTCAGCTAAATAGATTTTACTTGTGCACATGTCATAATCATGGCTCTATTTTTGTATATAAGAAAATATGCAGCATGATCCAGTCCCATGATGCATTATTTGGAATAGGAATCTCCAGGTTCCTTGCTGCTTTTATGATTTGGATTCGTAATTGTATTAAATTCAGTTAAATTACCACTAACTAGATGCTAATATAAAGATGAGATTAACAGTGTTTGACTGAAATGTTGTCACTACACTATGTATCTGTTTGATCTGTTGTGTAAGGCAGGGTACACAATACTCTTCAGTGTTCTCATATTAAAAAGATAAACACATCTTGAAAAACATATTGAATTAACAGTTAATAAGAGGGTGAATATATTTTAAAGTTACTAGATATTTATTCACTCTGGTCCCATTTAAATAACATAATAGCACATTTTGAAATTGGGAAGCAAAGCAGAAGTTGAGCTCATATAATGAATATTGCATAATCCATTATGCGTTATTGTGCTGCATTCCTACTTGGTTTTATATTGCATACTGATTTCTGCAATGTGTTTCATTTGGATGTCGAAATTAATTTCTTCTCTCTATTCTTGTCCGTTCCGTCTTGTAGAAGTCCAAAGAAGCCGTGGTCATGTCGGGACAGAGGAAAGGCGCGTCGCCCCGTCTCCCAAAATGCGCTTTCTGCAGAACGAACCGGGACAAAGAGTGCGGCCAGCTGCTCCTGTCCGACGGTCAGAAGGTGGCAGCACATCACAAGTGTATGGTGAGCACAGAGGCTCAAAGGGGAATTTTAAAGGTGCTTTTTAGAGATGTTTGTTCTATAAACCAGAAGATGTGAGTATTTGTACATAATAACTCACAACAGAAAAAAAACTTAAGCCTCAAAATACATACTGTATTTTTTATTCATTTATTAATTCTCTATATTTACATAATTCTTCTTGCAAGTCGTGATAATAAAATGAGAGAAATTATGTATATTATGGGAGCGAAACCTACTTACTACTTCGCACTTTACAACATCTACGTATGTGGATGCTCCAAACGCACTTTCATTGTTCTGTCTTGTGCAATGACAATGAATACTTGAAATCTAAATCTGAAATCTGAACCTGCTCAAGTAGCTCACAGTGCCAGTGCAGTAAACAAAAGGAAGAAAAGATGTAAATTACATTGAATGCAAGTTTGCAATTCACATTTAACTGTAACGGTTTCACTTGATCATGAACAGGGAAAATAAACCAAGGACTATATTTTTCAGTGTATTTAGTCAAATCTTTAAATGAAACTTCTTTTAATTTTTGTGCAGCTGTTTTCCTCGGCCTTGGTGTCATCTCCTTCAGACAGTGAGAACATTGGAGGCTTTTCCATTGATGATGTGAAGAAGGAAATCAAACGTGGGAATAAACTGGTGAGTGTCCAGAGACATTTAAGTTCATGTTTACATCAATGTTCACAAGAGCACCTGACGTTTTTATAGTCTTGTACACAATTTTTGATATCAGAAACACCTTTTTATCACATTTATTCAGAATGGCAGCAAAAATGTGCTGAAATAAGTAATTTTGCAACTGTATTGTAACTGTTTGTAACCTTTTCTCTCAGATGTGCTCCTCTTGTCACCGGCCTGGAGCTACAATCGGCTGTGACGTAAAAACCTGTCGCAGAACATACCATTATTACTGTGCACTGAAGGACAAGGCTCAAACTAAAGAGAACCCATCACAAGGAATTTACCTGTGAGCTATTTTAGGAACTATAAATAAAAATGTGGCAAATCAAAGGTTTAAGGATTTGAATATTTTTGTGTGTTTGTGATTATAGCGTTTATTGTCGCAAACATCGGGATGCAGCGCTGGAGGATGCAGAAGAAGGTAAGGAAACAGCACAATACATAATATAGTGTACATGTTCTCTCACATAGAAGAGAAATGGATTACATGTTGTAGCTTGTGGCTTCTTTGCATAATTCTACACAAGTTGTTATTGGGGCCAAGCACCGAAGGTGCGAGGCCCCCATAGTGTTTCTACTGATTCTTCTTATTATTATAAAATATTCCTCCGCCTCTGGGAGTCTATGGCGGCCCCTAGAACCGTCTGGTAAAAAGTTGTGAAATTTGGCATGCACATTCCAGCCAGTCTCCTCATTACCCACAGCAATTTATAGGCCCCCAGCCCCAACCCTCTAGCGCCACCAGCAGGTCAAAATTGCAGGAATTTTCAGGTACATTTCTGCGTTGCTAGGCAACGCTAGATCAACGATCTAGAATGCTAGATCAAGGATCTTTGATCTAGCTGAATCAATTCGGCTAGATGTGCTTGGCCCCACATTGCTGCTTCCAGCTATATTTAATACTTCATATTTGTTTGGTTTTACATTTTGGTTTCTCTCCATAACAATAAACATAGAAGATAAGAGAGAACGAATGATCCTGTGGGAAATTTAAGTTTAGCTGCAGCAAAGTACTGCACTTCTGACTCAGACTCTTCTGCTATTAAATTCACATTACCTATTACATTATGTTGTGTGCATTTATTTTCCTGTTATTTAAGTAAATAAGTAAAACCCAAAGCTGTGGAACAATCTGCCCCTTCATGTCCCAACTGCCCCGACTATCGAGTGTTTTAAGTCTCGTCTTAAAACCCACTTTTACTCTCTGGCTTTTAACACTGTGTGAGTTTGTGTGCTCCTCTGTGTCTCTTATTGATTTGATTTGATTTTACTTTATTTATTTATTTTATTTCATTTATTTTTAAGCTTACTTTGTCACTTTATGGTGCTGTTTTAATTTGATTTGACTTATACACACATACTATGTATTCTTTATGTTTTATCTCTGTGCAGCACTTTGGAAATGGCTACGTTTGTAAAATGTGCTATATAAATAAAGTGGATTTGGATTTGGATTTGAACCTTTATTTCCATTTATATAGCACTTTTTACATATAGTTACAAAGTGCTTCACAGTAATCCATTTTGGTAACCATTTGTCATCCAAGATTAGCTTGTGACCACAAAAACCTAACTTTTTAAGCTTTTAAACTAAGTTGGTCCAGCAGTTATAGTTTGACTGTTTGGATACATTTCAAACCTGGATGTTTGTTAAACTTGTTTTCAGTTTGAGAAAAGTATTCAGCCTAAATGTGCAGGGTTTGTGTGTTAAACATGTGTGAATGAAACAAAACACAGCTGTAGGTACATGTATGTTTGTGATGAGGAAACACATTATAACATAGATCAGAAAATGGCACAATATAAGCCCTTTAATTAATATGATATGTTCTGTTTTCTGTTTGTAGATGAAGCAGAGGGTGTGGCCAATGATTTAGACTCCTCCCCTCCTCAAAGCAGAGGCCGCGGTCGGTTTGAGAAGTCCAAGACTAAGACCGGGTCCAGGGGCCAGTCTGAGGAGACTTGCTCCACGTCGTCACAGGCAGCGGAGGAGGAGAGCTCTTCACATGTGAGACTCAACACTGCATTATTTGATTTTATAAGGATGAGAGTGCTTATTACTATTGGTCCAGAGGGAAATTCAAGTTTTACTGCTGCAACATTTCCACTCAGTCAGTGCGACAGTCGCATTTGTGTCTCAGTCAATGGTTTGTGCAGTTTAACGGAAGGACTGGTCAGGGAGGGTCAGCAGATCTGTGTTAGGGCAGTTTGAGGAGAGGACGAACCAAAAGTGTCCCTCCTCTGTGTCTGCAGCATCACAGCAGTGTCCAGTGGAGAACCAGGTGAACACAACAGAAAAGGCCTTGTGCTTACTCCGCTCTGGAGTTTCAGTTGGTTTCTCTCAAAGTTTTTCCTCTGGAAGGTCCTGGAATATAATACATATCACATATATAATGTATATACTATACAATATGGAGGATTTCTCAGCAATGTAATGTGACATGCGTATAGCACTGAATGTCCCTGTCCAGCCTCATTACCTGTTACTGTCAGTAAAGTTACAAATGAAGCCAGATTTGCCTTAGGTTAATGAAAAATAGCTTTATTTACTTGTTTACAGCAGTCATTCAAAAAGTGTGGGTTGTGAGGCACTGAGCTCAGGGTTGCAAGATGATTTGAAGATTTACACTGCATTTAATCTTTTATTTTATTTATAACAATATGTTTCGGTGGAATAGGTCCTTTAACACAATAAACTATTAAAAAAATAAACCACAGCAAGTTTTAGACTTTATATTATTGTAATACTTGGTTAATTTGAGCTTTGGTACAATTATGACTGATGCAGATCATGGATTTCTAACAAAGGACCAGTTGTAGCAGTTATGTAATTTAGCTTTATTATGCTGTAATAATCAGGAAAATGTTGAATCTTTTGTGTACTGTATTTTCAGAGAGACCGGTCACCCCTGAGAGCCAGTCCAGCAGATGGACTTCAGCGCTGTGGGTTCTGTCACGCCGGAGACGAAGAAAACGAAACCAGAGGTGTCCTCCACACAGACAATTCCAAGAAAGTGGCCGCACACTACAAGTGCATGGTATGTTTACTACTGACATTGGTATTCTCTCTAGCCACTCTTTATACGCTACTACATCATAGCATTTGTTGGTATGTGTTATATTTAGCCATTTTAGATAAGACAAGAGAACCTCTTTTTGTTCCACAATGGGGAAATTTCAGTGTTGCAACGTACAGTTCAAGAACAGAACGAGAATAGAAATAAATAAACTATTAAAATAGACAGACTTAAATCTCACGAACACTGTGCAAGTAGTGAAAATACAATATGTACAATGAATGGCTTTGACTATGATAATGCAGCAGATGGACATAATGAGTTTATCAGACAGTTTGTCAGAAGCAAGAAATATTCTAAGAATGAAGGTTTGTTTGACAAACAATTATGGCTATAGAACTAGATCTGAGCATCTCTGCAGTGGTCTCTGACCTATTATGGGGCGCTTAGGTGGGCTTAATGCTTGATACATAATCTACTACATAAAACAGTACTAGTGAACTCATTTGTCCAATTTATTCTTTCAGCTTTTTTCATCTGGAACAGTGCAGTTAACAACAACATCACGGGCCGAGTTTGGAAACTTTGACGTAAAAACAGTAATTCAAGAAATCAAAAGAGGAAAGCGAATGGTGAATAAAAACATTTAAACAGCATTTCTTTTGTATTTAAATGTTTATTAAATATTTTTTGTTTTTCCAGAAATGTACGCTGTGCAGTCAGTTGGGGGCAACAATAGGCTGTGAAATCAAAGCGTGTGTGAAAACCTACCATTATCACTGCGGTCTCCAGGACAAAGCCAAATTCATTGAAAACATGGCACGTGGAATTTACAAGTAAGGTCCTTAAATCAATGCAACACCTTACCTTTTATCAAATTAATATAGGGTTTATAGAAATGTCTGTTGTTTTTGTCAGACTTTATTGTAAAAACCACAGTGGAAATGAGGAGAGAGATGAAGAGGATGAAGAGAGAGAGAATCGAAGAGAGAGAGCAGCCAACGAACAAGCCACAGCTACACAAGTCAATGGCAATAACTAGGTAACTGTTAAAGGCGTAGTATCTGAAAAGAAATACTTCCTTTTAAAATTCTTACAATATAGCTGTACTAGAGCAACTGATGGCCAATGACTGATATGTTTTGGGTAGATATGTAGAGCGGATTTAGGTCATTTTTCCTAAATTATCAAGGTAAAATTTACTACAAACTCATCCACAACCTTTTACTACAAACTGGATAGAGCCCAGTGTAGTCACATTTTTACAGAACTTTGGACTTCATTGTTCAGACAAAGCTTTATGCATATATTTCACATGTGTATAGGCTGCTGGTTGGGCCAACTAAAATATCGGCCTCCTGGAGATTTGTGGCCGATAGCTAATACCCTAAAAAGTGCAAATATCAGCCCAGTATATCTGCCAACCCATATATTAGTCTGTCTCTAATCTGTACTGTTTACTTGATTACAAGAAAAAAAAAGGTTACAGCTCCAAGCTGACTGCAGACCACTGACTCAGTGACAGTGGTACAGGTACGACTAGTCATTCTTCAGAAGTAGTCACTTTGGTTAGCCCATTACTCTTTAATATGCATATGTTTTTTAATTGTTGCAGATGGTATATTACATGTTACATTAACATAGCTTTAAATATAGTGGGAAACAGGATCTTGTCACTATTATAAATGATCTGGTTTAATACTTGTATCGCCTGGGACTTTTAAAAACATTTTTAACATGTGATAGTAATGGGTAAATCTGAGCGGCTTCAAATGTCCTGGTAGATCCTACTTCAATGAAAACTGTTGTCTTTCTGCAGGGGACCAGACCAGTGAGGGATAGAAGATAGGAAATATTTTTATACATTAAATATGTTCCAAATCATGATCTACAACCTTCCACCTGTCTTTGACATGGATCATATTTCCCAGAATGCACCTGAATGCTTCACAAATTCCAGACTTTTTCAGCATTTGACAGCTGACGAGTTGAAGTAAATGCAAGCCAAAAATGACTCTATTTACCTACATCAATAATGCCACGGATATTGGGACTTAAATGGACTATAAAATGGCCGCCCTTTGTCCTAATAGGTTCAAAATAATAATCTTCTTCTTCTTGTTTCCTAAAGGACGCTATATTTTGCGGTTTGTTACTTAGTGTGTCTATAAATGTGCTGTTTTTGTATGTGTAATCATGTCCTAAGCCTCATGTTAGCCTCTCTCCTTTCTATGTAAAACTTTTCATAAATGAGTCATTTTGGAACTGCATGCACTTGGGTTTTTCACTGCAAAGATTGTTGTTTTTTTATTTAGCCACTAAAGGGCAGTGTATAGCTCTTTTACGTGGAGTTTACCTGATGTACTTGTATCTGAAGATTGTATCCTTGATTGGAAATAGAAAGATTTTATTTTACACATTTACTCAATGCTTCAAGTGTTGTTTTTGGACAACTTTTGTAAGACAGAAAGAAACTGGTTTGTTGGCTTTGAAAAGTGAGGAATTTCACACAAGCAATAGAAACTTTAGTCCACCTGTAAATGTTGATTTCTTGACACGTTTTGACATTTCACACATTTTACTCCTCTGACAACATTTTGGTTAAAATTACTTTTCTAAAACCTGCCATTTGAAGAAGTGTGGTTTTAGGAAGGAAATATACTTATTTAAAGCTGCCAACTATAATTAAAGTGGCAGACCCAGCCCTGTTGCATTCTCTCATATCACCACTGGACGCTGTCTATGTTACTGCAGACTGATACTGTGCTGGTGTGACAGAAGACCAGAGAGCACAGGTGAGCATGAACACAGGATATGAGGGGTGTACAGGTTTTAATCTGTCATCTACTGGTGAAAAAAACAGAATGCTGATCTGTGATTGGTCCGCCCAGCCGAGTGTCCTGCCAAGATGGATCCTTGTGAGTTTGCAAACTCACAAATACCGCTTCTTGCTGTGCAAGATGGAAGTAGCACACAAAAAGATCTAACTCAGTTGCAACTTTAATTTTGTGTAGGGTGAGTTAGTTGATATCATATTTGTCATTGGCATTTTGCATACTGTTGTGTCCTTGTATTCCCACCTTGCTTTATAGCCTATGTATGTGTGGTCAGTCCGAGGAGCCGATAGCCCAGACTGGCCCAATCCAGGGCAGCTGTGGTTACAGTACAGATTTAAAGCCCCAGTGTGTAGGATTCGTGGCGCATAGGTGGATGGTGCTATTGCACTTTCTGTTTTAGCTACGGCAGACCTCGAGGGTCACCCGGGCACGCGCACGAGCCGCGCGCCGCTACTGTATAAATAAAACGCGGTTCCGGTTATTTATTTTTTTTCTTTTCTCATGAAAACACACATTCCCGATCATGTACCATGACACTCTACACATCAAATGAAACCTTACAGTCTCCTCTTTTTGACTATGCAATTCATTTCCCTGCAAAACAATCACTCCCCGAGCACATGGGGCTTTTATACGGAAAAGCACAAAACGAGGTTAGCTTACCTTAGAATGCTTTGCACAGGTCAAACTCTGTATTTCACCATAAACTTGCTCTCAATCTGTCCGTAAGGATCCAGCGAATAAAATCCAGTAAAACAATTTAGTCCAAAACACGTGTTAGATCCATTACGACGTCTGATCCGGCAGCATGCTTGTGTTGTTTACCCAAAACCACGAGCCTTGCCGAAGGCGAAGGCGGAGCCCAAATGTCCTTCTGCGGCTCTCGTATTCAAAATGGCTGCCTCTGCATGGGGAAGATCCCCCTTTTATGTGACTATATCTAAGTCCAACAGAATACTTTGATTTCATGATGGAAGTGAAAAGGCTTGGAAAACACTGTATTTTTGAATGGGTATCTTCAATTTCAGTAATTAACGGGTAAAAATCTTACACACTGTCCCTTTAAGTAGGTTGATGCAGCTGTGAATGAATAATCACAAATGTTCTGTTAGTGACTAGACCTTTGGACTTGGTATATTAAACCAAAAATGTATATTACATATTGTTGGCCTACAGAATGTTGCGATCATCTGAATCCTCCTGTGTGGCTTCACTTGCCCAAACCTGGGCGGGGTTTCTTTGTTCCCTCTTCTGTGATTGGCCTACGGGAGCCTACGTCATCCCCCCCAACAGCACGCACGTCTCGGCGGCTCGGAGCGCAGTCTCGGCGCCCACCGCAGCAGCCCCGGAAAAAGCGTCTCTCCGACCACAGCTAGCATTTTCCATGTGTCTACAGCAAACACAAGAGTAAACGATCCACGTATATTGTTTCACACCCACGTCTTCTAACCATTTCCGTGTAAATTTCACGGCTGAGGTCACGTAAACGTGATGGCGACCTCCAGCTCCTGTGTTGTTGTGAGTATATTTATATTTTTGCATTTCCACAAATACCCGGGGGTTGTGAAATTATTTGCTCTATGCATATTGCTGTCAGCTGTCATCTTTGCTAAATTCCTCAACGTTTGATCGCTGGTAGAGCTCATTACGTAAGTGAAATATATTTTAAAGTTGTGAGCACGTTGTGAGTGACAGTGTCTCTGGAGCGTGGCCTGTGCTTCAATAGACTAAACACGAGTGTCGCGTTTTTATCGTGACAATGAACGAACCCGAGCACGTGGTCTAAACTGTAATATCTTAATAATGATCAGTATTCAGTGTGTTTTGGTTGGGATAAAGTTGGACATGCTTCAGTATCTTGGTACAGGGGCGTGTTAAAGGACCACTCTGAATTATTACGGGAAAATATGTGGCAATACAACTCCTGACGCAGGGATTATGTAAGCTGAGCATGCACGCACTGAAATATTTATTATGTACTATTGAACTGGTATGATGCAGTCAGTTATGATTTGTTTACATTTTGAATGAAGCTTGAGTACAACAAAAGAAAAATTACCTTGACTAAAGGCTTGAACTTGTCTAACCACGTCACATGGAGGTGATTTTGCATTAAACATACTGTATTTATTCAGTTACAGTCATTGATGTATTTCTCTAAAATACCTTGGAAAACAATCTCCACAGATCTCACCTGTAGGCTAGTGTGTTGCCATGGAGATAGACAAGTTTAATGCCTTACTGGAAAACACTCAAGGCATAGTAAGTAATGACATCTCCGTGAAGACGAGCAGGTGATGGACCCTCAGCGCCACCACAAAAGTTTAATAATGCTCATTTAACTCCAAATACACATTGAACAACCCAAGAAATGTTAATTGTTGGAGCTTTATTGAAATGTCAGCTTTTCTAGAGACATAGAGACAGCAGTGAGCATGTTTATTGAGCTTCACCTTGGAGACAGGGCACACAAAGGTTTTCTACTGCTATTTAATCCTCTATTCACTGGTCAGAAATGAAAACATGTATTAACACCATAGTGATTTCAACAATCATTTTATCCCACAGATACAACTTTGTATTGTTGATCTTGTTCTTTTATACCAAAAAGTCTCAACCAGGATATGAATTAAGTTTAATTTCTTTTGGTGTGAACTAAGCTCATGCTTATGTACTTCACTTCTGAGAGACCCATAGGTCAAACAGAACAAGTTTGTGCAGTTGTATAATAGTGGTGGCAATACTGACAAATATGACTGTCCCAATGGGATAATCAGATGATAATTGTCCCAATTATAACCAATGGTCGATGAGCTCTGACAATATTTTTGGGCTGATATGTGGAGTCAATTTGGATTTTTTCCCCCCTTTTTATTATGTAATTTAAATGTACTAAAAACTATCAAACCTATAAGAAAGCTGTGTAGTTATGTTAGGTCCTGTTATCTCTTTGTTAAATAATACACACAAAGCTTTATATTTAAGTAACCGATTGTCCAAAACAAAGTATTGACCGATACTGGAGATTTAAGGCCTATAGGAAATATGCTGAAACGTCCAAATATCTCAAGTTTGAAATACTGCTCAAAGTATGAGTGGACCGTAAAATGAAACTATACTATACTATAGACAACATACTCAATATTATGATTTTGCATCTATAGAACATTTGCAATATTCAGTTTTTTTCAGTATATCTCCCATGTATCTCCCTCTGATTGCATTATAATGAAGACTTTTAGTTAAGCAGTTCATCATTTTGTCTTCTCTCAGATGTTCAGACACTCACAGTAAGAATGGATTGACTTTTTAAGCATTTAACCCCCCTGTAACTACTGCCGGGAAACATTGTCAAACATGAACTTCTGTTATCACGAAAACCTGAAGGTCAGGTTTAGAGTGGCCCAAGAGAGTTTGTCCTTTTTACTTTTCAAATAGGATCTTAAAGAGCAGAGAAGACGTCTGCTGTTTGTTGTCCGTTATTTTGACTAAACAGACTGACTGAGTGTTGACTCATTTGGGAGTTAAGAGTTTGTATTATGTTAATGACCAAACATGGCAGGACAGATATATTTTATATCCTTATTGGTACTTTTTTTAAAATGTATTTATATCTATTAGAAAATAGATATTTGGTTTTGTTTTTTTACTGTAGTTCTTCTTTTGAATTGGATGAGAGGAACCACTGGCTTAAAAAAAAAAAAAAGTTAAATTGTATTGTGTATTGTCTTTTTAGTTATGCTTTAAATTTAACCCCAAATCACATGGGGTTTAATCATGATCTAGTTCTGCTGGTGATGCTTACAATAGGTCTATATGGTCAGTCTTTTATGAATTTGTATTACTGCAAAAATACATAATCAAATTTAGTGGGACAAAGGACATATGCATTTTAACAGATTTTTTTTAGACCAAGGATTAGTTTACATAGTTGACAGTTTTAGCTCCTCACTAGCGTCTTCCTCAGAGTGGTCACATGATGTTGCTGTGTCTGGTCAGCTGATTTAAATACGTTTTGGTGCTGTCTGAAAAAATTGTCTTTTAAAATAAATTATTGGAAGACCAAATTAACCTAATTGGACTGTGATAAAGCCTGTTCTGTGTCCCTATAGTAAATGTTATGTCAACTCATACTTTATTTATATCCATAGGCTTAATAACATCTTAAAAGCAATGAATAGATAAACAGTAGTAAAACGGATACACTTAATTACTTATGTGTGCAATCCTGTCTTTTTAACAATGCTAATTAAAATGATGTATTAAAACACGTGTGCAATAAAGTCATACCACACCTGTACCTACCTAATGTCTTTGACATGTACAGTATTTATGGTTCTAACCTAGATTTTTCTTTCTTTTTTTCTATGAAGATTTCCTCACTTTAGTTTTATCTGGGTCAAATAATTTATATCATACTCACAAGCAAAGACTAACCCTACACCAGCGGCTTTTGATACATTTGTAATACTGCTTTTACATTCTTCTTATCAATTAAACATAAAAAATGACATCAAAGTGTGTAAGAACATTTTACAATCCTAGTAGTAGTACTATTTATATTTTATTTCTATCGGATGTCTTCGGGCTATATCACATCAACAAACAAGTTTGAGTAAGCAATTTATTGCAAACAACCTTTAAACCAGCACTTCTCAATTATTTTCTGTGACGCCCCCCCCCCAGGAAGAAGAAAAAATTTCACGCCCCTCTCCCTGCGTGCGACTATAAATAGTATTATTTGTCTAGAAAATTGTTATTAGTACACCTCTGCATAACATTTTATCCTTTTATTAACATTAAAAACAAAAAAAAGAAAGAAACTTCCAACAAAGACTGCACTGTCTTTTTGCACTGAGGACTCAAATATTAATGTGTTTTTAATGCAGCTTTGCTCACATTTGTTTATGTTTTACAGAAACAAAACTTAAAACCACATGGCTTATTTGCATAAACTAAAAGCTCTGAAAAAAAATAAAAAAACGCTCTCTCCTTGTGCCGCTGATGCGTCAGCTTCTGTCGGACTAAAGGACACGACTCAGTGGAATATACGTGTTTTTTCTGTGACAGACGATGTTCTGCTGATGGTGAGTCTGTTCTGTATAACACGTATTTAAGGTTGCCGACCACTGCCCCAGATCGACAATGAGAGCGCCACTGCCAACTACTGTTGTTGATGTGCAATTACACTTAGTTCTAGTACAGTACGGCAAAAAAGCATGTTTCCCAGGGTCACACGCTCCCCCCTGGCATCACACCACGCCCCCCCAGGAGGGCCCGCCCCACTATTTGAGAAGCACTGCTGTAAATGAATCATTTTTCAAAATCAAGACTCAGTACATGAGATAGCCCCATGAACACAGTCAGTCAAAAATATGTCTCTGAAACGTTGTTGCTTGAATGCAAATGAGGAGGACAGAGACAGGCCAGTGCAGTGGGTGAGGGTGTGGCCAAACTCCGCTCTTTCCTCGTTTAGCGGTGCGCTGTGTACTAGCCCCACTTCCGCGTTTAAGTGCGGAGGAAGATATGAGACGATTTCCATTGAAAAATAAACACATTTCCACAGAAAATAAAATGAAACCACTGCTGTTTCAGAGGTTCGGAGGCTCGGATAAAGGACATCCGAGCCTGGAAACACTCTCACGTGTCTCCAGGCAAATAAAAAAACGCATCTCACATTGCGTAGCTCGTTCGCGGTCCAAAGTCTCTCGGCATGATTTCCAGAGATGTGGGTAGACATGCAGACGGGGGTGGAGCTGCATTTGCATTTTTCCCCGAGTGTGACGTCAGAAATTTCCCTTGTTCAGAATCGCCCGTTTGGGCTGTCTTTATTTCAAACGCAGAAAAGGACCGCAAATCCTCAGTTTACACATTTTGCTTCATGGCTAAAAGTTTAGCCATGAAGGGGGGCCTAAACAGGGTAGGGGAGCTCACATTAACGTTCAAAAACCTCAGAAAGTGAAAATGTCATGCCATAGGACCTTTAACAAGAGTATTTCTTTGTTAAACAACTACTTGTGCTAAGCCAATATGGAATGTGAAGTGTATTGCATGGACACATTTCTTTTCTCTGAACAAACATCAAAATTGTAGCACTGTCACAAAATAATTTTGTAAAATATACCAAAAAATAGTTGTATTTCAATACAGCAGCCCACGATAACAATACTGTATCACCAAATTATACATATAAATACATATTTTTGCACACCCCTAGTAGAAAGCAGTATAAATAAAGCATTAATTGAGAGGGTGTGTCCAAACCTTTGACTGGTAGTGTATTGCGCAGCCCTTGTAAAGACATTGTACAATATTTTGAACTAAACTAACCCTTTGACCACATACTTGGCTCTACACTAGTAGTTTCTCTTATCTTTTAGCTGAGGCTACTCTCTGCCACATGACTTTAGTTACTGTCTGAGTTCAGGCTCATGTCACTTTCACTACATTAAAACTTGCTGCTTCAGTGGTTTTTACTACAGTTTCCCATGCACTCGTTGATGGCATTTTTAATCATTAACTTTGTCAGACATTACAAATATAATAATTGTTGTTTTAGACACAGCTTTATTTTATTGCTTTGTTTTCTAGTTTTTCAGGTCCAGTAACTCGCTATTAAATATTCTGTGAGAATAACATTATCATTACCTTGGAGATATACGTTTTGGTCAGGTTTGTTTATTAATTACCACAATTACAATGATGGATATAAATAGATAGAATTGTAGTCTTTAAAGGAGCATTGCAAAAGAAACATTTTTCAAAATTTATTTTACTATGGATCCTACTTGGACGACTGAGGGATTACACAGACTGAATACATGCTATAACATATGCATACAAAATATTTTATTTTTCAGTCAGTCACGGCTGTTCTTTTAAAACACTAGATACACAAATATTGAATACCTCTCTAGCGTCAGACTTTGTGATACAATGAGAATAAATAAACTCTTAAATAATTTACTTTTTAAAAATATTACCAATGTGGTCTTACACTCATTCTCATCGATGTCCTCAGTATTGATTTTCAAATGAGTACCATTTAGACACTAGTTTTAGTATTGATTAGTATCTTGGTCTTGAGATTTTTTTCACCATCCCAGTGGCAGCGTCAGCTCTTCTGTCTGTCCCATTGCAACAGCGCTGCCTGGTCCCTGTTATGTAACACTTCTCCAAACACGTCCATCATGATAGTCGTAATAACTTGAGTTGTAATGATATCCAATATCTCGATATGCATCTCATGGTACAATATTTATTGTGATAATTAGGGATGCACCGATGTGAAAATTTTAGCCCATACCGATATCCGATATTAATGCAGCTGATATCGGCCTATACCGATATTAGCCGATACTGATATTTGTTTATTTTAAATTTTGAGATAACATTTTATACCGACTGAAAATCATGCAAAATGAATTCTTTTATTTTCAAAATGTGTTTTGACTCTTGATTTTTTTTTTTTCCCAATTTCAATTTTTTTTATAGAGTAACATTGTGTTCTGTGTCCTGATTGGCTAAGGGACCTTTGCTGATTGATGTTATAGATGGGGGATGCGGCGGGGGGTCTAGTCCCAGACCATGCTGCAAGTGCAACAACTGAGCCAGTCCTCTATTTATTTTCAATAAAGAATGTATTTTGTTATTCAGCATCAATACATTTGTCTGCTTTTTACTAAGGAATAATTAATTGAGGAATATACAATATAATAATACTATGATATATTTATGACTCAGTGTTATGTTACTATAGCTTATATTCTTAAAGACCCTATTGAAACACTAAGATTCAGGTGAAAAACGCCGCTTATCGTAAGTCGATCGATAAGGTCAATCAACTATAGATTAATGAATTAATCGATAATTTGCATCCCTATCCTGAACTGTAAATTTGAATTATGCCATGGGACCTTTAACTTTTACTTCACTAAATTTGAGAACAGGTATCTGTACGTTCTACTCCACTACCTTTTTGACAGAAATGAAAAGTAAAAGTATTTTTTATTATTATTGCTTGAGATCTGCTGAAAAGGCTTAGGGGTTATTTTTTCATTAAAGGGATATGCCACCCCCAGGTCAAACTTGGGCATCTCCCCACAGTCCAGAGACTAAAATAAGTGATGAAAAGTGTTTTCCTGCTCACCCAGCCATTGTCCAGGTCTGTCGCCACTGACTGCCGCGGTATCTGCAGCTCCTCCGCCTTAGACTGGAGGCAACGGCGCCAGAGAAAGATTTCGGCCAAAAGGAATTAATTTGCTCGATGCGTTTCCCAATTACTTTCTGTGTAGTGCGCATTCATATCGAGTGCAAATAAATGTGCAAATCAACACGGAGAGCTTGACTTGGTCATTTTGGGTGGGAACTATTTTTCAGTGCGGAAAAGACAGACGAAGCACACACTACACGGACAGGGGAATCCCTGTTTACGCACCAGGAAGGGAGATCCCCCGTTACGCAGCGTGATGTGTGCTTCGGCTTTCTTTTTCCGCACTGAAAAATAGTTCCCACCCAAAATGACCAAGTCAAGCTCTCCGTGTTGATTTGCACATTTATTTGCACTCGATATGAATGCGCACTACACAGAAAGTAATTGGGAAACGCATCAAGCAAATTAATTCCTTTTGGCTGAAATCTTTCTCTGGCGCCGTTAGACTCCAGTCTAAGGCGGAGGAGCTGCAGATACCGCGGCGGTCAGTGCTGACAGACCTGGACAATGGCTGGGTGAGCAGGAAAACGCTTTTCATCACTTGTTTTAGTCTCTGGACTGTGGGGAGATGCCCAAGTTTGACCTGGGGGTGGCATATCCCTTTAAGGTCATAGTTCAGTATGGGTCAAAGAAAAATATACAAAGAAAAATAGGAAATGGGGAAAAATATTATTTAAAAAAAATTAATATTAATATAAAAAATATTTCTGTTGAACAATACTGCACAAATCTGTATCAGAATCACTATATTTGAATTCTTTTTGCATTCTCTTCTACATTCTTTAAGTGCATTTTTAACTGGTACTTTAGTACATTTAGTTAAGTAACCCCCCCCCCAGTGTCTGTACCTTTACTTAAAAGTGCATTGCTTTTTTGGTGGAGGGTCCTCTACATTATTTGTAGCCATGGGGTTGTTATTGCTTTGCCTGGAATGTTCCATGGTATGACATTAAACATTAATCTATATACTGTGGAACATTCTAGTCAAGGCAATAACATTTTCATGGAGACAAGCTGGTGGCGGACCCTCCACTAGAAATGGTATGTAAGGCACCCTTTAAGGAACAAAATTGAATTCTACTTCCACCACTTCGCCTTGGGTTACCCCTGGTTAAACCTGTGTGTGTCCGGTTTATTTTCAGATCAGCGATGAGGAGCAGGGCTATGACCTCGACCTCTTCTGCATACCAAAGCACTACGCCGGAGACCTAGAGAGAGTCTACATCCCACATGGACTCATACTTGACAGGTGAAGCCATCTCCAAACAGCATCCACACAGATTTTATCTTATTCAAATAACACTTCTTGGATTGCACATCAACTAATCAGATTACACATCAACTCATCAATTTCATTTTTAACTAATGACTTACTCGGACTTGGACAAACTTTACTGGAAATTGGGAAATTATTTGGACACAGTAGTTCACAGATCACAATATACAGTATTATTACACTCAACAAAAATATAAACGCAACACTTTTGTTTTTGCTCCCATTTTTCATGAGATGGACTTAAAGATCTAAAATTCATTCCAGATACACAATATTACCATTTCTCTCAAACATTGTTCACAAATCTGTCTAAATGTGTGATAGTGAGCACTTCTGCTTTGCTGAGATAATCCATCCCACCTCACAGGTGTGCCACATCAAGATGCCGATCCGACATCATGACCAGTGCACAGGTGCACCCCAGACTGCCCACAATAAAAGGACACCCTGAAATGTGCATTTTTTTGCTTTATTGGGGGTCTGGGGACTCAGAACCAGTCAGTATCTGGTGTGACCACCATTTGCCTCATGCAGTGCAACACATCTTCTTCACATAGAGTTTATCAGATTGTCAGTTGTGGCCTGTGGAATGTTGGTCCACTCCTCTTCAATGGCTGTGTGAAGTTGCTGGATATTAGTGGGAGCTGGTACACGCTGTCGTATACGCCGGTCAAGCACATCCCAAACATGCTCAATGGGTGACATGTCCGGTGAGTATGCTGGCCATGCAAGAACTGGGACATTTTCAGCTTCCAAGAATTGTGTACAGATCCTTGCAACATGGGGCCGTGCATTATCTTGCTGAAACATGAGGTGATGTTCATGGATGTATGGCACAACAATGGGCCTCAGGATCTCATCACGGTATCTCTGTGCATTCAAAATGCCATCAATAAAATGCACCTGTGTTCTTCGTCCATAACAGATGCCTGCCCGTACCATAACCCCCCCACCACCATGGGCCACTCGATCCACAACATTGACATCAGCAAAGCGCTCACCCACACGACGCCACACACGCTGTCTGCCATCTGCCCTGAACAATGTAAACCGAGATTCATCCGTGAAGAGAACACCTCTCCAACGTGCCAGACACCATCGAATGTGAGCATTTGCCCACTCAAGTCTGTTACGGCGACGATCTGGAGTCATGTTAAGACCCCGATGAGGACGACGAGCATGCAGTTGAGCTTCCGTGAGACGGTTTCTGACAGTTTGTGCAGAAATTGTTTGGTTATGCAAACCAATTGTTTCAGCAGCTGTCCGAGTGGCTGGTCTCAGACGATCTTGGAGGTGAACCTGCTGGATGTGGAGGTCCTGGGCTGGTGTGGTTACACGTGGTCTGCGGTTGTGAGGCCGGTTGGATGTACTGCCATATTCTCTGAAACGCCTTTGGAGACGGCTTATGGTGGAGAAATGAACATTCAATGCACGAGCAACAGATCTGGTTGACATTCCTGCTGTCAGCATGCCAACTGCACGCTCCCTCAATGCTTGTGACATCTGTGGCATTTTGCTGTGAGACAAAACTGCACATTTCAGAGTGTCCTTTTATTGTGGGCAGTCTGGGGTGCACCTGTGCACTAATCATGATGTCAGATCAGCATCTTGATGTGGCACCTGTGAGGTGGGATGGATTATCTCAGCAAAGCAGAAGTGCTCACTATCACACATTTGGACAGATTTGTGAACAATGTTTGAGAGAAATGGTAATATTGTGTATCTGGAATGAATTTTAGATCTTTAAGTCCATCTCATGAAAAATGGGAGCAAAAACAAAAGTGTTGCTTTTATATTTTTGTTGAGTGTAAAAACAAAGAGCATAAAAATATAAATGGTAATAATGCATTCAAAATAAGTAGCAAAAAGAGACTGTTGTCAAATAATAAATAATTATACAAATATATGCACAAGTAAAAATAAAATATATAAATAATAGTAATACAAATATATCTTTGCTATATACAAGAAGAGAAACAGTGCAAATATGATACGATGATAAATAGGACACAGGACATAGGGCATAGGGTTATCTGTTACATAAGGTGAGTTGTACAATTGTAGGGAGTATGGTATGAATATAGTCCTGTCTCTCACTGTTTGAACAGAGCTGTAGGAGCTTGACATGACAACTAATTAATGACTAATGAATGATTGTTATCTGGACTTTATATACACAGAGTAAGTAAAAGAAAAAAAGATGTACAGTAATATATAAAAAAAATAAGTAGTTCCACACCATTGTATGTCAAGGCTCTTGTCAGTAAATGGCCTCATTACATAAATGTATAAACGCAGTATAAGGACAAAATCAACACTCAGTACCGGTATCAGTAACCTAATCCCTAATTAAATCTTAACAAGAAGTAACTAATACAGATATAGATTTAATATATTGACTGTTATTTTTGATTATCTGAAAACCCCACCTTTATTATTCAAATCCTGCCTTCTACCCCTCTTTACTGAAAGCCTGTCTAAGCAGAAGGGATGACTCAGACTTAAGGAAACGGAAACTTCTGCTGAGTCACAGAAACCGAAGCTACTCTGTCAACCTCGAATGTCCCTGAGGTGGCTCGGCAACAAACCAGAGGGTGAGGGGATTTTGGGGGTGGTTTGTGGGTACATAGTCTTCAATCAATCAAACATTATTTATAAAGCGCTTTTCATCCAAAATGTAACACAAAGCGCCTTACAGTGATTAAGGATTACAGGGATGAAAGAGTTCCGTCTTTTAGTGGATCTCCGCTTTTTTTTCAGCCGCGGGGTAATTTTTTATTTTTTTTTATATCTGTGCAAATTCGTTGAGAAAGATTTTGGGTGTGTATATATATGTATAGTTGTGTTTAGGGTCGCCAACCGTCCCTTGAAAAACAGAATCGTCCCGTATTCAGAACAAAAGTACGTGTATCTCGTATTAAACTTCGTATTAAACTGCGGGCCGCGCGAGCCCGTGTCTGGAGCCGCGGACCGAGCGAGTGAGAGCAGCTCTTTCACAACAGCCTGTACCATTGTGTGTACACAGGTTAAACTTTATAAAACATCCTATATACCTCATCCTACCTGCCCGTGCCTCACTTAACGCGTCGCTCCTCACTTTTTCACCTGCGCCTTTTAGCGCGCATAAGCTCCTCCTCAATGCCTCTGATTAGACGAAGTGCAAAGCAAAAACAAATCCAATATATACTACTAGTAGGCCTACCTGTTAATACCTGTGTTTTTTTGTACTTTTATGTACAGTTTTACTTTATTGCTAACATATAGCATACAGAAATGGGGGGGGTCCCTGGGATTAGAACAGTGGTCCCCAACCACCGGGCCGCGGACCGTGGCTCATTCCCCCAACCCTTCATTTTGAGTGGTCCGTCTTTGTTCCGGAAAGAGCACATCGACTTCCATGTGCACGATGCTACGTTCAGACTGCAGGGCTTAATTTTTTTGTGAAATCTGATTTATTTATTTTTTTGTGCATTTTTAAAAATGTGACTTGTATGTGATCTCCAGTGTGAATTTTAAACGCCCCAAAAGTGTCCCACGTGCGCCTTGGAGGACACGACGACGTCACGTGCAGCGAGCGTGCTCAGTGTTTACGGAAGTCGCCTAAAGTCGCTCGGAGCCAGAACATGTACAGCTTATTTGTTTTAAAGAGGAGACGGAGAATGACAAGGACAGTGTTTTGTGGGACCGTGGCAGCTACGCCCGTAGAAATGAACGTGTTGGTGCGGAGTCGCAGACAAGAGCGGTGGGATTGCTCTGTGCTTCGCCGCTTCACTGATACGGAGTTTATATACTATTTTCGCATGACGAGAATGTGTGTACATTTGTGAGTGCCTACTTGTACCACTCTGGCTGGAGGAAACGCCCAGGTCGGATGAATGCGACCTGGCTGTTCAGACTGAAGTCACATGCCAAAAGATCGGATATGTATCAGTTTTAAGACCACAAGTGGCCTGGATCGCATTTGAAAAAATCGGATCTGTGTCATTCAGACTGTCGTTTGAAGATCAGATACAGGGGCGAAAAAATCTGATTTGGGTCACTCCAGGCTGCAGTGTGAACTATGGGTGGGTATTGGCAAAGAAGTCACGATTCAATTCGAATCACGATTCATAAGCCACGATGCGATACTATCACGATGCATCACAATACTTGAATTATTGCGATGCATTGCAATATATTCGACATACTTCAGTCAAAATGTACCAAAAAAAGAGGATAACTTAAATATCAGTGTCTGTGTATCTGGGTCGTGTCTTCAATTGATACAGAACTCTGAGCAACTCAATTCAGAACTGAATTTATTGAATAACAAAAACAAATAAACCAAACCAATAACAAAAAAAGTGCAGAGGATTTTTTTCTAAAACAAAAAATGATGTTCAAACATTTGCCATTTTGGAGGTAGCTCCATCATAACAAACAATACCCTTTCACAAAGAAAAAAGTGCAGAGGATTTATAAAAAAAAACAAAAACCAACTAATTATTTATTTATTAATAATTAATTAATTATTAATTAATAATAATCGATTTTTGGCATCAAGAATGGATGCAGTATATTGTGAAAGTTAGTATCGCGATGCATTGTCATGACGATTATTTTGCACACCCCTAGTGTGAACGTACGTTAATATTAAACCCACATGCCAACAAAATGAGGAAAAAACAGACGTCTTTGGAAAATTTCTTAGCAAAGGGGAAAAGGCCCAGTGAGGAGACAGAAGAAGAGCCGATGACCACTAAGAAAAAGAAAGCTGGATTTAACAGACAACACCAGGAGACCTACTGAAAATATGGATTTATCACAACAGGTGATTCCCACGCACCAAGTCCGCTCTGCAGAACATGCAGCGACCAGCTCTCCAATGAGGTGGGCTTAAAAGTATGTTCAAGACATCAACTGGTGCTCTGGATAAAAGTTACGGAGTAGACTGGACATAAGCAACACACTTCGGGTGTCATTGTCTCCCATTACGCCGAGATAGATCTCGTAGCAGAGAAACAAGCTCAGGGCTCTCATTGATTCAGCGTTATGGTGAGTTGAATTTTTCATGTACTTTATATTTGTTTTGTGATGTATCTCTTATTCTGAAGGCATGTTTAAGCATTACCATAGCGACCAGAGAGCGTCGGGGCAGAGAGGATGTTGTGACTCTTGTCGTGTTGTTGGTGCATGTCATGAGGACGCTTTTATTAAAGTTATATACAAGTACACAGTGGATTCACCATTATTATTATATCTATAACATGCCACAGTTCTTGTGTTGTTCGTATAATTTTATTTTGTGGTATTTATCCGCCAATATCTGCGTGCACCCCCCCCCCCCCCCCCCCCACCGGTCCGTGAAAATTTTGGGTGACATTAACCGGTCCGTGGCGCAAAAAAGGTTGGGGACCACTGGATTAGAAGATTGACTTTTATTGATCTCACACAGGAGAAATTGTTTCTGCATTTGACCCGGGGTCCATCCCCATGATTTATTGTTTAGTCTTGGTCAGGACCTCAGCTGGAGGATTTTACCTATGGAGCATGTTTTGGGTTGATGGGGCAAACCAGAGTGCCCGGAGGAAACCCACCCAGACACGGGGAGAACATGAAAACTCCACACAGAAAGGCCCAGGTGAATCTATCACTGTTGCCATAGCAATTAACAATTCAAAACAAACAAGCGTTTTCATCTTTTGGAATGTGCAAAAAAAAAAAAAAATACTCATAGTCTCAGCCATTCATTTCATGTATCTCTATTAGTGGAATGTTAGCAATTAGCAAAAACAGACAAAAAAGTTTTTAGTTCTCAAGAAAAAATACAAAAAGGATTAGCACAACACGTTTTCAGGAATCTGTGGTCAACACAAGCACGTTCATGGTCCTGTTTGTGTTTGATTTTCAGCAAAAAGGTGAGAGTGACTGATGGCTAATGCATTTTAACACAGCTCAGCTCACATGTTCCAACTCTTCTGGTTAGATTGTGTAACAGAGCTTCACACAGAGCTTTCATTCAGCGTCACACCCCGGGGAATGTTGATGACCAAAGTATCAGTAGCGTTGATCTTGATTTTTGATTTTATATATCATTATTCTTTCTGTTATGAACTGTACTGTATGTATATGGACATCGTTAACACCATAGCCAGTAGCCACCACGTTCCAAATGGGAAGTTCTCATGTGGGCTCTTCCGGCTCCTTCTGATCCTGGCTCCTATTGACTTACATTGGAATATTGTATTCTCTCTGTAAATACTGCTGTGAGCCTTATTTTGGTCTTTTAATGTGCATATTAACCAGCTCTACATGATCCTGTTGTTTTTATTGTGCTATTTGGTCCATTATAAAAAAGTCCTATTTCTAATATGGAGCCTGGCTCCAAATTCACTCCTAAAAGTGCAATGCAAGCTTTATTTGACTGAAGATGAACGGTATGGGTGACATCACACTTGCTTAATCCACTTCTTTATATAGTCTATGGTTGCAAGACTGGAATTGCCCAAAACTGTAGGACAAATAAAGGTTCTCAACCATAATGTATTTTTTCTGACACATGTGCTTCCCGTCTCCTCATTTGTGTGCAGGACGGAGCGGCTGGCGCGTGAAATCATGAAGGAGATGGGTGGGCACCACATCGTCGCCTTGTGTGTGCTTAAAGGAGGGTACAAGTTCTTTGCCGACCTGCTCGACTACATCAAGGCCCTGAACCGTAACAGCGACCGCTCCATCCCCATGACCGTGGACTTCATACGTCTCAAGAGCTATTATGTAAATACCCCACTGTGTGGAGCTGTAGTCACTGTGTGGAGCTGTAGTCACTGTGTGGAGCTGTAGTCACTGTGTGGAGCTGTAGTCACTGTGTGGAGCTGTAGTCAGTCACTGTGTGGAGCTGTAGTCACTGTGTGGAGCTGTACTCACTGTGTGGAGCTGTAGTCACTGTGTGGAGCTGTAGTCACTGTGTGGAGCTGTAGTCACTGTGTGGAGCTGTAGTCACTGTGTGGAGCTGTACTCACTGTGTGGAGCTATAGTCGACTAAAGACATGTCCTGTAGATACTTTAGTCGACTAAAAATGGGGCTAAACTATTGCGCATGTCTATATATCTGACCCAAACTGCACTCACAAGCCTACACCTGTAGGGGGAGTTCATGAAAAAACAAATATTTATGCAGAAAAAACAATGTATTTATGTAAAGACTTGTGAATTTGATCTGCCTTTTTACATATAAATAGGGTGACATCAGGTAATTTGAGCCACATTTTGGTTAATGTCTTAAGAAACTCGTAAAAAAAACTATCTATGACACTGGTTTATATTTATTTTTGTTAATAAATATAATCTTTAATATTTTAGGGTTGAATTATTGTATAAAATTTAATCATTTAGTCCCACATTTTTTTAACGATCAGTGTTCAGGTAAAATGAGCCACTTACCAGCTTAAATGAGCCACCAAAAATGCAAAGCAAAACATTCATTTATTTATCATAACAACATATTAGTAATTCTAACACACAAAATATAACATCACATAGTGTGTGTGTGTGTGTGCGTGTGTGTGTGTGTGTGTGTGTGTGTGTGCGTGTGCGTGTGCGTGTGCGTGTGCGTGTGCGTGTGCGTGTGCGTGCGCGTGCGCGCGTGTGTGTGTGCGCACTTTAGTACTTTATTGGACACACACTCTCGGAGAGGCGTCTTTCCAGTTCTATGGAACAGCCGGAGGAGCTCAGGGCCAAAGAGAACGTTCATGTTTTTAAGAGTGGCTCAAGACTCACCTGTTTAGCTTGGCCTTTGATTGACTTCGGTCGTCTGTTTGCTTGTCTTTCGTTTGTTCTTTTGTTTGTTCGTCTGTTTGTTTGTCTGTTTGTTTGTTTTCCCCCTCTGGCAGCACGGTGGCTGAGTGGTTAGCACTCATGCTTCACAGCAAGAAGGTTCGGGTCGCCCGGGCCTTTCTGTGTGGAGTTTGCATGTTCTCCCCGTGTCTGGGTGGGTTTCCTCCGGGTACTCCGGTTTCCCCCACCAACCTAAACATGCTCCAGGTAAAATCCTCCAGCTGAGGGCCTGACCAAGACTAAATAACAAAATCATGGGGATGGTCCCCGGGTCTAACAGAACAACTTCTCCTGTGTGAGATCAATAAAAGTAAATCTTCTAATCCTTAACCACTGTAAGGCGCTTTGTGCTACAATTTTATGAAAAGTGCTTTATAAATATTGTTTGATTGATTGATTGATTGATTGATTGAACCCAAAAGTATATCCAGGAGGGATAAATAGAACAGATGATGTGGATAAGCAGGTCTACATATCATCAAAATGCTATGCTAATAGCCTATAGCATCAAAATATGAGCTAAAGCTAACTCTGAAGGTGGCTCATTTTAGCTGAAGTGCATGGCTCAGTTTACCTCAGTACATTAAGGTAAATTGAGCCACCACCAAAAATACTAATTTCATGAAAAATAGTTTAGCTAAGCAAAAATTCAGCATCATATCTGATAAAGGCTGACACAACATGCATTTAGACTATTTTTTATAGCTGTAGATCGATTTTTTTAAATGATTTATCAACCTTATAAGTTTCAAGAAAGAATTGTCTGCCAGACCACTAACCTCACAGTTCTCCTCAGCAGTAAGTGTGGCATTGTCCCGCCCACCATACCAACCAAATGTATTGTTTTCTATCAAGTGAAGAAGAAGTGACTTTATTGATCTCACACTGGAGAAATTCTTCTCTACATTTTAACACATCCTATATATATATACATATATTAGGAGCAGTGGGCAGCACACACATTAGGGCGCCCGGGGACCATCTCCATGATCTTGTTGCTTCGGTTTGGTCAGGACCTAAGCTGGAGGATTTACCTATGGTGCATGTTTTGGGTTGATGGGGGAAACCGGAGTGCCCGGAGAAAACCCACCCAGACACAGGGAGAACATGCAAACTCCACACAGAAAGGCCCAGGCGACCCGGGGATCGAACCCGGAACCTTCTTGCTGTGAAGCGTGAGTGCTAGCCACTCAGCCACCGTGCCGTTGTAGCATGCATTTGATACAGTTTGCAGCCATTGGCTGCTAACATTTAAAGAGCGAGGATGCTCAAACCTTAAATGTCTCATTTTAGCTGATGGCTCAAATTACCTGATGTCACCCGACCAAAAAAATAACACATTTGGCTAACTCATTCACTCACTAACTTCTCCTTTCTGCTGTTGTCTCATAAATCCATATAAAAATGTGTTGACAAATAGAGATTTTGGTCAGCTAAGACTTAACAGATTAATCGACTAGAATAAACGACTAAAGGCCTTCAGCCCTAATCCTGTTAATTCTATCTGTAATATTATATAGGAGTGGTTATGTTCCACTTCACACAGCAACATGAATTCCTGTGCTAAAATTTGAGTTCAAACACTCAAATGTCTAACTTGAACCTCTCCTGTGTCAGTTTTTGGGCTTGAGCTGCCGTAGAACTTTGGTTTGAGCAAAAGCCAAACAAATGAAGATAAACACTGATGGATATTGAAAAGAAAATGCAAAAGGAAGTTGTGCATGTGTGGACGGGAGACAGACCTGTGCTTTTCTCTCAACTGGATTTGTGCTCCGCTGTTCAGCCCATCAGTTTGATTTGGTTTGAATCACCTTTTTCTCATTGATGATGTGTATACAGTAGGGATGTCAATAATTAATTGATTAACGATTAATTGTCGATCAAGATGTTGGTCGAACAAAATGCATTAATTGTAATTAGTCGCTAATCGCGGACACGCGCACCCGCGTGGTCACGAAACAAGGCAACCGCGCACCGCGCTGCGCCAAGCTCGACTCACAGCCGGCCGCAGGCGCCAACGGCACTGCTCAGCAGCCCCGGTGTACGCGCGAGGCGAGATCGAACCGCGGCGCCCGGACGTGCCGCTGCTGGTTTCGTGCGGCTGGTTTGTGGCTCGGGGCCAGCCGCGGCACGTGCTGGTTTAATCCTGGTTTAGTCCAGGTCTAGACTTGGTCGAGTCCTTGTTTAGTCCAGGTCCAGTCCAGGTTTAGACCTGGTTATGTTTAGTCGTTTAGACGTTTAGTCCTGGTCTAGTCTCTTAGCCAATCAGGACAGAACACAATGTTACACTATTAAAAAAAAAATTGAAAAAATAAATAAATCCGTGAACCGCGATAGAGCGAGGGATTAGTGTATTCTGTTATTCAGCATCAATACATTTGTCTGCTTTTTACTAAGGAATAATTAATTGAGGAATATACAATATAATAATACTATGATATATTTATGACTCAGTGTTATGTTACTATAGCTTATATTCTTAAAGACCCTATTGAAACACTCAAATTCAGGTGAAAAACGCCACTTATCAGTTAATTGTTAATCGATCGATAAGGTCAATCAACTATCAATTAATGAATTAATCGATAATTTGCATCTCTAGTATACAGTGAACCCTCGCTGTATCGCGGTTCACTCTTCGCGGCCTCGCTGTTTCGCGGATTTTTTTTTCCAATTTTTTTTTTTTTTTTTTTCAATTTTTTTTATAGTGTAACTTTTTTTTACAGTGTAACATTCTGTCCTGCGCCCTGATTAGCTAAGAGACTAGACCAGGACTAAACCAGGTCTAAACCAGGACTAAACCAGGACTAAACCAGGTCTAAACCAGGACTAAACCAGGTCTAAACCAGGTCTAGACCAGGGATGGTAGGGACAGAGTCTCTGATTTCCTTCACGAGAGCGCCTGGGTGACAGGAGGTGTGGCCTTTGTTTACTTGCACGAGCCATGGAAGAGAGTGCGAGCCGGACCATGGAAGAGCCAAGAATCAACATGGACGGGCCGGGGGAGCCGCAGCGGGGAGAGCCGCATTCGAGGGAGCCGCAGCGGGGGGAGGACACTCGCGCGCACAGAGGAGACAGTGGCTCTTCCCCGTCACGCCGAGAGGACGAACCCGACCCCGTTCTAGAGAGCTGTGGAGTATTGGCGACGCATTGATAGCGGTCTGATTTTGGAGCCGGGGTGAAATGCAACCAACTCTTGTGAGCGCAGGTTGGTCTTACCTGGTCTTGTGGTGAGGACTGGTGCTCAGAGGCGTCTGTTAGCGGTTTGGCACTGTTAGCAGTGGCTTGAGTCTTGCCCAAAATGATATCCAGGTCGCTTTCCACTCGACTTTCGCACATGGCATGGATATGTGGTACCAAAACAAACACACGTGTCCGCGCGCACGTGTCCGCGCGCACGTGTCTGCGCGCACGTGTCCGCGCGGAGTGTCCGCGTGTCACGTGCCCCCCCCCCACTATTAATATATTTTAATGAAAATCTACAAAAGTTTGAGTGTTTAAACAAGAGAAAAACGAGATAAACGAGGGTTCACTGTACAGTAATCCCTCGTTTATCGTGGGGGTTAGGTTCCAGAAATAGCCCACAATAAGAGAAATCCGCGAAGTAGGACAACTTTATATTTTACGATTATTCTACATGTTTTAAGGCTGTAAACGCTTCACCACACACATTCTACACTTTTCTCAGACTGGAATTCTTCTCACATTTCTCTCTCGTTTAAACACTCAAACTTTCATAGATTTTCAACAAAATGTATTAATAGTGAAGCGTGGGGGCTCCATGGGGAGCGGAGACATGAGTCACTAGATCCGCAGGAATCCAGTCCGGCACTGCCACGTCCCGGGACGCGACGTGCACCAACCCCTTGGAGAAGTGCACGACATGTGCTGCTCTGTCACGGATTTGTCCACGATGAGGGGTTCATCGTGGACAAATCCGTGACAGCAGCATGACCGGCAAGAGGCCGTGTGTACACCGGGGCTGCGAGCACGAGATCGAAGCGCGGCGCCCGGACCGCGTCCTCTCAGCCCGAACCACAAACCGCACGAAACCAGCAAAGAGCAGCACGTGGTGGTTTAATCCTGGTTTAGACCTGGTCCAGTCCTGGTTTAGACCTGGTTTAGGCCTGGTCTAGACCTGGTTTAGTCCTGGTTTAGTCCAGGACCAGTCCAGGTTTAGTCCTGGTCTAGTCCTGGTCTGGTCCCGGTCCCCCACGTCCCCCATCTATCAATCGGCAAAGGTCTACAGTCTCTTGGCCAATCAGGACGCAGAACACAATGTTACACTATAAAAAAATGTTACACTATAAAAAAATTGAAAAAAAAAAAAAAAATCCGCGAAACAGCGAGGCCGTGAACAGTGAACCGCGATAGAGCGAGGGACCACTGTAACTCATAAAGAGAGATACACATTAATCTGTCTTCTGCAGGTTAGGGCCAATTTTGGAGAAATAGTTTTGTGATTCGGTGCCTCCATGTTTAATGCAGCTCTATCAGCTCAAGCACACCCACTCCTCCCAGTCAGCCTCTGAATGAGTGTATTTAAAGGGATAGTGCGGGTTTTTTAATGTTAATCTGTATGTGTTTCCTTCTAAAAGTTCCGTGTGTTGACACCAGCTTACCTCTGACAGTCTCAGCTGATCCCGGGTCAGCTCGCTTTCTGGAGCCCACGTAAGTAGGTCTGGTAACTTCCCTGGAACATTAAATAAAGCTTGTTTTTCTTCTCAAAACAAAACATTTGTTAGAAAGGTGATATATTTGCGTCCCAAAAAGTGGTCAACGAAACATCCAGCAGCGAACTTGGCGATCGCGTATTGTGCCTGCCGACTCATATCACTGCGCCCACGTTAGCGTATCAGCCTGTTCACTTGTAAACTTCCCCTTGCGGCGGAGCACATCTGCCGTACACTTCCACTAAAGGTGAACAGGCTGATACGCTAACGTGAGCGCAGTGATACGAGTCGGCAAACACAATACGCGATCGCCAAGTTTGCTGTTGGATGTTTCGTTGACCACTTTTTGGGACGCAAATATATCACCTTTCGGACAAATGTTTGTTTTGAGAAGAAAAACAGGCTTTATTTAATGTTCCAGGGAAGTTACCGGACCTACTTACGTGGGCTCCAGAAAGCGAGCTGACCCGGGATCAGCTGAGACTGTCAGAGGTAAACCGGTGTCAACACACGGAACTTTTAGAAGGAAACACATACAGATTAACATTTTAAAAACCCGCACTATCCCTTTAACCAAACACAGTGGAGCCCACCCCTTTATCTGTGGTTTGTAATAGAAATGTAGTGTCCCAAGAATGTTTTTTTTTTTCTTGCAGAATGACCAGTCAACAGGTGAAATAAAAGTCATCGGTGGAGATGATCTTTCAACATTGACTGGAAAAGTATGATTTTTTTTTTTTGAATATTTAAGGATCTATTGGGAAATGTTTGCTCTTTCTAAAACTCTGTGCTACTTCATCCCTCCTGACTGCCAGAGGAGGTGTTGAAAGAGCTGAAATGTAGCTGACAGTTGCCCATAGTTGCATTCTTTCATTGTACATATGAATCTCTTCATATTGTCTGCTGTTACATTATAAAACATAACTGTCACTTTTACACTATAAATAAAATGTGTTCATCATGAATAACATTGTGTTTCTTTTCTCACACAGAATGTTTTGATTGTAGAGGTAAGTAAAGATTTGTTTATCATTTTGAAGTTTTGAGCTTGATATGTATTGTTTTTGTAGGATATCATTGACACAGGAAAGACGATGAAGACGTTACTTCAACTTCTTAAACAGTACAATCCTAAAATGGTTAAAGTAGCAAGGTAATGATGAACTAATTATTATAAAATAACTTTATTCAATCACTTTTGATACTTGATACTCAATTTTGATACCACAATGACAAAAAGCTCTTTTTTATAGACTTAAACTGTGGACTTAAACTAGTTCTGATATATATATATATATATATATATATATATATATATATATATACACTCAACAAAAATATAAACGCAACACTTTTGTTTTTGCTCCCATTTTTCCTGAGATGGACCCAAAGATCCAAAATTCACTCCAGATACACAACACTACCATTTCTCTCAAACATTGTTCACAAATCTGTCCAAATGTGTGACAGCGAGCACCTCTGCCCCGCCGAGACAATCCACCCCACCTCACAGGTGCGCCACATCAAGATGCCGATCCGACATCATGACCAGTGCACAGGTGCGCCCCAGACTGCCCACAATAAAAGGCCACCCCGAAATGTGCATTTTTTTGCTTTATTGGGGGTCTGGGGACTCAGAACCAGTCAGTATCTGGTGTGACCACCATTTGCCTCATGCAGTGCAACACATCTTCTTCACATAGAGTTTATCAGATTGTCAGTTGTGGCCTGTGGAATGTTGGTCCACTCCTCTTCAATGGCTGTTATGGACGAAGAACACAGGTGCATTTTATTGATGGCATTTTGAATGCACAGAGATACCGTGATGAGATCCTGAGGCCCATTGTTGTGCCATACATCCATGAACATCACCTCATGTTTCAGCAAGATAATGCACGGCCCCATGTTGCAAGGATCTGTACACAATTCTTGGAAGCTGAAAATGTCCCAGTTCTTGCATGGCCAGCATACTCACCGGACATGTCACCCATTGAGCATGTTTGGGATGTGCTTGACCGGCGTATACGACAGCGTGTACCAGCTCCCACTAATATCCAGCAACTTCGCACAGCCATTGAAGAGGAGTGGACCAACATTCCACAGGCCACAACTGACAATCTGATAAACTCTATGTGAAGAAGATGTGTTGCACTGCATGAGGCAAATGGTGGTCACACCAGATACTGACTGGTTCTGAGTCCCCAGACCCCCAATAAAGCAAAAAAAAAGCACATTTCGGGGTGGCCTTTTATTGTGGGCAGTCTGGGGCGCACCTGTGCACTGGTCATGATGTAGGATCGGCATCTTGATGTGGCGCACCTGTGAGGTGGGGTGGATTGTCTCGGCGGGGCAGAGGTGCTCGCTGTCACACATTTGGACAGATTTGTGAACAATGTTTGAGAGAAATGGTAGTGTTGTGTATCTGGAGTGAATTTTGGATCTTTGGGTCCATCTCAGGAAAAATGGGAGCAAAAACAAAAGTGTTGCGTTTATATTTTTGTTGAGTATATATATAATGTATAAGAACAATGACAAACATTGTATTAATTGCTTCAGTGTATTTAGTTTGTTTTTATGTTTTCCCTCTGTGTAGTTTGTTAGTAAAGAGAACGCCGAGAAGTGTCGGTTATAGACCCGACTGTGAGTTCAGAACATTTAAAACTGCATTTAATAAATAACTGGCAGAACCTACAATTTTTTAAATATTTTGTTCTCTTTTGTTTTTATAGATGTTGGATTTGAAGTCCCAGACAAGTTTGTGGTGGGATATGCACTTGACTACAACGAGTACTTTAGAGATTTAAATGTAAGGAAACCGCTCGACTGCTCAGACACACGTTGGGTTAAAGATGCAGTTATGTCTTTGCATAGAATGTTTCACAGTATGGCATTAAATTCCATGGATTCCATTCACATCACTTAAACACATCCTGCTCTCAGTAAAAGTGCAGGTCATTGACTAAATGCAGGATGGAGAAGTTTAATACCAGACACTGCACTCCCTGTAGTAGGAACATTGTGGTAACTTGGTTGAATTGAAAGAGTCCTATTTGTGCCCTTATTTTGATGATTTTTGGCATAAATGTAAATCTATAGTTGGTCTCAGTTGTAAAAAAGTAAGTAATATGAATTGTCCAGGTCCAGTGGTGGAATATAGCACAATAAAAGTAGTATTGTTTTAATATCTGTACTCTTCTGAAGCACATTTTAAAGTGGATACTTTTTAGTTTTACTCACTACATTTGGGAGCAGGTATCTGTACGTTCTGCTCTGTATTTTTAAACAGGACTGAAAAGGTTTTATTTTTAACATCCTCATACTAAAGTAAAGGTGTCACATGAAGAAATCTGGAGTATTTTTTGCTCGGGTAACTGTACTTTTACTTAAGCAACAAATATTGATCACCAGTACTTCTTCACCACTGTTCACTTCTATCACCTTTTAATAGATTCCTGATAATGTACATTATTTATAGTTTTGACTCTTAGAAATATAAAATGAGTCTGACAGCAGTCCACCATCCTAAATTGCACTAACACATGTATTTTTGTCATTTCAACTTTTAATGCTCTGCTTTTCTTCTCTATTTCAGCATATCTGTGTAATTAGTGACACGGGGAAGGAGAAGTACAAGGCATAGAAGACCGCACCAGTTTTACAATATTTTCTTTTGCAGCTATTTTATTTCATGACTGTACTTTTCTGTTAATACACCTTTGTCTTTTTAGCCACTGTAAGATTTAGATACAACAGTTTAGCTCTGGCACCAGCATGAAAAGATGCCAGAGCATCTTTTCATGATGGTGCCAACACACCATGACCTTTTCATGATCATCATGAAAAGGTTTAAATGATCAAAGGAGAAGTTCAATTTGTCAACTGGACAAAGTTTGTTTGGTTGAAAACGTTTCTCCGCTCATCCGAGAGGCTTCGTCAGCTCTGGCCCTCATGCTGGTTCGACCCTGTTTATATCTAGCTGCAAGGGAGGAGCTAACTACCCTGAACAAAGCTCTGACCTATCCCCGCTACTCTTTTGTTTTACGAATTCCTCTGGCGTCTTGTATTAGCATATCTATCAGCCCTAGGCGGCGCTCACTACACTGAAACAACTCTGAACCCATCAGCTAATCTGTCTCTTTGTATTTCAAATTTCTCTGGCGTCCAATTCCCTTGATGACAGTGAGGTTCAGATCTTAGCCAGGGAAAAGAACTGGTTTGAGAGGGGAGTTAAAGAGGCTATTTTTGTCAAAAAAGAGAATCCGTCATTAAACAGAAATGGGGGAGTTAGACACAACTTGTCTCCCATCTATAATTCGATTCTCAAACAAAGAATCATTAGGACAGACAAGCCATTGCAGAGGGGTGGAGAGGGTTGTTGTCTTGAATAGGGAATTGGACGCCAGAGAAATTTGAAATACAAAGAGACAGATTAGCTGATGGTTTCAGAGTTGTTTCAGTGTAGTGAGCGCCGCCTAGGGCTGATAGATATGCTAATACAAGACGCCAGAGGAATTCGTAAAACAAAAGAGAGTAGCTGGGATAGGTTCAGAGCTTTGTTCAGGGTAGTTAGCTCCTCCCTTGCAGCTAGATATAAACAGGGTTGAACCAGCATGAGGGCCAGAACTGACGAAGCCTCTCGGATGAGCGGAGAAACGTTTTCAACCAAACAAACTTTGTCCAGTTGACAAATTGAACTTCTCCTTTGATCATGGATTCTACCTGGACGACTGAGGGACTTTTCACGCAAAAGGTTTAAATGCACGAGACTTCACCTTAGCCCTGGATTTAACATTGCTTTTATTTTCCCAACAGAAGGATTTTTAATAATTGGATAATTTATTAAGCTTAATGCTGCTATGTGTTAAAGATGCACTGTGTAACTTTTCTGGTGGAGGGTCTGGCACCTGCTTTTCTCCATGCAGATGTTGCCTGGAATGTTCCACAGTATGGCATTACATTTATTTATCTCTACAGATCTGAGGAGAGGTGAGCCCACTCAAGAATGCAGGTTTTTAAATCAATAAAAAAACATGTTATTGAGTAAATGCAAGTTTGATGTTTATTGTCATAAGGACATTCCAGACAAGGCAACGTCTCCATGGAGATGAACCGATGGCCAACAATCCACCTGAAAAGTTACACAGTGCACCTTTACAGAAGCGTATCAGAAGAATTTTCATATTGATTTTATTGTTAATTTGTATCTATCAAAAAGCAGGGTATTCTCTATGTATATTTTGGGATTACGAACCTTTACTTATTGTGTAATTCATTTTTTCATGCTAAGTTGTAAAAATGAAGACAAATCTTTGGTGCTTTCCCTCATAAAAGACATTTTTTGTTATACATTTCTTTACAGTACAAATTCACATTCATATTAAACTGATATGTGAATACTGGTAAATATATATAATGTATGCTGCTTTTCAAATGTTGCTGGTCAGTTATTCTCATTTAAGTCGAGGGTTCCACTGCTGTACACCATCACTGTTGAAATACTGAGTGAAACCAAACATTAAATCTATACACCATTCTGTTTTCATCTTAGTTTTATATTACACTACTGTTCATTTACTACCACATTTGATTATGCTCATGTACTGTACATGTATTTAAAGGTCCTATATTGTGCATAATAATTATTCTGAGCTTTAAGCATGTTAGAATGTTACTTCATCAAAAACATACCAGGAGTTGTGTCTTATTTTATTCACACATGGAATTCGTTATTACTGATCTGCAGTAATGTATTTAACAAAACAACAAAATTCCACAAAGGCAAAGGCTGCCATTTGGTTAGATGTAGAAACACACAGTCTGAGGTAAAGAGTTAACATTTTATTCTTAATTTGTAGCATATTGAAGTGTGTATCTGTTGTATATAAGAATTCCCTAATGTAAATGACTGAAATGTTTGAAGCCTTAAAAAAGGTAGGCTAGTATACAATGAACATGTTTAAAGGCCCACATTACAAATGATGTTCCTACTAAAGAAAAATATGCATGACCTACAATTGGCATTACAAAAAAAACATGTTTAGTTGTTTGATCTGAAAAATGTAAACCTATATCTTAATTGTCATTATTGGACCAATCTGATATTGTTTTTTTATATTTTAAATATGCTCACTGAACATGTTGGGGCCTACACATATTATACATGGTTTAATTTTCAAGTGACACTTGCATGCACAGAAAAGCTGTGTGCACACGGTTAGTACATGTGTCTAGCTGCACAAAGAAGGCAGCTTAGGTCATGGAGAAGAAGATCCAGAGGCTCTAAACGTTGATCCGGTGTAACACCGGGAGCCACGGGGGGCAGAGCAGTGACCACACGCCGTCAAACCGAGCTCTTCCATTGGACCGGTCAGCTAACGCGGGGCGTGAAGTTTGCTGCTAACTGCTAAGTATCCATGATTATCTGGGCACTATCAGGACACATTTCAGGGTAAGGCATTCCTATAACTATAGAACTACTTGTAACCCTTTGAAACAGTCTGTCACTGTAGCAAAACTGTGTAATACCAATGTAAACGAGTTTTGGATGGGTAGAAATAATTATCGACCCAGTTATGTTACGGATGCCGTTTATTAGGCAGTGGTTATGGCAAAAATGTTTTACTAACAGAAACACATATGTTCATGGTGATAATGACTCATTCTGAGTATTTTAATCATAATTTATTGCAAACGTTAATTTGGTCGATTTATAGTTCCACATTTTTGTCCAAAGTCGGTTACCGTTCTTAAAATGTCGTACCGGCTCACGCATGCGCAGAGTACTTTTTTGCGATGCAAATCGGGCAGCGTCCAGGGAGTTATAATACATTCACGTTAGCGGCGCAGATTGGGTAGTGACAGTTCTGTTCATTTTCCGCGGGGCCATACAGAACCAAAAAGACAAGTCTGCAGATTATAATTTTCAGTATACAGGATTTCTGCCTCTACTTGAAGACTTGAGATGCAAACTGTGCGATGGATCATGTAGAAGACCGCGTAACGGGCCAGGGGCATCAATGCTAACTTAGCTTGCATTAGCTCCTGCTGGAAGTGCTAGTGCGGAGCCTATGTTATACTCAGTAGCTTCGTTTAGCAGCTGTGTTGTGTTAGCAAGTGGGTTAACTCGCGTAATCGTGATTGCAACTGTGGCGTCGTAAAGTTTAACATCATCTACTTTTAATTTGAGACGGATGTTCATTTTGTATCCGGACTAAATTGGCACAAAGCTTTGCAGAAACAAGGCGCTAAAGTGCAGTGGCTGTGGATGGGTCCGAGTTACGGGGAGGTAGCTCATGTTCGGGCATTGTGCCTTGTGTAGCAGCCTAAACGACTAAACTAAAGTTTAAAAGACTCTTCTAATGTTGTTGGCAATGCTTTTACCAGCTTAACATAGTCGTTTATTTGTGTATAACATGCATATCTCCAATTTTATCGTTGTTATGCTGTAAAAAAAAAAGTTGGGATTGTGCAAAGCCAGGGCCTCTGCCTGTGGGATTTGCTGTTGATTTGGCTTGGCACACGTACCATATTGTGTTTTTTAAAGCCTCTAAAGTAGAAAAACAGTTTATTTGATAGGAACAATGTAACAGCACGGAGCCAGTTGAGCGTTTTGAATATAAAGTGTTGGAGGACACGGTCAAAACATGAACAATTCTCTGATGCAACAAGAAAAGATGGAGCTCGATTTAGAAATCCCATCCGCGCTGGTGCAGAACGACGGACACCTGAGGAGATCCAACAGCGCTCCTATGATTAACGGACTAAGGTTGTTTACTTGACACATAACTATATTTAACTTTTAGGATGTAACACTTGATCCTTGTTGGATTTTGTTCGTGAATTGGGAGTTGACAGTGCTGGGGACAAAGCCCAGAGCCATAGTGTGGTTTGCATTGTAAATCATAGATGTGCATTGTACCTAAAGCAAGTCAATAGTCACTAAGAACATTCTATATTGTTTTCCCTCCAATAACCAACGAAGCGTGATAAATAAGCACTGGTTTCTATGGATTTGTTTAAAAGTGTGCTGTAACTTTTCTGGTGGAGGGCTCGTCACCTGCTTGTGTCCATGGAGTGTTCCACAGTGAAGCTCCTCATCTCCATTTAGACCAGCAATAGATGCCATCAGGCCCAGTTACAGGTCAGATCAGTGGATAGGCGCTCCCAGTAAGAATGCATGGTTTTGAGGGTATTTTTGAGCAATAAAACACCTGTAATGGAGTAAATGCAGGTTAGACAAGTGCAAGGCCTACGTGTAGAACTGTGCAGAACTGTGCAGAACTGTGTACAACTGTGCAGAACTGTGTACAACTGTGCAGAACTGTGCAGAACTGTGCAGAACTGTGCAGAACTGTGTAGAACTGTAGAACATTCCAGGCAAAGAACAATAGCTCGATGGAGACAGTGGGCGTCTACTCAAAAAGTTACATAGTGCACCTTTAATAATTGATTGCTGTTTTTTTAATGTATGTAACAGCAAAACCTTTATGAATAAAAATCTCATGAATTCAGAATTGTCGCTGGACTATAGGAAGTGTAAACAAAATGAACCGCTTTTTAGATCCAGTTTCATTTGATCCAGATAATGATCCTCTGTTGTCAAATATTTCAAATCTCCACATGGCCTTTTTGCATGTGTGACACGTTTCATTTGTTGTTTTACCTAAGGAAACTAAAACAAAATGTAATTTCAGTTTCAGTTGATCTTTTTCATATAGACGTCACAGCTTTGCCATCATACCTGGACAGTGTCCGTCCTTTAAATACACTTTAAATATGCAATGCACTATTGCAAACCTTGTGAAAACATTTTTTTATTTTACACGAGGATGCCAAATGTTAGTGTTTTTTGGGAATTTGTGTGATTTATTTATTTTTTCCTCTTGCCCTACTCACAGTGGGCGATACTTGGGGTCTGATGACACCCCTGGGGGTGTGATGTTAACTGTGGGCACGACTCTTGTACTTTAGTGTGAGCTTTATTTTAACATAATCTGACCAGAAAGAGCTGGTTTAGTTGGAACAGCAATAGGTGAGTTGATTTGTGCAGTTAAACAAGTCTCTCACAGATCACGTTCAGTCACAAGTGAGCTAGCATTAGCCAGCATTTTTTCAGTTAGTCACTCACCTTTTTTTTTAAAATTAATCACCTAAACAGGACCATGAACGCTTATATTGGTCACAGGCTCCTGAAAATGTGTAGTTTAAATCAATTTTGTATTTTTTTCTTGAATTTTTGGACCATCTTTTTAAGTGGCCCTCCATATGAACATGATCTGAACGCCACAGAGATGCATGTAGAACACCCCCAGTGTGATGTTACTGCAGATGGCACTTTGACTAAACAACAGTGAAAGTTCACATTGTCTAATAGGATACCATTTCCCCCAGTACTGAGTGCCCTAAATGTTCGCTACATTTTTTATTAACTACTTCTTGTTTTGAATTGTAGTGATCACTCCCAGGTTTTCCAGAGAGAGGTGCTACGAAGCCGAAGAAACAGCACTACTATCGTCAACAGGCCCAACATGGTACGTTTATTTGCATTCAGATCAAAAAGGAAGCTATGAATATGTTTGCATGTTTTTGTTCTTGGACCTCTCATGTCCTCTCCTCCTCCTGTGGGAGTAGACTCTTAAAACATGCTACATTAAGATGTTGGAGTTATCAGGGCCACCAGTCGTCAAGCACAGGCTGAGTCGGTAGTATAAAACTCCTACATTAGTTTAGGTCCAAGTGGGTGGGAGTGCATGCTAAAATTGTCTTGTGAGCTTTAAGCCATGTTAGAATGTTGTTTCCTCATCAAAAATATACCTGGAGTTGCGTTTTGCCTCCTTCATACATGTTTAAGTAATCCTGCAAAGACCTCAAAGACATAATTTGTCTTTCTTTGTCTCCCTTTTACATCACAAGGTGTTCCACCTTGTGATGTAAAAGGGAGCTGATAACTTGAAAACTACCACTACATGACCTTTAGATCAGTAGAGATTGGTAGTTCCAGGGCTGAAAATATCCAAACGATTCTAGTGAAGGTGGAGTTTAAAATGACTCAGACCTCAGCCTAAATATGCAGGATTTGTGTTTTAAACATGTGTGAATGAAACAAAACACAACGCCAGGTCTGTTTGTGATGAGGAAATAACATGGCATAAATTATAAAATGGTGTAATACGTTCCCTTTAATGAACACGCACAATGTACATGTTATTCACACCAGCCCAAAAGGTCCGAATCAAAGGAGCAAACGAACCAAACAAGGCAGGTGTGAAAACGACCTTACAGAACATGTTTGTTGAGGTCTAAACTAGAGGTAGAGCAAAACTCTTTCTATAAAAAGAGAGAATAATTACTTTTTTGCAGAAAACCTACTTCTAAATCTAAATAATTGCAGCCTTTGTGATTTTGTGTCAACTCAAATAGCAATTTTGTTTTGTCTCAAGGTATTGCACTGCCTGAGCCTTGGAGGCTTAGGATTAGTTTGTATTAGATGGTGCAACATTGTACTTAATGAGCTAGGTACGCTGAATAAAACTAGGTTCATGTAAAGCGTTACCAAAATCGCTTTGTAACACTAATGACTGGCTTTAATTCAGACTGTTTCTCTTGACGTTAAGCATACTTTTAAACTGTGCTCAGGTCCCGTCGTCTCCCATCCGAATCCCCAGTACCAGACTTCACCAAATTAAACAGGTAAAACTCACTCATGTTTGGAGCTGTTCATCAGTGTGTAAAATGGGCATGTCAGACCGCTGTCTCCCCCTACAGCCATGGAGAAGAACAGCGTCCCAAAAACATGCCACAGCAACAGTGTCTGGAGTTCACAGGGCCATTGGTCAACTAGAAATGACCAGCTGGTAGTATCAGACTCCAATACCTACTAGAGAGAAAGACATTTCTCATGTTCAGTTTTTGGAGGATCTAATTTACTATGCACTATGTAACTCTTCTGCTAGAGTCTCCATGGAGATGGTGATGCTTTGTACTATTTCACAGTATGGGATTAAACTATCACGCACTGTTTAACATGTGTTAAAAAGACTCTTACTGCAAGGGGATTCACATCTCCACAGATCTGATATGTAACTTGACCTGGTCACCTGCTTGTCTCCATGGAGATAGACGAGCTTAATGCCATACAGTGAAACATTCAAGGTGAAAGCAATAACCTCTTCAGTTAGCGGATAGCTGTATAAGTGGAAAAGTTAAAAAGGCACCTTTTACAAATGTTGATCATGTATTTAGTATTATTTTAAATGTGTATGTGTAAAGTATTATTTGTCTGTCTTTAGGAGGAAGGGGTGGATGTGATGAACAGAGAAACGGCTCATGAACGGTGCGTTGTAACAGCAGCACAATATTTTTTTCAGTCAACTTGTATTTTTTAGATGAAAAAAACCACAGGTTTGAGTACGGTTTCATATCAAACAAGTGCAGAAGCCTCATGATTTGAAAGAAGACAAAGTGAACTTCATTTCATGTTTAATCTGTCCGATATACAGTATAATGTCCACCAGATGTGAGGGAATTTCAGTTTGTAGAGGTCGAAATTACAGAATTGGCAAGTTTTCTACATAAGACCAGGGACACTGGTATTTTGTTTTCTGCAAATGTAACTGATAAACTGTAAACTGATACTGAAATATCTTTTAATAATTGTGTTGTCTCGTTCTTTCTTTTTAACAGTGAGGTTCAAGCTGCAATGCAAATGAGCCAGTCCTGGGAAGAAAGCCTCGTTTTGGTAAATCAACATTTTTTATCTTTTTTTCTTCTTTTTTCTCTGCCATGACCTTGATTGTTAAGCTTGGGTTTAGTGCATGTCTGAGCTCAGAGTGCGAGTGTCTCCTCTTCTCTGTGGGAGTTGCCGCCTGAAGACGTGCTACATTAAAACGTAAACGATACAAAGGAGTTATCAGGGCCGCCAGTCTCAAAGTACAGGCTGAGTCGGTAGTATAATACTCCTACATTTATGCCTGTGTTCAGGACGGCTTCAGTATTAAAGGAAAAGTAACGTTATTTTACAATCTGAGCCTTCTTTCGGTAATAAAACAAGTCGTTTGACTCACCCATATCACGTTCGTGTCATTTGGAGCTGTTTGAAGAAAGTTATGTTGTAGCGTATCCGTTAGCATTTGTACTCGGGGCATTACTTTGCGGTCTCCAAATAACACAAACTTTAGCACTTTTCAAATCATAGAAGCCCGATGTCTTAATGTAAGATTTAGTTTAAAGCAAAAGTGGCCTGTAATCCCAGATTTATCCATAGTTTTCAGCTTTGCGTTTCATGTTTGGGTTCCGGGAGCTGAGAGCACAGTCCGCACATGCGCACTGGCCTCATCTACTCGAAACTATGGATAAATCTCGGATTACAGGCCACTTTTGCTTCAAACGAAATCTTACATTAAGACATCGGGCTTCTATGATTTGAAAAGTGCTAAAGTTTGTGTTATTTGGAGACCGCAAAGTAATGCCCCGAGCATATGATACAGCACCATGTTAAGGATACGGGATCATTAGTAGAACAGAACGGCTCAACATAAGTTCTGCGATACTGCTCCAATTGACAGAAAAATGCTATGGGTGAGTAAAACTACTTGTTTTATTACCGAAAGAAGGCTCAGATTGTAAAATAACGTTAATTTGCCTTTAAGATTCAGAGAATTCAAGTCGAATTTACTCACGTAAACAATGTGGCTAATGCTAAACTGAACTTTAAACAAACTCTGACATGTTTAATAAATGAATATTGTTGGATTCAACCTGTATCAAAGGTTTGGTGGTGAGCCTCAGATTGAGTTTTTGTGGTTATTATCATTGCTATATTATGTTACAGTTTACGGCTGTGTAAGAAGTAGTGATGCCCAGTTTGAGAAGTGTTCCAGGGCAAATTGGAGGTGGGGATAATAATGGCAGATACCAGTGGGCTGGAACGCAGCATAAACCCCGACTTTATTTGGGGCTGGACTTGAGGAGTAAATTAGAAACAAGAGTGTGGACCTAACTTTAACTGGGGAGCTAAACCATTTGTCTTGTTTCCAGAGTGACAATGATTTGGAGAAGTCTGCCTCATCTTCTCCCAAAAGGATCGACTTTGTTCCTGTTTCTCCGGCTCCTTCCCCCACACGAGGCATCGGAAAAAAGGTGCGTTTGTCCTCTGGAGTTACACGTGCTGGACGAGGCTAATTGGATAAAGCCGCTAATTGTAAAAGTATGCAATTCGATTAAAAAGTAAGAGGAAATGTCCACCAAAACTAATTGTTGTAATATGGAATGTGAATTGGAGGAGATGGCTGGTGTAGTCGTCATGCTTAGAGCTTAGTCCTGGTTTGGTTCTGTTTAGACTTAAATGAATCTGGGTTTAATCCTTTTCCAGTCCTGGTCCATTCCTAGTTTAGATACTGACCCTGGTTTTGGTCCTAGTTGAATTCTGTTTTATGATTTCTACTTGGTTCTGCTTATAGTTTATTTCATTCCTGATTTGAGCCCTATTTTTTTCCCCTTCACGGTTTTAATCTAGGTTTAGTTCCCCTGTAGTCCCCTTTTCCTTTTAGACTAATTTGATGTTGCACAAGGGTGAATGCAGCATTTATTAGATTAGGTTAATCCCAGTTTTAGAGAGACACAAAATTAGTATATCAAGTATATAATCTATAATTAGAAATGATCCCCCAAACCAGAGTATAAAGTAATATTTCTGCCCTTTTTGTGGCTAACTTTTTGGTCCATACACGTTTTCTGCAACACTCAAACCTCAAAGACATTTTACAAGTACATTTGGCAGATTCCTGATATATTGTCTTATATTACGCTAAATTGACTCTTAAAACCATGGTATAATGTTGTTACCTCATCATAAACATACCCAGAGTTATGTTTTGTTTCATTCACATGTTTGAGCAATCCAAAACTCAGCGTGCTCTGTTCCACCTTGTGATGTCATGTAGAGGTAGTCAAGATAACAGCTTAACTTTGATAGTTGTTGTTTTGGGGAATCCCAGGAGTGTTTCCTGTCTGTGCAGGGTTTGTGAATGAAACAAAACCCAACTCCAGGTGTGTTTGTGATGAGGAACGACGACATTACAACAGATCAGAAATGTGCTTAATATGGGCCCTTTTCAAATTCTCTCTGAATATTGTTGTTGAGGACAAAAACCAAAAATGGAGAGATTAATTTTAGTCATTTTCGTATATTGCATTTTGCATTTTGGTTCTAGTTTTGCTAATAATATTTCCTATTTCTCTCTGAGCAGCAGTGTTTTTCTCCGTCACTACAAATTCTGGTGAGCAGCAACGGTCTGACGCCGAGCCCCATCCCCAGCCCCACCAGAAGGTTCAGGTAAAAAGGCAATTACAGATAATACCTCACTGTTCTGGTGTAATGGAAACTTCTAATGGACTTCTACAACAGACGCATCTACTACTGCCAAAACTACTGATAATAACTGTCATTATTATGATCATTTCTGTCTAATGACTAATGACATTGGAAACATTGTATTGATACTTGGCAGCAGACGTCATCAACATCCCTGCGAGTGTGACGCTAACTGTGGGCACTGCTTTAATCTGAGCTTTATTTCAACACAAACCGACCAGAAAGAACTGATTTAGTTGGACCTACAACAGGCAAGATTATTTCTACTGTTAAATAATCCAGTTTAGAATTACACTGACGGTACAAGCGAGCAGCACCAGCCAACAGTTTCAGTTTGTCACTCTCACCTTATGTGTTGAAAATGAAAGGCCTAAACAGAACGATGAACGCCCCTATTGATCACAAAGGAGTTATTTCAATTAATTTTGTATTCTTTTTTTTCTGTTTGATAACGTTGTGCATTGTCACTTGGAAACATTCCGCTACACAGATAAATGCACAACACCCCCAGCCTCACCCCAGAGTCACTGCAAAGTCTGAATGTGTGAAGAATCCCTCAGTCGTCCAGGGAGAATCCACCACAAAAGGATGAACGGCCAAACATTTTCCACCAAACAAACTTTGTCCAGTTGACAAATTGAATTTCTCCTTTTGCCACAAAGTATTAATATTTACATTTTTTAAAATAATTGATCTGTAGCTAATGATTATTACAGGACGACTGTGCTGAGGTTGTATAAACATTTCCCAGTTTTTAGAAGATCTATTTACATGTTTTTCCCATTAAAATTGTGCTGTCCATGGTTGTCAGAACATCTAGAACCGTTGCCATAGAAATGACTTATGTCGTTTGAATCAGCAAAGTCCTCAAAATATCACTTTTCTCCTCGCTGCTCATGGGCAGGGCGTGGTTTTGATTACACATGAAAAACGTATCTTAAAAGATGAATCGAGTTCCTGTTTTTCTTTTTCAGTCGAAGAAGTCAAAGCCCAATAAACTGCATCAGACAGAGCATACTGGGGCCAATTAAACGCAAAGGTAGGATTCATTTCACCATCACAAACACTCGTACTTTTAGGTGACCTGGTTTATTACCAATTTGGAGATTCACTATAATCAAAAACTCCATTTCAATACTAAGGAATAGAACTGATATTTGCTATCGATTCTGATCTCATGATCATTATTTCGACAATAGAATGTCATTTTCAACATTAAACTTTTTTTAACCAGCTTTAGTATCAGTTAGTTTGATTGTTTTATATGTTTGATGACCCTATTTGTAAATGATTTTTAATGGTTCATTATTGGATCTTTGTTCAGGTGAAATGGAGACTGAGAGCCAACCCAAGAGACTGTTCCAGGGCATGACCACGATGCTCTCCTCCGACGTGTCCACCCTGTCCGACCTTAGCTCCTGGTAACTCCCTCCCGGCCCCCCAACTCTTCATGTCCGACTGTGTAAACAAACATCCATTTAAGGAGCAGCTTGAGGCTTGTTGACAGTATAGATCTGCCAAAGTAAAGTGTTTAATCAATTCGTCAGCAGGTTTAACTTGGGTTAGTGGCAGAGGATTACAATGGGAGGAAACTACACATTTACATGAAACACTGACACTAAACTGAGATGTTTACCTGAGGAACAAAGGCGACAGAAGCGCAGTTTAACAGAAGGACGGGTCAGATCTGTGTCCGAGCAGTGTCCAGGGGGAGCCAGATGAACACAACAGGAAAGGTCTCGTTCTTACTCTTCTCAGTTTCGGTTGGGGATGAAACGGTTCATTCCCTCAGAATATTTCCTCTAGAAGGTCTTCTGCCACATATGGTGTAAAAAAATTTTTAAAACCCTGTTGCATCGCAAATGAAAAAGACGGTTCTTCTCGTAAAGCTGCAGTTTATTCTGAAACAAAATATCTGAACTTGTTTCACCTTGATTAACAGCAAACTACATATTTCTGATTGATCTGATTGATCAGTGATGCTCATTAGAATTCTGGGAGATGAGACAAGTTTTCAGAACATCCTATAGTTTTGGTTGACCAAGCGAGGGCAAGTCAACAGCTGTTACTGCAACTGTGTAAACTCGACAAAATACATGACAAAAGTTAACTGATTTAAAAGGTTTTGTGGGAGACGGCAAAGGTTTGTCCAAATGTTTTATCTACTATACAATCAATTTAGTCAAGAAGCATTACAGATTATATTTCTGTAATGGTTCAGTTACTAAAAATGTCATTAAAAGATGTCAAGCTATGGTGTGTCATTTACTCTCTGCGTTTTTAGTTTTAGTGAAATAGGAAATGAAAACGTTTAATCAATGAAAGTTTCACCTAGTGCTGGACAATGATGATGTAGGATACACATTTTGAATAAACCCCTGGGTGAATGAAGCCTGAAATATGAACTCTGAACTATTATAAGAATTTAATAGGAAATGAAATGATGTAAGTGTTCTTTTTCTAATTGAGGTATAGATGTGACTGTGATTTAATCTTGCAGCGTTAGTTTCATCAATGATCTCTGTACAACCAACAAGAGAGAGAAGTGCTGCCAGATTTTCCATTTTGACTTCCTCCTTGTCTCTCTTCAGTCACTCTCCGGACCCGCTGGACGGCAGTCTGAGCAGCGTGGGCTCCTCCACAGGCTCCCCGGGCAAAATGGAAGGAGTCTCCCCCTCCTCCTCCAGCAACTCCCCCTTCACCTCCCTCCAAGACCTGTCCCCCAAGTGAGCCCCACCGACACTAAACCACAGAAGAGACTGATCCTCTCATCCTCTGCTCCTCTCATCCTCTGCTCCTCTCATCCTCTGCTCCTCTCATCCTCTGCTCCTCTCATCCTCTGCTCCTCTGCTCCTCTCATCCTCTGCTCCTGCACTCTGTATTGGACTTGAGTTTTTTTTTTTACATTGACAGTCAAAAGTTTGGACATATTTTTTTATTCAATGCTTTTTCTTTATTTTCATGACTATTTATAGTGTGGCTGAGTGGTTAGCACTCGTGCTTCACAGCAAGAAGGCCCGGGCCTTTCTGTGTGGAGTTTGCATGTTCTCCCCGTGTCTGGGTGGGTTTCCTCCGGGCACTCCGGTTTCCCCCACCAACCCAAAACATGTGCCATAGGTAAATCCTCCAGCTTAGGGTCTGACCAAAGCATAAATAACAAAACAAAATCATGGGGATGGTCCCGGGTCAAATAAAGAAACAACTTCTCCTGTGCGAGATCAATAAAGGTCAATCTTCTAATCCTTGACCACTGTAAGGCGCTTTGTGCTACAATTTTGTATGAAAAGCGCCTTATAAATGTTTGATTTAGTCGAACTGATGACATTGAAACGTATGAAAAAAGAGGTTGTTTATAGAAAAGTGTGAAATTGATTTTTGATTTTTCAGAACAGCCACTCTTTGACTACTGCTTCGTGCACTCTTGGCATTCCACTCATGAGGCAGGGCTGTGAAGTGAAAACCATGACGGGACTTTATCACGGGGCAAAGGGTTTGCAGCAACAAAGCAAAGGGTGGCTCCTTTGAGAAAATATCACCTTAAAGACACTGTACCTGGTTTTCACAATCTTAAAAACGTCAAACAACTAGTTCAGTTTGCAGTGGTCCTTATGCATTCTAAACATCTTTATTATTATTCTGCACTTTTCACAACTGAGGCCAGTGCAGTACCGCGCCAGTAAAGCTAACATGCACTTCCTGATTTTCAGAAAATGCTTTTTAATTAGAAGCAGACGGTACACAGTGGATGAAAAAATAGAGTACAGGGCCTTTAAATGTAAATCACTTTAGATATTTGCTGTCTTCATTATATATACACCATAGACTATATATAAATGGACACAGATGAGAAGTTTACATGGGCACGTTTCTGGCTCCATCAACTTTGGCTCAAAAAAACATGATCCCCTTCTCCGTAACTGCTCCCGTCTTAAAATGTTTGTATTAACCCACTCTACCTAGTGTTTTTTATTTTACTATTTTTTCCTATCCCTAATATGGAACTCGGCTCCAAATTCAGCCCATAACTGTCAGCCTCAGTGAGCTTCATTTGACTGAAACTCCCTTAGTCCACTTATTTATACAGTAAAACATTGAATGAGAAGGTGTCAAAACTTTTGACTGGTTTTGTAGACTTGGATCTTGCTTCTTGGAAGGTCTTGAAATGCCTTTGTGGATCTCATTGTTCAAATTTAGCTTGGACGACACACTGTGCGCACCTGCTGCTATTTCGAGATGCTTTGACGGTGCAAGTTTGGATATTTCAAACTAAATGGAAAAAGGAGACAAGCACTGGACAATTTGAAAAAGGACTATTAATGTACATTTTTGCTGTTTTTGTTTTCCTTTTGACATTTGTAAAAAGATTTAACTTATTGTTTTGATGCTATGTTTGTAATTATGTACATAGAATATATAAAGTTAGTTTTATGTTTTGTGTGGTGAAAGTGGGCAAAAGTCTACTGCTATTACTACTATGGATGTGTCCTTAGTGTTTTACTGTGTTTAATACAAAATGTTAGATACACAAATGGCTGTAAACTGTGGATCAACTTCCTATAACCCTGAATAACTTGCTGCAAATGAGACTGAAAGGATAAATTAAAATGGTTGGTAATTTGACTTGCTTATGTTGACAATATGAAGTGAAAATGACATTTGTCGGTAAAGTGGCGTTTGCATATTTTGTTCTCGTTCATGTGTGAAAATGATTCTTCCTCCTGTGTTTCCGATCAGTACTAACATTTCTGGTGGGACGTCTGCTCGTCTGTGGAGACAAGCAGATGGTGAACACTCCACCAGAAAAGAAAACACTACCTGATTTATCATTTAACAAGCTGTATTTACAACTTTGGAGAATACGACATGATTTCAGAGAGTCTATGGAAGATTTTTAGGGTTTTTGAAAGAAATATTGTAACTGAAAATCCACAAATGCTGAACCTCAATATAGTCTTGATGTTTTTGTGTATGAATTGTGCTCCAAAAAAGACATTTGTGCTGGCAGAAAAGAAATGAGTGAGTTTTTGTTACATGTGGATGGGCCCAGTAGTTCTATGGACAGAGAACTACTAAAGATACTGTTTATAAATGAATCTGCATCCTGACCTGTCGTCAATGTAAAAACTATGGGCACTTCAGACAGTTGTTGTGTCACTTTTTTGTTGGGAGTCCGTCACCTGCTTATTTCTATGGATATGTCATTACATAATGTTCCAGCTTTACTTTGCATGTTTTTGATTACAGGTGGTTTTATAGCTTGAAAATGCCTAGAAAAGTGCATTCTTTCTGTGAGCAGGGTCGCCTCAACAGATCTGACCTGTAACTTGGTTTGGGCTCCATAAAGATGGAAAGGTTTAGTACCATAACGACCAGCCAGTCAAAGCAATACATCTCCATGGACAGAAGTATTTGATGGCTCTCTGACAGAAAAGTTACAAAATGTGCCTTTAAACCCAATCTATTGGCATTATTAAAACTGTCATTTATGAATCCTTAAATGACGACTTCTCTAAAACTGAAAAGTGCAAATTCACAGCTAGCTATATACATTAATTACTGATAAAAATCCATTTAAAGCAATTCAAATTCTGACGTCTTTTCTACTCGACCTAGTTTTTCTACTTGACCTGGTTTTGTCCTGGAAAAGTCCTGGTTTGATTTTGATTTGTTATTTGTTGGTGTTTTCATTATCTTGCCTTGGTAAACATACTTGGCCAATATCAGATGTTTGTCACTTGTAAATCCCTGTACTGTACATCTTCTAAGGTGGTACTTGGTGTGAAAAGTTGCAGTGTTTTTCTCTGGCAAATCCTATTTGTTTACAGTGTAAACAAATAGGATTTAAACAGATTTGCTTCAACACTCACACAAATCTCTCTTAAACCTTATGTCTTTATAATTATGGGTTTGCTGCTGACTCAAGTATTTTACATTTACAAAGCATCCTTGTTTACGCCCCGCTCCAGATTGCAACAGGTTGTGGGAATGTTTTGATTGTGTAACAGCAGCTCATGGGAGTAAGGGATTATATTTAGTAAACTTGCCATGTACTGAACCATCCTAAAGATATTCACCCTCCCTCCTCTTGTGCACCATATTCTTTCTTCCTCTTCACCATATTCACTGTTACTTTTCCGGACCCTCCCTCTTCTGTACCATCTATAAAAGGCACACTGTAACTTTTCTTTTGAGTGTACAACACCTGCTTGTTTCATGAAGATTTGATTGCGTTGCCTGGAATGTTCCACATTATGGCATTCAGCATAGTCATCTCCACAGAAACGAGCCAAGTACAGTTCAGATCCAGCAGAGTTCACCTTTTAAGTAGATACACACAAACTTTGGCAAACGTTGAGACTTTATTCAACATTTGATGAAAGGTGGATACGGCGTACAGACAGTTGTCTCAAGAAAAGAAAGACTTTGGTGAAAATTAAAACGGAAACAAAGAAATAAAACAGACAAACTCATTCAGATTCACACATGCAAACTGTGCACTTAGTCATGAACAAACATGTAAAAGTCTATGTACAACTAAGCCCAAATGTAAACGTAACCTAAACATGAAAAAAAAAGACAAGACTAGAAGCTAGACCAAGGACTAGACTGGAGTTAAGACCACGTACTAGAAAGGGGCCAGATCAGAGTCCAAACAATACTCAAGAGACGAGGATAGTGCCCCATATCCAGAGGATGGACCAAACCAAAGTCAAGACCAAAGTCAAGATCAGGGTCCAGAGAAGACAGAGAGACGACTAAAAACCAGACCAGGCACCAGACAAGCCCCGATCAGAGTCATGATGAGGGTCTGAACCAGGGAGGGACCAGGCCAGAGACTAGACCAGGGACCAAACAAAAAACCAAATCAAGCCTGAGAACTGAGCTCAGACCACAGATCAGCTAAGGAATCCTTCTAATATTAAATAAACGGAGAGCTAATCCCAAGAATAGTTCTCCAAAATGTGCAAAACGTACACTACAAAACCTTCTGTACATCTGTAATAGTTATAATGTGTGTGATCTTGTGAGACTGTTGGTGCAGAATGGCATTTTCACACATCTGCTTCCCTTTTATTGACTCGTTTCATATTCAACCAAAGTTCCCATATTAACCTTATCCTTTTTGAAATCATTTTGGACTCCTATGATTTAGGACTATAAGGTACACTTGTGGTACACTTTATTGTCCTTGTAGGAAAATTGTCAAAGTGCATTTGACCCAGAAACATACAAACTCCACAGAGACAAGGCCAGGAGTTGAACCTGGAACCTTCTTGTGAGGTGAGAGCACTGAACACTCCACCTGCTGCTATTTACAATGCACACAGTGGACTGGGCATCTTCTCCTCTACCCTCTGCTGGAAATGGGCATACAGCAAATATAAGGTCAGTATAATAACAGTGAACATTGCTTTAAAAACATCATGTAAAATGCTGCTTAAAACTATTCAAATTATCAACTATTTTGGGCTTAGCTGTACACACATTTTGCATTGAAACTCCCCCGCTCCTCACTGTTACATAATGGCAATAAAAAATACAAGTTTCAGAGACCATTGACTTGGCCTCTTTCTTCACAATCCCCCATTTAAACCCGGGGACAGCTCACCAGACGGCTTCACCATACTGGAATATACATCATTATAATATTATTATTATACTGTCTTTTTATAACCAGACACAAGTTTGTTTTGTACATAATGCATTTTCCCACAGTCAGTTGTGCCTCTGGTGTCAGGACAGGTCCTTCAGCTCCGTCATGTGCGGAGGATGACCATAGTGAGAAGACCTGTGGAAGGACAGAGGGTTCAATGTGGAGGAAATAAGGATTTGATCTCTGGCTGATTTTGTCGGTTTGCCCACTTATAAAGAAATGAACAGTCTATAATTTTAATGGCAGGTTTATTTTAACATTGAGAAATAGAATATCAAAAAGAAAATCCAGAAAATTACTTTAAAGAAAATATATAAACTGATTTGCATTTCATTGAGTGGAATAAGTATTTGAACCCTCAAGACAAAAAAGATTTAAATCCCTTGTTTTCCGCACAGAGGTCAGACGTTTCTTGTAGTTGATGACCAGGTTTGTGCAGAAGAATTTTGGTCCACTCTTCTTTGCAGATCATCTCTAAATCATTGAGGTTTCGTGGCTGTCACTTGGAAACTCGGAGCTTCATCTCCCTCCATAGTTTTTCTGTAGGGTTAAGGTCTGGAGACTGGCCACTTCATGACCTTAATGTGCTTCTTCTGGAGCCACTCCCTCGTTGCCTTGGCTGTATGTTTTGGGTCATTGTCGTGTTGGAAGACTCATCCACGACCCATTTTCAGTTTCCTGGCGGAGGGAAGGAGGTTGTCTCTCAGGATTTTACGGTACCTGGCTTCGTCCATCCTCCCGTTGATGTGGTGAAGTTGCTGTTCCTGTGCCCTTGGCAGAAAAACAGCCCCAAAGCAGAATGTTTCCACCTCCATGCTGGATAGGGATGGTGTTCTTGGGGTCATAGGCAGCATTTCTCTTCCTCCAAACACAGTGAGTTGAGTTAATGCCAAAGAGCTGGATTTTGGTCTCATCTGACCACAGCACCTTCTCCTAATCACTCTCTAAATCATTCAGGTGTTCACTGGCAAACTTCAGGTGGACCTGCACATTTGTCTTCTTAAGCAGGGGGACCTTGCGAGCACTGCAGGATTTTAATCCATTGCGGCATAAAGTGAACCAGTGTTTTTTAGCGGTTGTGGTCCCAGCTGCCGTGAGATCATTGACCAGCTCCTCCCGCGTAGTTCTAGGCTGATTTGTCACTGTTCTCATGATCACTGAAACCCCATGAGGTGAGATCTTGTGTTTAGCTGCAGACGGAGGTCGACTGATGGTTATTTTTTTATTTCCTAAATTTTTGAACAATTGCACCAGTTGTCTCCTTAACACCAGCTTCTTGCTTATGGTTTTGTAGCCCATTCCAGCCTTGTGCAGGTCTACAGTCTGGTCCCTGACGTCCTTTGACAGCTCTTTAGTCTTTCCCATGTTGGAGAGTCTGGAGTCTGATTGACTGATTCTGTGGACAGATGTCTTTTTTACAGGAGACTAGTTAAAACAGGAGTTTAATTCAGGTGACGAGTTGATTAGGAGTGTCTAACTGGTCTTTGGGAACCAGAACTCTTAATGGTTTGTAGAGGATCAAATACTTATTTCACACAATGAAATACAAATCAATGAATATATTTTATATAATGTGATTTTCTGGATTTTCTATTTCTCAATGTTAAAATAAATCTGCCATTAAAATTATAGACTGTTCATTTCTTTGTCAGTGGGCAAACCTACAAAATCAGCAGAGATCAAATACTTCTTTCCTCCACTGTGTGTATTATGTATATTCTAAATCTAAATGATAATTCTGTAAAGATGTTTTAAGTAACTCAAATGTCTGGTCCATGACTCATGTGAAATCTAAGAACCTCCAGAATTCACTCACCGAGCTGCAGAGGCTGCATTAGCCCTGATTAATGATTGGCACTGGGGTTTAGGTAGCTATTGTTCATATAGTGGCATTTTAGGTTTATTTCCAACAGAATCTGGCAACCCAAAGTGTGAGGCTTATATTACTTTCTGATTAGATATTTAGCTTGAGAAAAAATAAGAAAAACCCTTTGCAGCCTCCATGTGATGGAAAAGTGCACTGTGTAACTTTTCTGGCAGAGACTCTAACACCGACTTGTCTCCACCAAGTGTTCCATAGTATGGCCTATTATCCATCTCCATAGAGACAATCAGCTATTGCCTGCAGGCCAAGTTACACTGCCTGACAAAGTATTAGGACGATAGTCCTGGTCTAGTCCTGGTCTAGTCCTGGTCTAGTCCTGGTCTAGTCCTGGTCTAGTCCTGGTCTAGTCCTGGTCTAGTCCTGGTCTAGTCCTGGTCTAGACCTGCACTGTGATGAGTCCCCATTTTTGCAATAATCTGCCTTTACACATGATGAAATTTGCTTTAATATATCAATAAACTGATCTGTTGTCATTACCAATACGTATTGTTCATTATCATTATTCATTATCATCATCATTATTTATGAAAGTTCAGAAATACACAATCGTCCTAATCCTTTTGTCAGGCCGTGTACACGTCAGGACTGTGGAGAGGCAAGTCCACTCACAGTAACAATGCATGATTTTCAAGGTCTGTATTAGCAATAATAAAAACACCTGGAAATGTGAGAAACATTCCAGGTATAGCAATAAAATCTCTATGGAGTCAAGCAGAAAAGTTACATATTGCACCTTTAAGTGTAGTTCCCAAAAAATGCTAAAGTGCATCCATAAAGTGTAAATGTGTGACTCACCAAGGACATAAGCAGCTACTAGTTTCTTGTTAACACTTAAGTGGAGGTAGACAGGCACCGAGGACTCCTGCTCCCCCAGAGTCGGGAGCATGAGGGCAGCCATACAGACCAGCCCCAGCAGCACCGTGAGCAGACTGGGACCACCAGCGACAGGACGGGGCTCTGGAGGATGACGAGGAGAAGGACAAAAGTTATTAGGTTAGGTTCATTTATTTGCCATTTGTAGTTAAAAGTCCTGTATTATGCAAAACTGACTCGTTATAATGTTATAATGTTATGACTTCTCAAAAACAGACCCGGAGATGTTTTTTGTTCCATTCACACGTTTGAGGAACCCTTTATATCAATCCATAGTTCAGGTTTGCTTGTGGGACGATGCTATTTGTTATTGGTTATTAAAAGTGCCTATGACGTTACTGATTTCACTAGAGCACAGTTTACATGATTATATTTGAATTGTTTTGCTTAAAACTTTTACAATTTTTCCCCAGTGTAGCATTTTTGTGGTTTATAATTTTACTTTCAGTTGGCAAATCATTAGAGATCCAGGACTGCCTATGAGTAAACTCCATCTTAACCAGGCAAAAATTGTGGGAATTAACCAGAACTTAAGTCTAAACTATAATACGAATAAACCAAGAACAAAATCTAAACCAAACTTAATTACCAGATTTTAAGGAGATGCAAAATCCAATATGTTTCAATCTTTGTTATAATGATTTTCCACATTAGCTTAGTAACAGAATTTAATTGAGTCACATATGACAAATCCTGCATTACCCTGCTTTTGAATCAAAGGTGCTCAGAAAATTTGCGTTTGCACCTACCCCCTATCCCTGCCAACAACTCTTTCCTTACTATTGTTTAAACGATAGACTCAAAACCATAATGTAAAACAATGTAAAACAATGGATGTACAATCTATGTACATGCTCTTTTACTAAAGGTGCATTCTATAACTTTTCTGGTGGAGGGTCCGAAAAAATGATGTTCTCCATGGAGATGTTATTGGTTTGTCCAGAAAGTTACACCGTCTTACAGTATTACAGTAATCCCTCGTTTATCGTGGGGGTTCCAGAAATAACCCGTAATAAGAGAAATCCGCAAAGTAGGACAACTTTATATTTTACAATTATTCTCCATGTTTTAAGGCTGTAAACGCCTCACCACACACATTATACACTTTTCTCAGACTGGAATTAACATCTTCTCACATTTCTCTCTTGTTTAAACACTCAAACTTTCGTAGATTTTCAACAAAATGTATTAATAGTGAAGCGTGATGAAGGGGGGGGTCAAATCCGTGACAGAGCAGCATGACCGGCGTCCCACCCGGGACGAGCACAAGACCGAAGCAGTGTCCAGACCGTGCCTCCCCCTCGGGACTGCGTCCAACGACACAGTCCAAGCGAACACGCACAAGAGCCGCACGAAACAAGGCAAAGAGCCACATGCGGTGGTTTAATCCTGGTTTAGACCTGGTCTTGCCCTGGTCTAGTCCAGGTTTAGACCAGGTTTAGACCTGGTTTAGTCCACGTTTAGTCCTGGTCTAGTCCTAACCTGGGAAATCCCAGGCTGCTTTCGTTTGTTCCGATCTGAAAGACAACCTGGCAACTATGGCAAGTGAGTTCTCCTGATTCTGGGAGCCAATCAGAGAGCGGGGAGGGGTGGAAAGACGGTGACTCGTACTACGAGACAAACGGAAGCTTGTAGTTTGAACTGACAACTGACATGATTGGCTCTGGGCTACGTATACACCAAATGATAGACATAACGCCCAATAAACGACCGTTGGCGATCGTAAACCACACCTCCACTACGAGATATTTCGAAGGTGGATCCCAGACCATATCTCACTGTGATATGGTCTGGTGTAAACCAGGCAAGTCTAGTCCTGGTCTAGTTCCGGTCTAGTCCTCATGGGTTAGTCCTGGTCTAATCCCGGTCTGGTCCCGGTCTAGTCTCAGTCTGGTCCTGGTCTGGTCCTCATGTCTTAGTCCCAGTCTGGTCCTTGTCTATTTCCAGTCTGGTCCCGGTCTGGTCCCGGTCTTGTCCTCATGTCTTAGTCCCGGTTTACTCCCAGTCTGGTCCTGGTCTAGTTCCAGTCTGGTCCTGGTCTGGTCCTCATGTCTTAGTCCCGGTCTGGTCCTTGTCTATTTCCAGTCTGGTCCCGGTCTGGTCCCAGTCTGGTCCTCATGTCTTAGTCCCGGTCTGGACTTCCTACGGATCCAGTGACTCATGCGCTCCTCGCACATCCAGCGGGACTCCCGGAGCCCTCCCGTGAAACAGCGAGGCAGCGAAAAGTGAACCCTGATAGAGCGAGGGACCACTGTAAACCTTTCTATCATCATGGAGACCAAACAAGACCAAGTTACAGGTCAGATCTGTTTTTCTTGGTATTTTTGTGCTATAAAGCCACCTGTAATTTAACACTGTGGAACATTCTAGTCAGATCAATGACATATTCATAGAAACAAGCAGGTGACAGACCCCCAACCAAAAAGTTAAATAGTTCAGCTTTAAAATGTGAATGTTAGGTGAATAAATACACCTCTTCACCACGACTATCTTTTATTCATCAGACCTATGACTCCCTCTTGTGGCCACTGATTCCAATGCCCCTCTCTCACCCGTGTGATAGGAGGTCTGTTCATAGATTTCTGTGTCAGTTGTGTGTTCTTTCCTCCTCTCTTCGTCAGGGGGTCTGGGGGTGGGGGCGTCGTGTGCAGAGGAGGGTCGGAGCGTCGCCATCACCTCTTTCCGACCGAGTGCTTTCCTCTGGCTCTGCTCCGAAACCTGGAGTCTGAACTTATCATAGACCCCGAAGTGACAGGAGCGGACATCTCTGTGGCGGATCACTCTGTACCAACAGGAAAATTAAAGATTAAGATGTTTAACGGGACACTTGCCCAGGTTTCAGGTGGAAGGAGTACCATTGCTGTTATTGTTTTGCCTTGAATGTTCAACAGTACGGCATTTTAACTGTCTAAGTCCATGGAGAAAACAAGTAGCTGGAGTACACTGGCCACGCTATATTAACACTGTTTTTGTTATTAGGGGCCAAGCACCATAGGTGCTAGGCACCTTATAGTGTTTGTACTCCGGAGGTCCTCTGAGTGCGCCGAGACTCCGAGGCGCGTCTGATGGGTCCCCTGGACAATCCCAGCTTCATTCGGAAAATGGAGAGGTTATACGACTGTTTCGATACTGACATTGGAGTGTATGATTCTCTGATAGACTGGTGGGACGGGGCGACAGCCCGGATAAGAGACTGGCCATCCGATGGCAGAGGAAACACAAAAATGTGTTTGCATCACCTTTGCTCTCCCCCAGGCCCCTTTCTTCATCCCTTTGGTCCTCTACATTCCCCCTGTTTCTCTTGGCCCTTGTGCCCAGTGGTGTTTATTCCCGTGCCCGCATCCCCCGATGTGTCTTCTGAGTGCTTTGTGAATGTTATTGTGGTGATGAAATATGTACTATTATGTACCTGAAGTGTGTATTATTGTGTATCTTGTAATATTAAAAGATTAAAAGATTAAAAAAAAAAGTTTGTACTGCGTTGCCTAGCGGCGTTGCCTAGCAACCCTTTGATCTTTCCTGACTGTGACTGGTCTCCTGATTCTTCTCTTCTTCTTCTTATTCAATATTCTCCTAAACATGGGAGTCTATGGCAACCCCTAGAATCGTCTGGTAAAAAGTTGTGAAATTTTGCATACACATTCCAGCCAGTCTCCTCATTACCCACAGCAATTTATAGGCCCCCAGCCCCAACCGTCTAGTGCCACCAGCAGGTCAAATTTGCAGGAATTTTCAGGAATTGCCTAGCAACGCACCTAGCAACCGATCTGTCTTTGATGTGTCTTTGATCTGTTAAACCTTGTTAGACCCTGTTAAACCCTGTTTCTGAGTCTGACAGGGTCTAACTACCCTGTTAGACCCTGTCAGACCCTGTTAGACTCTGTTAGACCCTGTCAGACCCTGTCATACCCTGTCAGACCCTGTTAGACCCTGTTAGACCCTGTCATACTCTGTTAGACCCTGTCAGACCCTGTCAGACCCTGTCAGACTCTGTCAGACCCTGTCAGATTCTGTTAGACCCTGTCAGACCCTGTCAGACCCTGTCGGACTCTGTTAGACCCTGTCAGACCCTGTTAGACCCTGTCAGACTCTGTTAGACCCTGTCAGACCCTGTTAAAATTTGTTAGACCCTGTTAAACCCTGTTTCTGAGTCTGACAGGGTCTAACTAACCTGTTAGACCCTGTCAGACCCTGTTAGACTCTGTCAGACTCTGTTAGACCCTGTTAGACTCTGTTAGACCCTGTCAGACTGTTAGACCCTGTCAGACCCTGCATGAGGCCTACATGCACCTTCGGTGCTTGGCCCCACATTGCTGTATTTATATATATTATTTATTATTATTATTTGTTATATATGGTCCTCTTTATGCTGTTTTCTTGTTTAGGTCTTTTGTGTGTTTGGGGGAAAGGTGTATTAGGGTTTTGTGACCGTTTTATGTATTTGTCTTGTTTTCATGTTTATTATACTGTATTGTTTCATGTTTATATGGTATTGTTTCATAATAAAAATGAAATAAATAAAATAATAAGTTACCTATATACCTTAAATGAAATAAATAGAAAAAAAATGTCAAAGACAACACTACCTGTACTTGACAATAACACTGACCAAACGTATTTTTTACATTTTTTGTTGGCATATTATTATATTTTTTAAGTAAATTTTCTATAGTGTAAAGAATATAATTTAAAATGTATGAAAGATTATACCATAAACGTGTTTCAGAGTGATAAAAACTAGAACTGTTGCTGCCATAGAAACGTAGAAGTAGAACTGTTGCTAACAGAAACAACTCAAAAACAAATTCAGAACAAAATATTCTATCTTTTGAATGATGAAATGTTCTCAAAATGGTGCCTATAATGAAAAAGGATGTTCAGAATTCATATGCATTTAAAAAATTACTAATTAATTCCAGTTAACAGCAACTTCATTGGTGAGAAATATTTGAAAATAACTAGCCATAGTGAGCAGTGAGTAAAAAAGTGAATCTTCTGAATAGTGTTGAAACCCCACACCTGCATGATGTGAGGACATCCCCACTTCCTCTATTCAAAGGTTCAGGTTTTATTTACATGTGGCATGTCCTCTGTAGTTTTGTTTTCTTGTTCTGGTTCTAGTTTGTTGATTGACTTTAACTTGTTATGAGGTCACTCTGTGCTCACTCTTTACCCTTTAAAGCAGCTGCCTCTGACAAATGCTCCATCCACAAAAGGTTTTCAATGGTTAAAAAGTGCCTTTCCTCTCAGCTGTTACTCAAGTATGCACTAAGTCATCAAATGGAGTTTGTTCCTCATTTATAGCTATAAACAGGTTTGTTCTGCTGTTTATTTTCATTGTATTAGTTTTATTCAAAGGTATTTACTTTGTTTTCCTAAGTTTTACACAATTCAGGTTTTAATGCATTTCAATAATATTTATTTTATGCCATTTGCTCTACTTAATTCCTCTTTATTCCTGCATTTCTTGTACTTCATCATGTTAAGTACCCTTTTTGTGACAAACAAACAAAATCTCATTTGTAGTTCATGGTTTTCAGAATGATAAATTATGTTGTCACAGCAGTTGACAACTTAAAACAAACAAAATATAATCTTTTCATCTGGTAACTTTAGTAGTGAGCTGTATTATCTATAATGGGTCAGACATGTCAGGTTAATGTAATTATTTAACCAATTATGGCTCGAAAGTTATGCAAATACTAAGAAAAAATATAGCTGCAAGCAGCAATGTGGGGCCAAGCAGTGACCTGGGAAGGACGCGAACATCTGTGAAAAGTTTGAAAATAATCCTATGAAGGGTTCCCGAGATATGAGCTCACTTCGGCTAGATCAAAGATCAAAGATCTAGCCGAATCAATCAAGAGCAGGGCGTTGCCTAGCAACGCAGAAATGTACCTGAAAATTTCTGCAACTTTGACCTGCTGGTGGCGCTAGACGGTTGGGGGTGGGGGCCTATAAATTGCTGTGGGTAATGAGGAGACTGGCTGGAATGTGCATGCCAAATTTCACAACTTTTTACCAGACGGTTCTAGGGGTTGCCATAGACTCCCAGAGGCGGAAGAATAATGTATAATAATAATAAGAATATTTTATTTATTTAATATTTTATAATAATAACACCATGGGGCCTCGCACCTTCGGTGCTTTGCCCCAATAAGAACAAATTCCTTATAAATGTGATGATTGTTGAGCATGAAAATCTAAATATTTCTATGACATACTGCACGATAAGTCTGTATAGTAGTTATTATGACGGGCCTACTTTGCTTACCAAAGAGGAATAACAGTCTTGTATGAAAACATTTCAGTAGGACATGTCCAGTACAATCCACAGATAAACAGAGTTACTCACATGTCGACACAACATTGTGGTTTGACCGCTCCTGTCGCGTCCACCACACTGTACTTGTTTGGAGCTGTGCACAAAACTACAAAAACAAAGAAAAAATAGATATCAGAACATTAGTACTGTAAAACAAATGCTCTAATTACTGCCATTGAAAATGGTGTTGTATTTTAAGTAGTATGAAGTATTGCAACTTCAAAGTTTTGGTATCATATTGGTATCAGATCAAAACAACAATCACGTTGCTCATCACAAGTAGTTCATATTTTAGAATATCTGTGTTAGTTTTTTCATATACTTTTTATGGGACATCTATCAATATATTATAAGTTGAACTGCTAAAGTACCTTGACATTTTGGCAATATTCTGATTCATTTGAAATGTAAATTCAATGGATTTCTGTGGTAAATTGACCTTTGCGTGTACATTTTATAATTTAATTTCAATATTATAACTAGAAAATCCTGACTGATTGTTGTGATAATTTGAACTTTTAAAGGTGCACTATCTAACTTGTGTGCTGAAGGAACTGTCGCCTGATTGTTTTGCCTACAGTCTCCCACAGCATGGGTAAACGTGCTGTGTGTGTCTCTATGGAGACAAACAGGTGCTGCCAGAGAGGCGAGCCTACTCCCCTCACAGGAACAATATATGTTTTCATTGTATTTTTTAGCAATTAAAATGCCTGATATCAAATAAATGTAACTTGATGCACATAATGGCATACTGTGGAACACAGCATGGTGGCAGACACTCCACCAGAAAAATACACAGTGCAACTTTAAGAGTACATTTTACACTTCAGTGGTGGAAAGCAAAAAAGTACAAATGTAAAAGTACAATGCAAATTTTACACTGGGTACCTTTTACATTTACTGCATTATAATTAATAATAGTAATAATAATAATAATAATTCATAGCATTTATATAGCACCTTTTATGACACCCAAAGCACTTTACAGTTCATTACATTTCAAACTGTGGATCTGGACTGTCTACAACACTACATTTTAGACCTCAACTGAAAAGTAAAAAGTACTTATCTGAAATAGAAGAGACTTTATTTTTTTAGCACATTTAATCTGAGTTAACATCCCAACTTTGAGCAAAAAGAAAGATTTTCTCATGTGATACTTTTACATGAGTAACTTTTTGTCTCTGTATCTGTAGTTTTACTGAAGTAACTTCATCCACTGGCTACATAGTGCACCATTAAGTACACTTTTCCAGATTTAGCACCCAGCATATTTCCAGTTTAGTAACTTCCAACTGCATTACTGTTACGTTCTGTTTTACACCAGCCTCATTGCTGCTGTACAGACCTTTGAATTTGAGGGCAAACTCATAGGGGTTGTAGAGGGTGAGCACTTGTTTGTGAGAGGTCTGGTCATCTGCGTAAAACACGAGTTCTGTCGGGAAAACAAAGACGGGAAGGCTGCCCTCCACGAGATCAGGCTGGCGATGCTGCTGCTGCATTGGCGCCTTCTGCTGGTCTCTCTGCACAGCTGCCCCGCTCTCCTCAGGATGGCGCAAACTCAGTCTCTCCCCTGTAGCATACACCTAGCTCTCAGCTTCTACAGGCCATGACACGGTTCTGGTAAAAAGAAAAGGTACAATATTGTGTGAAGAAAGAGCCAAAGTTATTCTGCCTATAGGCCTGTCACGATAAAAAACAACCAAAAACAAACAATATAAACAATATATTAAAAAAGTACAATATATTGCTGAAGAAAATAATAAGATAAAAGATAATATTGAAGCTAATTTATGCCACAGACACAATAACCCTAAAGCCGGATTATCTCCAGAAAACTATTCTTAAAGGTGCATTGTGTAACTGTCAACTGAGAGTCTGTCAAATGCTTTTCTCCTTGGAGATGCTATACCTTTGTCTGGAATGTTTCACACTATGGTGAAACTTTCCATCTTCATGGAGACCAAACTAGGCCAAGTTACGAGTCAGATCTGTGGAGAGGCAAGCCCACTCACAGTCAGAACGCCTGTTTTTCTAGGTATTTAAAAAAAAAAAAAAAACAACACCTGTAATTGAATAAACGTAAGGTAGAGTTGTTTATATCAACCATGTTTACACCCCGTTTTTACTACTGACAGTTGCACATAAAACCAATGTTGCACATTATCTGTAAATATGTACATAGCACATAGCTTATATTTTTCATAGTGTATATTCGGTAAAGATTGTTTCTATTTGATTATACTTTTTACATGCTTCAATTTATCTTATTTATCTATTTTAACTTTTTGCTCTTGGCATCCAGGGTGGGCAGCAAAGTAAGAATTTCATTGTACAGGGAAACGTGTTTCTTTACTGTGCATATGACAATAAAAGCTTTGAATCTTTGAATCTTTAATGTTATACTGTGGAACATTCCAGGCAGAGTAATGATGTATCCATAGAAACAAGCAGTTGACGAGCGCAAAGTTAGACAGTGCACCATTACTTAAAAAATACTAACTGCAATAAATAAATAATTCAACACTTTGGTAGTTCATTTGTGTCTATAATGAGTGATAGAAGTTATTTATTCAACCATCGACAGCTCAAATCTAATTGTAGAGCAGGAAAAATAACAAAAAGTTCCCCACTGGTGCTAAGAAAAAGTCCTCATGATAAATACAGACCCCAAAAATGTACTGTTCCATCTAATATATATGGAATGGATACGTCAATACAGTATTTATACTATATTGACAGGTCTAGTTCTTCTGGTTGTTTATTTTCAACAGAAGGCCTACTGTAAGCTGTAACCCACGCCAAAACAAATGCAAAACCAGTCTCCTAACTGACCAGTAACTGACAACAGAACTTTCCATCAACTTTCAGCACCATGGCAACCAATTATCACATGCACAGTACAGTAACAACATCAGCAGTTACAATTACAAAAGCAATAAAATATAATAAATATAAATATCAGATCATTACTATATATAGACAATAGGAAATATAATGTGGTTCATACAGGGTTTTGTGGAAATTGCCATTATATTATTGTTTAGTGACACAACACCATAAAATGAGTCTTTGCTGCTGTAGAGAGGGTGAACAGCACCAAATTCCTGGGGGTGCACATCAGTGAGGACCTGTCCTGGACAGTGAATACTGCATCACTGGCAAAGAGGGCTCAGAAGCGCCTCTATTTCCTCCACAAACTGAGGAGAGCTGGAGCCCCCCCACCCATTATGACCACCTTCTACCGAGGCACCACTGAGAGCGTCCTGACCAGCTGCATCACTGTGTGGTACGGGAGCTGAACAGAACAGGAAAGCCCTGCAGCGCATAGTGAATGCAGCTGGGAGGATCACTGGTGTCTCTCTCCCCTCCCTCCTGGACATTTTTAACACCTGCCGGCTGCTAAGGACTACTCTTGCACTGTTGCACATTTACTACTGGAATTCTACTACTGTTGTACTGTTGTTTATCACTTTTAATGCACATTCACCATTGGAATTTTACTACTGTTGCACTGTTGTTTACTACTGTTATTGCACTTGAATTACTACTCTGCACATTTATTTTTATATTTACTTTCAATGCACATTCAATTGCACATTAAAATTTCACTGCTGTATCTTCCATTGCACAATTTGGACATCTGTAAATAGGTATTTATTTATTCTGTCTTAGATTTTAGTTTTTAGATTTAGATTTTTGTCTTGGATAGTTTTTGTTGTGTTTTGTCTTTATATTGTATTTTGTACACTGTCTTTTTCGCACTACCTGACCAGAGAGAAACGAAATTTCGATTCACTGTATGTGGAACACATATGGCAGAATTGACAATAAAGCAAACTTTGATCTTTGATCATTAATTCTTAGTCTAAGACACAATATGCATACGAAGACTGTCATGGTAATTATGATTTACCATTCAATATGTGATTTAGTCAAATATATTTTAGAGGTCAATACAATTGCTATTACCGTGGGTTTGTGGTATTGTGTTTTTTATGCAAAAGTATACTATATTGCCAAAAGTATTCACTCACCCATTAAAATAATCGAAGTCAGGTGTTCCAATCACTTCCCTGGCCACAGGTGAACAAAATCAAACTTCTAGGCCTGCAGACTGTTTCTACAAACATTTGTGAAAGAATGAGTCGCTCTCAGGAGCCCAGTGAATTCCAATGTGGTCCTGTGATAGGATGCCACCTGAGCAGCAAGTCCAGTCATGAAATTTCCTCACTCCTAAATATTCCACAGTCAACTGTCTGTGTATCTCTATTATAACAAAGTGGAAGCGACTGGGAACAAAAGCAACTCAGCCACAAAGTGGTAGTCCACGTAAACTGATGGGGCCTGGTCATGTGGTCTTCAGATTAGCTCAAGAACAGTGCATAGAGAGCTTTATGGAATGGGTTTCCATGGCTGAGCAGCTGCATCCAAGCCATACATCAAGTGCGCTACAAAGCGTTGGATGCAGTGGCATAAAAATGTCTCCTGTGTGAGATTAATAAAGTCTTATCTTATCTTAAAGCACACCACCACTGGACTCTAGAGTAGTGAATTGTGTTCTCTGGAGTGACAAATCGCACATCTCCATCTGGCAATCTGATCTGAGTCTGGGTTTGGTGGTTGTCAGGAGAACAGTACTTGTCTGACTGCATTGTACCAAGTGTAAAGTTTGGTAGAAGGGGGATTATGGTGTGGGGTTGTTTTTCAGGAGCTGGGCTTGGCCCCTTAGTTCCAGTGAAAGGAACTCTGAATGCTGCAGTATACATATCTGCACAGAGTCCTCACCTCAACCTGATAGAACACATTTGGGATGAATTAGAGCGGAGACTGAGGCAAGTCCTCTCATCCAACATCAGTGTGGGACCTCACAAATGCACTTCTTGAAGTGTGGTCAAAAATTCCCATAAACACACTTGTGGACAGCCTTCTCAGAAGAGTTGAAGCTGTTATAGCTGAAAAGTGTGGCTCAATGTCATATGAAACCTTATGGATTAAGAATGGGATGTCACTTAAGTTCATATACGAGTCAGGGCAGGTGATATTGGTATATTATTTATTTGTTGCAGCCCATGCCTCTTACCAACATAATAAAATACTACTACTAATAATAATAATAATACATTTAACAAAATGTTTACAGGTATTATTGGCTTTGTGATTACTGTGTACATTGTCAGTATCATTTAGTTAATTATGTAAGAAATGTATTGTGCTTCAAAATATGTCACTGTGACAGGCCTAGTAAACAAACCCTGGGAATAACTACGGATCAAACCAGGACCAAGGCAAGTGTGAACACAGTCATCTCTGGTTTGTTCAGACCTTTAGTACATCTAATTCTCTTAACGTAGAACTAGCTTGATTTTTTTAAAGCTATATTGTTTATGTAAACCATACTTTTACTATTTGATTCCTGTCCAGATGAAAAAAAACATTTTAACATGACTTCATAGCAAGCTCATGTATGTTATGAATTGTTAATAGTACCTAAAATGGCAACTATAACAGAAAACTGAAACCCATGAATACACAAAAACATAACTGTGGTTAGCATATAAACATAGACGTACATAGATAATAATAATAATTCTAATGCCAATGATCAATATAAACCATCTTCTTTGAAAAGGACAAGCCTTAAAGCCCATTGTAGGAAGCCCCTGGTCACATGGTGCAATTACATAGTTTTGAATTTTAAAAGACTAATTTATTACTGATTGAAAATATCACATACAAATAACACACATTAAAATATACATTGATACTTTGCATCTGGTGTCATCAACATTGCCTGCGGGTGTGATGCTAACTATAGGCTCTGCTCTGTCTGAAGCTCTATTTCTTAAGTTGGAGGTAATCTTATCTTGATTTTACCACAGTATGATAAAAAGCTGACTTAGATGGAACTACACGGATGATTTGTGTTGTTAAACAAGTCTGTCACATAAAATTACAGTCACAAGTTAGCTTGCAAAAGCCAACAGTTTCAATTAGTCACTCTCATTTTTTGTTCAAAATCAAACACCTAAACAGGACCATGAAAGCTTGAGTTTTCACGCATTTATTTATTTTTTTGTGTCAGTGTTTGCTAGTGTGTCCATTGTGCCACAGTGTGTCATAGTAACTGAACATTCTGTCAATAGAGATACACGTAGAACAACCCCCAGTGTGATATCTCTACAAAGTATGGATAATAATGGATAAAAGGTGATAAAAGTGTGTGTTTTTTGACGCCATGTGGAGATCACGTGGTGCCTGTTGACATGGATACAGTAGAACAGACGGAACAGGCGGTTTCGCAACACTTTCACCATGTTTTGTTCCCTCATTTCCAAAAAACAAACGGATATTTAACGAGGTAGCTCTTTAATTTACATCGACACACAGGCACGTTGAACAACTTATATTACACATTTATTCACTAATACACACTTTAATATGACCGATACGTAGTGCATAAGCGTCAAAATATAACCAGTGTAATCGTTTTGAGCTGACAATATAAACAGACCCAAGAAAAACATTTAGGGCAAATATTTCATTATTACACGCTATTACACATTTTTAAAGAGTCATTTTGCCTATATTTGTCCAAGTAAATGCTGCTATTATGAGCAGGATCGTGCACAGATTTCAGAAAAGCTAAAGACACATTTGAGTGGTTTGATCGTTGCGAGAGCAGGTTTAATAACGGGTTACTCCTGTTTTAGTCCAAGTTAAGACCTGGTTAAGTCGTTTTTCCCCGACGTTTTTTTGGCCAGGTGTAGATGTGGCTTTTGCTGGTTTAGTCCTGGTTTAGCCCTTCTTTAGCCCTGGTTTTATCTTAATCTAGCGCAAGATAAGAACCAAAAGGCTAAGTTAAGCAAAATAACACCATAAAGGCTAGCTGGCGTTAGCAGTCTGGCACAAATGGTCAAAATGTATGTTATACCCACTTAAACGCCGGCTACAAGACATGACATCTCGAAATACAAGTGTTATTTTAGAGTTATTACATAGAAAACTCGTTTACCTTTTTGTTGCTGCAGGGAAAGGTCTAATTTAGAAGATGTAGCCCGTATTTGTCCTCAGATCCCACCCTGTTGTTGTTTTGGCCCTTTTCTTTGTCGTTTATGCAGCTCTCGCGGTGCATTGTGGTCAGGACGTACGTGCGCGTGCGTACGTGCCCTCTACGTCACACTCCACGCTGCCGCTGGGCTGTACATGAAATCTAACCAAATGTTTTCGACTGTCTTTTCGCCGTAAATCATGTAAATTATGAACGTATTAACCCTGCCATAAGATGCAATTGAGTGCTGTTGACTAAATTAACATGTAATAAATGCCTATAACCGGCTCGGACTATTTAAAACAACATATCGAAGCACTTTCCCACGACTATCTGTAGCTTTAGCCTACTATTGCTTAAATATCATACCAGTTATTCGCTTTGTTGCATAATAGATAACATTTACAAGTGTATTTGCTGATCTATTGGTGGTGTGTTGTCTGGGTTGTTACTAAACAGTAAATATACTCAGAAAATCAATAGTTTTCAGTGTGTAATCTATGCTTTACCAGCAGCTTTTGTCCTATGCTGCACGAGGTCATGGGACAGCCTGGAAACTCTCACTCAATAACTGTTTCATACATCTGGATCTGGGTCGTATTACAGCGCCATGATTTCAACGCTTTACTGTCAAAACATTTGGGCAACATTGTCGTTTTCAGTATACACCGAATCAAAATATTATAGGCTTTTATGGTATTATAGTAGGCTAAAAGTTGGCTTAGTTGTAGACGTATAATAACACAAATGCGTCTGGTTACTATCAATGTGTAAACATAATGGACTTTGTTATTCCAGCATGAAAAATACATGAAAATACTAAATTTAGAGCTTGAGATTTAATGATAAAACATGGAAATAACAAATATGTGTAAAATATAATGTAATAAAGCATTATAAACGAATGAAACGACAAAGCAGTGCAAGACTATCAGATAATTCCTTGTTTTGAAGGGTATACTCGAGAGGAGACTGACACAGTGATGTTGCACCTTGTGGATTTCCTCCACACAATGGTTTAACCGCGGCTTACACGCCTTTTTATATAACGGAGCTCTTTGAACAGCCAATCGGAGACGAGCAGGGCAAAAGAGGCGGTGCTTCCCGTGAGGAGCAGCAGAAGTTGAACACAGAGATCCCGAAGCTGAGCTCAGTCAGAGGGGCAGACAGCGAGAGGGCGCATCCAGGGCGGCCCTTTGCTGGACTGGGGGGACTTCTTATCATAAATACACATGTGGAAACTGTTTAGCCGCATCATAGGTCATGTGTAGATAACAGATATTTTAGAAAAGCATACAAACGCGGCTCTGCTATTACCAAAATGCCTATTTTACTTTTCCTGTTAGACACCTCCGCCTCTATGAATCAGCGCACTTATTTGGGTACGACGTATCTGGACATTGCTAAAGGCGCGGTTGAGGTCTTTATGAAGGTAAAGAATGATTTTTCCCGGATTTTTTCCAGCAAGAATATACCTTTTGGAAGATTAGGGTTCCTTGGGCAAAACGGTCGAAATTAATATGTAATTTTGGTTTTCTTTTTTGACAGCTGCGTGCCCGAGACCCGGCTAGTAGAGGCGACAGGTACATGCTAGTTACATTCGATGATCCGCCGTACGGAGTGAAGGTAACCTAGCAACTCATACATGTTTTCTTTGGACAGTCCGTAGCTAATTTTCAACTTGTTAGACTTTATTATCCATGTAGCAAGTAGCCAGTCGGCCTCCCGGTGGTGAAAAACAGCATATTTTTCGCCCAAGCAGCGCAGCCTCCAACCACACAGCGGACATTTTGCTTTTGTGTTGAGAAAACTCTCGGGCGTTGAGATGGAGGCGGAGAAATGTATTATCGCATGCGTTTTTCACCAGCGTGCATTTTGATTGGCCCAATCTCCCATCAATTACAATTCACCCCGCCCCTCCTGTCATCTTTGCATTGTGATTGGTCGAAACATGCTGAAAGTTACTGAGTCTCCTTGATCGTGGGATTTTTTCATATTGACATAAGTTTGCTTGAAGAAAAGTGATGTTATTTATATGGTAATCATCAACCATAGCGATTCCATAAGCTTTATAGCTCGCGATATTAAAACTATCTCGCATATTTGGCTCAGTGTCTATAAAAATGCCAACAACTTACAAATCACCACATTCACTACTAATCTATTAACTTGTTTTACGACCTGGCACACGTCTCATTCCCTCTACTTCCCAAGCACAATAAAACACTGCCCTAAAGACCCACATGAACCGCCCTCATGTCCTTGTTTCTAGGGGAGCAGGTTGTAATCAAATATGTGCTTGTTATTGCAGAGTTTATAAGCCACATCTAATGCTATTATGCTAAATAACAAAGCAGTTTCAAATTTAGTAACTGTTGCATTAAGATTTTCCCCAAAACATGTGATTACAATGCAACCATACAATTACATGCATGTTATAGACATAGACCATTTTAATTTATCTTATTAGTTTTATGTGCCCTACAAGATTGTAATCGTGCAAGGATATCTTAAAAAACAATACTATGGGGGCGTCCTAGATTTTCTCAAGAGTCTGCCCTCTGCTGGTAACATTCTGCTAGTGCTGCTGGCTATAAAAGCACTAATCCACTGCAAGTCCTGCACTAACACTAACAGATCCCACAACCTGCACTAAATACGTGGCCAAAAATTAAATAGCCTGTTTTTAATGGCGTGTAGATGTAGGAGATATTTAAAAATGACTGATATTGCAGTTGTTGTTTTAGAGATACAGTATATGGAATTTGAATATTGAGTTTATATAATTAAAACAATTAAAAATGACCTCAAACACTGACATGTCTTAATGTAATCTTCCAAACAAAGGCATAAAGTTATATTTCTACTGTTTTGTGGTTAATTTTATAGTTCATTCACATTTTGTGCTATACTTAAAGTGTACTCTGTAACTTTTCTTGTAGAGCGTTCGTCACCTGCTTTTCTTCATGGAGATGTTATTGCTTTGTCTGGAATGCTTCTCAGTATGACATTAAACCTTTCTAACTTCATGAAGACCAAAGCAAATGAAGTAACAAGTCAGACCTGTGGAGAGGCAACCCCCGATCACAGTCAGAATGCCTGTTTTTCTTGGTATGTTTTATTGCTCAAACATACCAAGAAAAACAGGCACATTTTTACAACCACCTGTAATTGAAAAAATGTAAACTGGATCTTTTAAAGAATCTTATTGTGGCACATTCCAAGCAGAGCAATGACATATCCATAGAAACAAAAAGGTGATGGACCCCACCAAAAAGTTACATAATGCACCTTCAAACCTCAAGCACGACATTTACTGGCACATTTGAGCACAGTGCTGATATCATTATTGAATTTGTGTAATTTTTGTTAATAATACATGCTACATTCTGTATTGTAACATTGTACTGTGTAGTTGAAAGCTCATTTGCATAGTTTGAATGCTTCTGGTATAAGAACATGAAACCGTGTGTTTGTCGGTGTAATAAATATCTCCCAATGGTGTTAATTTGTACAGTAAGGCAAAGCTAAACTGGACACTCTTGGTATTTTATGTCAAGAAATATGATCTGATTTTGTTGAGTTAGCAGCTGCAGCAACAGACATAAAACGGTTATTATATTTGGGCCTATACAACTCGATGCTTGTAAATGCTAACAGCTATAGTTTGTAATATTATAGCTACTGAATCTCAATTCAGACAGAACAAGTGAATATGATCAATTATTATAGAACATTGAGGACACATTATTGACTTTTTATTGCTGCACTGATAAACTAGTTTACATGTTATGGCCCCATATTATGCTTTTTTCTAATCTATGTTATACTGTTGTTTCCTCATCCAAAACAGACCTGGGGTTGTGTTTTGTTTCATTCACACATGTTTAACACACAAACACTGCACATTTAGGCTGAGTTCTTTGATAAAACCGACTACACTGACTAATCTCTACTGAACTAAAGGTAAAACTTACAACTGTTAACTTACACTACAGCATCATGACGTCACAAAATGGAACGGAGCATTTTGAGCATTGGAAATGTAGACAAATTAAGGATTACTCAAATAAGTGTGAGTGAAGCGAAACACAACTCCAGGTCTGATGAGGTAATAGCATTCTAACATGGCTTAAAGCTTACTAAAGTCCAGGGCTGGACTGGGACACAAAAACGGCCCTGGCATTTTTGGCTTGACCGGCCCCTCATAATTAGTCCTGGTTTAGTCCTGGTTCAGACCTGATTAGTCCTGGTTCAGACCTGATTTAGTCCTGGTTCAATCCTGATTTAGTCCTGGTTCAAATCCTGATTTAGTCCTGGTTTAGTCCTGGTTTAGTCCTGATTTAGTCCTGGTTCAATCCTGATTTAGTCCTAGTTTAGTCCTGGTTTAGTCCTGGTTCAGTCCTAAATTGTGGGCCGGTCTCTAAGAAAAAAAAAAAAAAAAAGAACGGCATCAGCCCCTAGGACTGTCGGCCCACCTGGAAAATGCCCGGTATGCCCGATTACCAGTCCAGGCCTGCTAAAGTCAGTTTTGTGTAACTTAGGACCTTTGAATCGATTTACAAATCACTACTTAGTACAAACTTAAGAGTCAGTATAGCCCTTCATGCATCCAGCACTTTCAAATGTCGTCATCTGGACTTGGTTTTCAGGTGGAAAGTCAACAGTCACAGCCAGGTTCAAACTGAATTATTATCGAGTACATATAAGGTAATATTTTGTGGAAACTCTTAGCTTCTTGAAATGGTATTTACAGTCTAAAACATAAATGACTGGCTCACATTTGCTTAGGTAATATTAGTCATTCTAAGCCAATGAGGTCAGATTTTCAACATCGTTCACATACCAACAAAACCAAAACATTCAGAGGTTCTTTCAGTTGTTAAAACTTGTCCTTTATTTAGGTTTGACATAGACAAAAATCAGTATCCTCATTGTCTAATTCTAATTCTAAAAATGTACCTATAAATGTCTTGGTTAAAATGATGTTTTGCACAAAAAAAAGATTATAAAATGAAGTGCAGAAATATAACTTTATACTACAAGCTTGGGCAATGTGACATTTTTTTCATATCAATCATAATGTTTTATTGTTTTATTTTATACTAGTCTTATTATAAACAAATAAAATGCTGTACAATTATTGTATGACGTGCACTAATTTCCTGAATTTGAACAATATGACTTTAATCATTGTCATTCAATACAAATCAAAGTCAAATGTCTTTCTCCAGAGTCTGAACTTTGACAGAGGGCTGACTGCAGACTCCATTAAAAAGACCCATGCTTATCATTGACAATTAAGAAATTACTGAACCTCAATGTCACTTACAATTTGATCAATTGATTATTGATTGTTCAGCAGTTACCATGGAGACACAATTAACACACAAAAATATACAAAATGGATTTAAACGGCACATTTTCAGGAGTGTGATCAATATGAATGTTCGTTGCCTGTTTAGGTGTTTTTCAACAAAAACGTGAGAGTGACTAACTGAAAAACCGCCGGCTAATGCGAGCTAGCTTGTGACTGTACTTTTGTGGGTGAGAGAATTGTTTACCAGCCCAAATCATCTCACCTGTTCCAACTAAATTCAAACTTTCTGGTCAGATTATGTTAAAACAAACGTCAGATTAAATTCTAATTTGAGTAACGGAGCCTTACTTTATACCCTTATTTGACACTGACTGTTTGTTTTTATTTTTAATCCGCTTTTTCAGCATCTTTTATTAGACAGTATTTTCAATATAATATGAATTTGCATATATACAATTGCAAAATTATATGTTTCAATACATAACCTCCGTAGCTTTATTCCTTATTTTTCACCAAAGTGAAGCCGATTTTAGATGATCTTTTTGACTTTATTTTCATGCATTTCTCTGCTGACCTTGTAGTTTTGAATCTAATCATCTCCAAACATGGCCTGGTACAAAACTTGTGTGTCTTTATTTGAAATGCAGCCGTGTGTATTGTGTATTCTGGTCTCATTAGAATAATCTTTGGGTCTATTGTTTGTGGTTGGCTCCTGCGTGCACCTGCTTCAAGGCTTTGTACAGATTATGATGAAAGACAAAAGTGAATGGAGCTGCTCTGATTGCACTTTCACTGGTAATAAATTGTTGATGCAATGAAAGAGAGAGAGAGGGAGGAGGGAAGGTGAGGGAGGGAGAAGAGAGGGAGCGAGAGGAGGTGAGGCATGGAACGATTGAAAACCGAGGGAGTGAGAAAGAGGCAAGAGAGAAGGAGGGAGAGATTGAAAATGGAGGAGGAGAGGAGGGTTAGAGAGGGAAGAGTGAGATAGGATAGAGGGGGAGAGAGAGGAAGAAGTGTGAGAGAGGGAGATAGAGGAGCGGGAGAGAGGGAAAGGAGAGAAGAGAGGAAGGGAGGGAGAGGGAGAGAGGAGAGAAGGGTTATAGAGGGAAGAGAGTACAGGAGACAAGATGGAGGGAGTGAGACAGATAAAGGAAAAGAGGAGGGAAAAGAGTGAGGGAGAAGAGAGAAGGAGGGAGAGAGAAGGGAGGTGAAGATAGACAGGGAGTGAAAGGAGAAGAGAGACAAGAGGGAGTGCAGGAGTAAGAGTGAGATGAGGGAGAGAGGACAGAGACAGGATTAGGAAGGGATGAGACAGACAGAAAGGGGAGAGAGAGAGAAGGAAGGGCAAGAGAGCAAGAGCTTGAGAAGGAAGAGAGAGGGAAGGAAAAAAGAGAGGGAAGGGAGGGAGAGAGAGAGAGAGAGGAAATGCGGAACAAGAGGGTAGGAATAGTTAGACTGACCGAGACAGAGAGAGAAAGGGAGGGAAAGAAGAGTGAGTGGACAGGACAGGGAGAGATGGAAGGGTAAGAAAGTGGTGAGAGGGTAAAGTGAAAGGAAGAGATAAAGAGAGAGAGAGATAGAGAGAGAGAGAGAGAGAGAGAGAGAGAGAGAGAGAGAGAGATAGAGAGAGCGAGAGAGAGAGGAGGAGAGAGAGAGGGAGAGCGAGAGAGAGAGAGAGAGAGCGAGAGAGAGCGAGAGAGAGAGAGAGAGAGCGAGAGAGAGAGAGAGAGAGCGAGAGAGAAAGAGAGAGAGAGAGAGGAGATAAAGTGCAAGAGGGTGAGTAGGAGAGAGAGAGAGAGAGAGATAGAGGAGAAGGAATGAGAGTGAGAAAAGAGAGAGAGACGGAGGGGAGTGCAGGTTGTGTTGGAGGAAATACAAATATTGTGCTGTGAATTATTGAGCATATGTCGTCTTTACTCTGACAGATCGAAGGCTTTGGTCTAGTAACAATTCAGTGCTACTTCTTTATGTAGCTGTAAGACTCGGATCGCTTAACGCAGTGGAAACACTCCGGGTCCACATCGTTCCATCGTACCGGCCCTGTGGAAACAAGGCTGTCTGTTAGCATTTTGCATTGGCCCTGTCTCGCAATGTAAAGCTGAAGTGCCTGTATATGTAACTAAGGGTTAAGGGTAACTCTGCTTTAGGCCTGTCAAGATAATTACTGTATATAGATGTATATCATTTTCTATGTATAGATAATATTTTATCTATATATACTGTATCAATACATTTTTTAATATATATTTTAAAAATAATTTATATTTCTGTGCACAACTGCAACATTTTTTGTCTGTATAATAAGACTTGAACCGTAAAAGGTTGAATAAATAACTGTGTTATTGTAACAGGCTACTCTTCATTGTAAGGTAAAAGAAACTCAATTTGTCAACTGGACAAAGTTTATTTGGTCGAAGACGTTTCGCAGTAGTCTGACAGCTTGGGGGTAATATCTGTCTTTGAGTGTTTTTGTGCGTGCTGCAGGCTCCTGTATCGTCTACCAGAGGGTAGCAGACAGAAGAGTCCTTGTGCCGGATGAGTATGGTCCTTAGTGATGCTGCGTGCCTTACGCAGACCCCTGCTGTGGTAAATGTCCTGGATGGAGGGGAGACTGCTGCCAGTGATGTCCTCTGCCGCTCGCACTACCCTCTGTAGTGCTTTGCGGCTCTGAGCGGTGCAGTTCCCATACCACACTGTGATGCAGCCCGTCAGCAGGCTCTCCATGGTGCACCTGTAGAAGTTTGTGAGGATGCTGGTGTTCATACCAAACTTCCTCAGCTTCCTCAGGAAGTAGAGTCTTTGTCGGGCTTTCTTAACCACAGTGTCTGTATGTAGTGTCCAGGACAGATCCTCAGTGATGTGGACCCCAAGGAACTTAAAACTGCTGACCTGCTCCACCTTAGCGTTGTTGATGGAGATGGGGGGATGCTGGTCTACACGCTGTCTCCTGAAGTCCACGATCATTTCCTTAGTTTTGCTGACATTCAGAGAGAGGTTATTTTCCTGACACCAGCTGGTCAGTGATTTCACCTGGTCTCTGTAGGCACTCTCATCGTTGTTGGTGATGAGGCCTAGGATGGTGGTGTCGTCAGCAAACTTGAGGATGGTGTTGGAGCTGTGCCTGGCAGTACAGTCGTAGGTGAACAGGGAGTACAGGAGAGGGCTGAGAACACAGCCCTGGGGTGCTCCAGTGCTGAGGACATGTGTGGAGGAGACGTGGCTGCCGATCCTCACCGCCTGTGGCCTGTTGGTGAGGAAGTCCCATATCCAGCAGCAGATGGACGTCCCCAGGCCCAGGGCGGTGAGCTTAGAGACCAGTTTGGGGGGGATTATGGTATTGAATGCCGAGCTGTAGTCGATGAAGAGCATTCTCACATATGTGTTTCCTCTCTCCAGGTGACTGAGAGAGGTGTGGACTGCTAGAGCAATAGCGTCGTCTGTAGACCTCTTTGCTCTATATGCAAACTGCAGGGGGTCCAGGGTGTCGGGGAGGGAGTCACAGATGTGTCTTAATGATTCGTTCAAAGCACTTCATGATGACAGATGTGAGTGGGCCGATAGTCATTAGGACAGGATGCTGTGGGGGTCTTTGGGATGGGGACTACAGTGGAGGTCTTGAAGATGGTGGGCACGATAGACTGGCTCAGAGACAGGTTGAAGATGTTGGTGAACACCTTGGCGAGTTGGTCAGCACAAGCCCTCAGCACCCGTCCGGGGATGCCGTCGGGTCCTGGTGCTTTGCGGGGATTCACTCTCTTGAACGCCCGTCTCACTGTAGCAGTGTCTATGCAAAGTACAGCGTCTTCACTGTCCACATGGGGTCTGGTGACAGGCGTGGTGTTATCTGCATCAAACCGGGCGTAGAAGGTGTTGAGTTCGTCCGGAAATGATGCGCTGGACAGTTCCACGGGCCCGCTCCTCCCCTTGTAGTCAGTGATGCAGCGTAGCCCATGCCACACCCGTCTCGGGTCATTGCTCTGCTGGGCAGACTCCACTCTCTCCCTGTAGTCCCTCTGGGAAGTCCTGATGGTCTTTCTGAGGTCGTACTTGGCTGCTTTGTAGGCTTCGGGGTCTCCTGAGTTGAAGGCGGCAGTGCGAGCTTTCAGTTTAGCACGCACCTCCGGTCCCGCCCAGGGTTTCTGATTAGGGTAAGTGCAGATGGAGATTTTGGGCACCGTGTCCTCAATGCACTTCCCTATGTAGCCTACGACAGAGTCTGTGTACGCATTAATGTCACCATCCGCTGCGTCTGCAAACATCTGCCAGTCTGTTGTTTCAAAGCAGTCCTGTAGCACCTCATCAGACATACTGCTCCACTTGTGTATTTGTCTGGGAACCGGTTTTTCCAGTTTCAGCCTTTGTTTGTACGCAGGCAACAGCAAGATGGCGCTATGGTCAGATTTATCAAAGGCTGGGCGGAGGAGGGGTTTGTAACTGTCTTTAAATGGGGTGTAACAATGGTCTAAAATCTGCCCCCCCCTGGTGGGGAGGGATATGTGCTGGTAGTATTTTGGTAGAACCGTTTTCATGTTAGCTCTATTGAAATCCGTGAAAAGTCCCTCAGTCGTCCAGGTAGAATCCATGATCAAAGGAGAAGTTCAATTTGTCAACTGGACAAAGTTTGTTTGGTTGAAAACGTTTCGCCGCTCATCCGAGAGGCTTCGTCAGCTCTGGTTATTGTACTGGTTAGACCCTGCTTATATCTAGCTGCCGGGAGGCGTGTCTGACAATGACAAAAGCTCTGAAAACGATCCCCCTAATCTGTCTCTTTGTTTTTCAAATTACTCTGACGGCTGTTTCGACCCCCTATTCAACGTCTAACGGCCCTCTCCACCCCTCTGCCCTGGCTCTGTTTGACTGGTCTAAGAATCCCATTATAAATGGGAGACAGGTTATATCTCACTCCCCCATTTCTGTTTAATGACGGATTCTCTTTTTTGACAAAAATAGCCTCTTTAACTCCCCTCTCAAACCAGTTCTTTTCCCTGGCTAAGATCTGAACCTCACTGTCCTCAAAAGAATGGCCCGTGGCTTCTAGGTGAAGATGTACCGCAGAAGCCGGTCCACTCTGGCACGCCCGTCTGTGTTGGTACATCCTCTTGTGAAGTGGCTGTTTTGTTTCTCCAGTGTAGCGCTCACTGCAGTCTTCACTACACTGAATGGAGTAGACCACATTGCTTTGTTTGTGGCTCGGTGTTCTGTCCTTTGGGTGGACCAGTTTTTGTCTTAAAGTGTTTGTGGGTTTGAAATAAACTGGAATTTCATATTGTCTGAAAATCCTCTGTAGTTTTTCCGAAACGCCGGCCATGTACGGAATCGCTACCCCCTTTCCTCCTGGGTTCGGATTCTCTGTTGTCTTGTTTATTGTCCTTGTCTCTCTTGGTTTTGTTGACAGCCCATTTAGGATATCCACAAACAGAGAGGGCTTCCTGCACATGTTGCTCTTCTTTCTCCTTGCCCTCTGTGCTTGTGGGAACCACTTGGGCCCTGTGTTGTAATGTCCGAATAACACCCAGTTTGTGCTGCAGTGGGTGGTGTGAATCAAAAAGCAGGTATTGGTCTGTGTGTGTGGGCTTCCTGAAGACTTCTACTTGGAGTCCCCGGTCTCCTCCTATCGTTACTGCACAATCTAAGAATGCCAATGTGTTATCCTTGGCATCTTCACGGGTGAATTTGATGTTCGGATCTACAGAATTGATATGTGCAGTGAAAGGTTCCAAATCTTGAATTTTGATTTTTGTAAAATTATCATCAACATAACGAAACCAGTGTGTGGGAGGAGTGCCTGGATATGAAGCTAAGGCACTCTGTTCAAATTGTTCCATGTATAAATTAGCCATGATAGGGGAGACCGGTGAGCCCATCGCACAGCCATGAATTTGCCTGTAAAAGTTCCCTCTGAACTGGAAATAGGTGGTATTTAGACAAATTTCCAGCAGTTGGCAGATTTGGTCAGGAGAAAGTTTGGTTCTCTCTTCTAGCTTGGAATCCTGTAGTAAACTCCTTCTCGCTGCTTCGACCGCTACAGCTGTGGGGATACAAGTGAAAAGAGAGGTTACATCAAAGGAAACCATTGTCTCATCCTGACCAAACTGGAGAAACTTAACTTTGTTTACAAATTCGGCTGTGTTCAACAAAACCAAGAGAGACAAGGACAATAAACAAGACAACAGAGAATCCGAACCCAGGAGGAAAGGGGTAGCGATTCCGTACATGGCCGGCGTTTCGGAAAAACTACAGAGGATTTTCAGACAATATGAAATTCCAGTTTATTTCAAACCCACAAACACTTTAAGACAAAAACTGGTCCACCCAAAGGACAGAACACCGAGCCACAAACAAAGCAATGTGGTCTACTCCATTCAGTGTAGTGAAGACTGCAGTGAGCGCTACATTGGGGAAACAAAACAGCCACTTCACAAGAGGATGTACCAACACAGACGGGCGTGCCAGAGTGGACCGGCTTCTGCGGTACATCTTCACCTAGAAGCCACGGGCCATTCTTTTGAGGACAGTGAGGTTCAGATCTTAGCCAGGGAAAAGAACTGGTTTGAGAGGGGAGTTAAAGAGGCTATTTTTGTCAAAAAGAGAATCCGTCATTAAACAGAAATGGGGGAGTGAGATATAACTTGTCGCCCATTTATAATGGGATTCTTAGACCAGTCAAACAGAGTCAGGGCAGAGGGGTGGAGAGGGTCGTTAGACGTTGAATAGGGGGTCGAAACAGCCGTCAGAGTAATTTGAAAAACAAAGAGACAGATTAGGGGGATCGTTTTCAGAGCTTTTGTCATTGTCAGACACGCCTCCCGGCAGCTAGATATAAGCAGGGTCTAACCAGTACAATAACCAGAGCTGACGAAGCCTCTCGGATGAGCGGCGAAACGTTTTCAACCAAACAAACTTTGTCCAGTTGACAAATTGAACTTCTCCTTTGATCCTCTATTGAAATCCCCCACCACAATGAAAGCTGCATCAGGGTGAGAGTTTTCAAGTCCGTTTATAATCCCATACAGTTGTTCTAGGGCTTCTGTTTTATCAGCTTGTGGTGGAATATAGACTACAGTGAGGATTACAGAGCTAAAATCTCTAGGCAGATAGAAGGGTCTAACTTTGATGGTTAGCAGCTCTAGGGCTGGAGTGCAGCGAGTTGTTAAAATACGTGCGTCTGTTGCCCACAAAGAGTTAACCATAAAGCACACACCCCCACCACAAGACTTGCCTGAGTCCTCCGTTCTGTCCTGCCTGTATATAGTGAAATTGTCCGGGGTAACGGCGCTGTCGGGAATGGTTGGGTCCAGCCATGTTTCCGTAAAGGCAAAAACACAACAGTTCCTCGTGTCCCGTTCGAAATAAATCCGTGCGCGCAGGTCATCCAGTTTATTCCTCAGAGACTGGACGTTTGCAAGCAGGATAGAGGGAAGAGTAGGTCTGTTGTGTCTCTGGCGGGTTCTCCACAGCACACCGGCTCGTTTCCCTCGCCGCGTTCTCCTCCTCTTACAGCGCCAGAGTAAACAAAGGGGCAAGATGTCCACTGCCGATGCCTCGAAAACCGGCTTAAAGTCCGCGCTTAAGACCACATTGCTTTGTTTGTGGCTCGGTGTTCTGTCCTTTGGGTGGACCAGTTTTTGTCTTAAAGTGTTTGTGAGTTTGAAATAAACTGGGATTTCATACTGTCTGAACATGTTGTTATTCTTTCTCCTTACCCTCTGTGCTTGTAGGAACCAAGGGGAGTTATTTGGACATTACAACACAGGGCCCAAGTGGTTCCTACAAGCACAGAGGGTAAGGAGAAAGAAGAACAACATGTGCAGAAAGCTCTTGCTGTTTGTAGTTATCCTAAATGGACTTTCAACAAAACCAAGAGAGACAAGGACAATAAACAAGACAACAGAGAATCAGAACCCAGGAGGAAAGGGGTAGCGATTCCTTACCTGGCCAGCATTGGCCCAGTTTATTTCAAACCCACAAACATGTTAAAACTGTTCCACCCAAAGGTTCAAATCACCGAGCCACAAACAAAGCAATGTGGTCTACTCCATTCAGTGTAGTGAAGACTGCAGTGAGCGCTACACTGGAGAAACAAAACAGACACTTCACAAGAGGATGTACCAACACAGGCGGGCGTGCCAGAGTGGACCGTCATCTGCCGTACATCTTCACCTAGAAGCCACGGGCCATTCTTTTGAGGACAGTGAGGTTCAGATCTTAGCCAGGGAAAAGAACTGGTTTGAGAGGGGAGTTAAAGAGGCTATTTTTGTCAAAAAAGAAAATCCTTCCTTGTACAGGAATGGAGGGGTCAGACACTATTTGTCTCCCATCTATAATTCCATTCTCAAACTGAAATCAAAACAAACAAAGAAAACAATAGGGCAGACAGGTCCGGCCCAGAGGTGTGAAAATACCCATTATGGTACTGGATGGGTATGCTAAAGAAGAGCCCAGACAGAAACTGAAAACAAAGAGGTGATAGTTTTAGAGTAATTTCATTGTAGTGAGCTCCTCCCTGCAGCTAGATATAAGCAGTGTCCATCAGCACTCGAACCAGAACTGATGAAGCAGTTTGGATGAGTTGCGAAACGTCTTCGACCAAATAAACTTTGTCCAGTTGACAAAGTGAATTTCTTTTACCATGGATTCTACCTGGACGACTGAGGGATTCTTCACTCTTCATTTTAAGATAATTCCAGTCTTATTTATTTATTTATAAATGTTTTAATTATTATTTATTTATTTATGTATTCATTAATATGCCTACACATACATGTATACGTGTAATGTATTATGTAATGTATATTGACTTTGTGACATACTCAATTCATTCATTCATTTTGAGAAGGAGTAGAGGCTGTAGATTGTAGTATAATTGACTTGTAATTACAGTGTAAATTATAGAAAATTATTAGCAGGTCACAAAAAAGATGAATACAGGAGCATTCAAATGTAAAAATATATAGGAACTTGACAATCACCAGTTTATGTAAAATGACACATTGATTAAAATACAGTGAAGACTTTTATCTCATCGAATTGAATAGTTAATGGCTTAAATAAAATTACAACAGATTTTATCATGTAAATATTATGTCTTAAAAGTAGGGATGTCAACAATTAGTCGACTTACGATTAATTGTCGATCAAGACGTTGGTCGAACAAAATGCATTAATTGTAATTAATCGCTAATCGCGGACACGCGCACCCGCGTGGTCACGAAACAAGGCAACCGCGCACCGCGCTGCGCCAAGCTCGACTCACAGCCGGCCGCAGGCGCCAACAGCACTGCCCGCGTGTACACCGGGGCTGCTGAGCACGAGGTCGAACCGCGGCGCCCGGAATGCGTCTCAGCCCGAGCCACAAACCAGCCGCACGAAACCAGCAGCGGCACGTGGTGGTTTAATCCTGGTCTAGACCTGGTCCAGTCCTGGTTTAGTCCAGGTTTAGACATGGTCTAGTCTCTTAGCCAATCAGGACGCAGAACACAATGTTACACTATAAAAAAAAGTTACACTATAAAAAAAGCGAGGGATGACTGTATTTTGTTATTCAGCATCAATACATTTGTCTGCTTTTTACTAAGGAATAATTAATTGAGGAATATACAATATAATAATACTATGATATATTTATGACTCAGTGTTATGTTACTATAGCTTATATTCTTAAAGACCCTATTGAAACACTCAAATTCAGGTGAAAAACGCCACTTATCAGTTAATCGTTAATCGATCGATAAGGTCAATCAACTATAGATTAATGAATTAATCCATAATTTGCATCCCTAGTTAAAAGTAATATTATATAGCTAATGTGTACTATTGTTGTGTCCTTGGGCAAGACACTTCACCAATGAGTTATGCTGCTGTCTCTTATACCTAGTCATACTGTGGACTGTGTTTTTGACTTAATATTCTGTACTAGCCTTCCAATTGTTTTTTTAAAATTTGACTTGAATCTAATTATAAAGTGGCCTTGAGATATTTTTGAAGCATCGTCTCTGTCAAATTGGGCAAAACTTTTTTCTAACCAAACAATTGAAGAAGTTAGCTCACAATTTTGCTTTAAGTATTTTATTTTTTAAATTGAAAACAACATGTCTCAGATTGTATAATATACTGACATTAGTTCATTCTCATCATCTACCTACCTGTCTCCATGGAGATGTTATTACTTTCCCTGGAATGTTTCACAGTATGACATTAAACATATGTATCTAGCATTTATCCATAACGGGTGTTTCTGTTGCTCAAAAGATTCTGTGAACAGGGGTGACTCTCCGCAGATCTGAGTTGTAATGTAGCATAGTGCTGTAACCTGCTTGTCTCCCTTGTTATTGGTTTAATCTATACTGTGGATCATTCCAGACTAAGCAATAACCTTTCCATGGACACAGGTGGCGGACCCTCCACTAGAAAATGTTATGCAGTGCACCTTTAAAATAAGGACAGTAAATTTGTGTTACCTTATTTTTTCTGGTCTTAGTCTAGTTTGAACTACAACACCTGAAACATTTTCTGCCCTGTTTTGCTGTCGTGGCAATACTTCCTATACACAGCATCATTTTCTATTTCAGGGGTTTTTGTCATGCGTGATTCAAAGTGACAATGTTACAGGTCAACCATAAAAATTTAAAATAAAAACTCTACAAAAATGTCAAACTTCACCTTTAAATCATAGTAGTTTCTTTTCTCTTCCCATGTGGCCTTATCTCTGTGTAATCCCTCAGTGGTCCTGTAGGTTCCATAGTGGTCCATACCTATGTGCTCTTATACTTGTTCTGGTACAGCTTAACATCATTCTAAAACTATTCAAGATATATTTTGCAGTATTGATACTTGCTTAGTATCAAGTTTCATTATTCATTATTATTATTCATTATCAAGTTTCGTTATTAGTTTCAGCATTGATTTTCAATACCAGCCCTAGTGTAATTTTAACATCATCTTCCTCTGTTATCTCGTGATTACCATAGGACCACACTGTGTCTCTCCTCTCTGCTGTTGTAGCGGTTCATAGAGTTAAATTTATCATTCCTTTTGTTTGAACAGTGTAAAAGCCTGTTCCAGTTTACTGAGAGCTCTCCTCCGATTGGACACAAGATAATGGGAATAGTGTACATTTACAAAGCAGAAAGTAGACGGCATACTTTATAATATGTTATACATTTTATAATATGAACCTATAAACCTTTTAATATTCTACTCTTTTTATTCTAAACTGAATGTCTTTTAAAAACTCAATAGACCTTCACTAGAATCAGTTGGATAATTTTAGGCCTGGAATTGCCAATCTCTACTGAACTGAAGGTAAAGAGTAGCTGCTAACTTGGAAAGTACCACCACGGTATGACATCACAGGGTGGGACAGAGCATTTTGAGCTTTGGAGATGTAGACAGACTAATAATAAAGGGCTACTCAAACATGTGTGAATGAAATAAAACGCATGTCTCAAAACACTAAACTAATCCTATAATATTGATTATTGATTATTGATTGGTTAAATTACATCTCCATGGAGACAAGGTGACTGGTCCTCCAACCAGAAAAGTTGCATAGTGTACTACTACTACTAAAAACTTGATTTTGTTACTAAAGTATAATCTTCATACTAAATTCCAATTTTAATACCCAATGATGGTTTAAAAGATTGTTCTGGAAAGGTCAAATCCAGTTATGTGACTTTTTTTCCAATATTGGTATTTGTTTAAAGATGCATCATACAGCATTTGACGGACCCACCTCCAGAAAAGTTACACAATGTACCATTAAATGATCCTGATTAGTATCTGATGGTAGGCTCTCATGAACTGGGTGTGTACAGATTTGAGTCCTGTATAATACTTGAGCATCCTTGAGTAAACCCTGTGTCAAAGCCTCTGATCTGCTCCTAGTTAAACGTATAGATCCTCTTCAGTTGCCCGGCTCCTCCCTCTTTCTAAAGACTCTGTAAACTCAGGTCAACCTTAGATTAACCACCACAGTCCCGTGCAGAGACATCTGACCTGCTCATGCTTCCTCCTCCTGTGGGAGGAGGTATGAGGATTTTTTCATATATTATTTTCGTAGGGTTAGGGATATTTTAAAATTACATGGTATTAAACATCAAACTTCTGTCTCATTCCCAGTTTACATCAGATGTGTCTTTTTAAAGACAAATGAGATAAATTAGAAGAGCAAAGAGCCATATGTTTACACAATCATAATTACACAACGCATTATACTAGCCCAGGGGTCGGCAACCCGCGGCTCCGGAGCCGCATGCGGCTCTTTGATTCCTCTGATGCGGCTCAGTACAGCGGTCCCTCGTTTATCATGGGGGTTACGTTGTAGAAATAACCCACGATAGGCAAAATCCGTGAAGTAGTCAGTTTTATATTGCGTGTATAAATGTGTGTTCACAGTTCCTCTGACCGAGGCGCCGCTGCGCTGTTACGGGTTTTGTTGGGGAGAAAACTTACAAACATACAGCACTTCAGAGCAGTGACGGACTGGGATCATTGGCCGGGGGGGGGGGTTCTACAGCTCTGCACCAAACACAGAACTGTAGTGAGAACACATCCGTGCGCTCTCATGGCTGGTTCTGCCGCCTGGACTCCAGGTTCCACCAGTTCGTTCTGCTGAAACATTGCCGCTACTTCCCGATGCGCATTGACCACCCGGAGAAGTGTGCGCGCGGACAAATCCGTAATAGAGCTCGGCCTCGGCCCTTCTGACATGTGCCCAAATGCCAGACCGCTCAGTCTTCAGAGTCACACTGCTCGTGATCGAACATTTAAATAAATTTGTCAAACTGAACACATTCTGTACAGGAGACACGGAGGAGACTGATTCACAAAGACAAAGGTCTACAGTCCTTTAGCCAATCAGGATGCAGAACACAATGTGTATTGATACACTATGAAAAAATCAGCGAAACAGCGAGGGACCACTGTATTTAATTAAAATATATTTTATTTTTGTTCGTTCATTTTCAAAATGTAATTCTATGTCACAAAGGTAAAAAAAAGCCATTATATGCAGTGTTATTTCATTTTAAATTTCAAAAGTGTTTTGTGGCTCCCAGTGTTTTCTTTACTGTGTGAAACGGCTCCAAACGGCTCCAAACGGCTCCAAACGGCTCTTTGAGTGGTAAAGGTTGCCGACCCCTTGTATAGACACAGCAGGTTTGAGATTTGAAATAGCTGAGATTGGCCACGAGAGGTCTCTGAAGTAACTCAAAAGAAGAAGAAGCAAAACAGGATACACATGTTGCACTATTGGTACAACAAAACAGTAGTAGTTTCAGTAGGTAGAATGAGTAAGAAGAAAGAAAGCTCTGCCTTTATTAGTCCAACAGTGGGGAAATTCCAGTTCTGCATTTGACCCATCCTGTTATCAGGAGCAGTGAGCAGCACATTACTGCACCCGGGGACCATCTCCATGATCTTATTGCTCGGTTTGGTCAGGACCTCAGCTGGAGGATTTTACCTGGTGCATGTTTTGGGTTGGTGGGGGAAACCGGAGTGCCCGGAGGAAACCCACCCAGACACGGGGAGAACATGCAAACTCCACACAGAACACACACAGAAAAGCCTGGGCAACCCGGGGATCGAACCCCGAACCTTCTTGCTGTGAAGCATGAGCGCTACCCACTCAGCCACCGTGCCGCCAGTAGTTGGCTAGAGCAGTGTTTCCCAACCAGGGGTACAAGTACAAGAGATTTTTTTAATTTTTGAATTCTAATTTGAGTAAATTTAAGTTAAAGAAAAGAGAGAAAATGCCTGAGAATTAAATTGTCAAATTAAGG